>JACTOM010000934.1:12476724-12565166 GCA_015832385.1 Elymnias hypermnestra
GAATCGTCAAATATCGTTTTTTCTATATATTATTTAAATGAATGACTGATGATAATATTAAAGAACGACTTACAATCTAAAGTTACGAGGGTTCCTTCGCGCCCTGATCTGAGGAGAGCCGACAACAAACGCAGTCGGGTATATCGTTTTTTTTTGTCATCATTATTACAATATAAATTTTAAAATTATTCTATATCTATATAGATATAGAGAAATTCATTCGCTCTCACTCTTTTTGTCTTCTAAGTATTCCTTCAAATTATAGAATGATTTCTCAATTAGCATCTTTGTAACTTCTTTTGGGAGCTTGTTATAGAACCGTATACAGTTACCCTTGAATGACTTGTCAATTTTATGTAGCCTACTAGAATTTACAGCAATTTTATTTTTATTTCTTAAGTTATATGAGGTGCATTCACTTTTTTCCTAAAAGAGTCAATATTTTTATGGACGTACAACAAGTTTTCTAATATATATACGTGAACTCTCTTGGACTCGCACGAACAGCCTTTAACATATTTATATAAAATACACTTCAAGGATTGCTTTTTATAAAAAGACTATCAATGCCCCTCGGTTTCATCCGCGTAAAAACCAGTCTCGTGGCAGTGGAAAATCTACTAAGTCGGACTATAGATTTATTTTCGTTAACGTAAAAGTGTTATTTCACTTAGTTTTTAATTTAATGACTGACTAGTCTAGTGGTTAGCACGTTAGACTACAGACATGGTCCTGGTTTCGAATAACGGGTCGGGCCAATTCAAAAATAAATATTGAGTTTTCTATTAAGATTTTCTCAATATTTGCCCGAAGTTGGGAAGTTGGCGGTGTGGTCCACCCGCGTGCCTCGGAGAGCACGTTAAGCCGTCGGTGCTGCGCCTGATAACTATCCGGTCGTGTCGGATTCCCGTCACATCAGACTATGAGAGTAAAGGAATAGAGAGTGCACTTATGTACTATGCCTGCCAATCCGCACTGGAGCAGCGTGGTGGGTCAATGCTCTCTCTCCTATGAGTGAAGATAATGGGCTGCTACTTATCTTACTGCGATCTACTTCGTTAAGGAGTCTAAGACCAATGTTAATCCTACTCTCCCTAGTTGGAAGTTATTCGTCGTCGCTTCAACCGATGGACGTCCACTGCTGGACATAGGCCTCACGAACTGATGCCCACAAGATCCGATCTTGTGCCGCCTGGCTCCAGCGGCTACCGGCGATCCTCCTTATATCGTCGGTCCACCTTGTGGGGGGTCTTCCTACACTGCGTCGTCCAGTGCGGGGTCGCCATTCCAGCACTTTTCGACCCCAACGTGGAAGTTATTGGTGTCATCCAAATCCGTGCCTGAGAGAGAAAGAGAGAAAGATTTATTCTGTAATTTGCAGTGTTACTATCTGTAACAACACCTGGAAAAGGTCTACAGCTCAGCAATTGTCATGTATTGTAGAATATATGACACTGATTTTCAGCTGTAACCCCAGTCACGCCACAGCGTGTTGCACGTTAAAGAGTGCACGTGTGTACTATGCCTGCTAACCCGCAGTGGAGCAGCATGTGGGTCTATGCTCTAAAAACTCTTTCTCATATGAGCGAGGAGGCCTGTGCACGTAGACAACGTCACTTTCAAAGATTGCTAACGCTAAAAAAATGTATGGGAATGACGTTTCATATTGAAACTTATCGAAATTTGCTGCCCATACATTCTTAAGCGTTAGCAATCTTCGTAAGTGACGTTGTCTAAGTTCCCTGTAGCCATTGACAACCAGCAGCATTAATGGGCTGCTACTTACCATTTTTTTAAGTTTTTAATTACTTCCTTGTAAAATATTAGAACACACATACATAATCTAATCAATATACAGATTTAACTTTACGACGAATATATATCTAACTAATACATTTTTAAATTCGTAATATCATTTATGTAGAATGAAAACTGAAACCACTACTATTAAATACCTTAATTTCTATCTGGACCGTAGGATGATATGGAAAGACCACATAAAAACCAAGCGGAAGGAAATCAACCTACGATTTAGGAACCTGCTCTGGCTCCTCGGCAGACAATCTGCCCTCTCACTGAGTAACATAAATAAAAGTTTTAACAAAAAAAGAACCGCCATCAAAACAGACTTACAAATATGTTAAAATGCTCTAAAAAGTAAGAAATAATTGCGTATTCTTCGTATTCTTATATTCGGAATCGGCGTCGGCCAAGGTAGGTATTCCCCGCGTGTGCACATGGCAGCTCCCGCGTCGCTCCCACCTATAGCTATATATGTAGGTACCTTGGCTGACACCGACTCCAAATATAACAATAAGAAGAACACTATAAAAGAATACGCATTTATTTCTTACTTTTTAGAGCATTTTAATATATTTGTAAGTCTGTTTTGAAGGCGGTTCTTGTTTTATTAAAATTTTCATTTATTTTTTATTTTTAGTGAATCTGAAGTAAACGTGTTGCAATGCAGCAACAAACGTAAGCTCATTGCTATTTGATTACAGACACTTATATTTTCTGCCTTAAACCGCACCCTTACTGTAAGCCCTTGAGGAGATCCATTGATCTTCATCTTTAACTACGACTAACATTTGACCATACCGAAGTTACGGTGGGCAACTCAAATATCTCGATAGCCTATAGAAGATTCTGCCGAGTATCGTTCATTTTCTCTTAAGAATTGAAGAGTTCCGTCAATTTGTCATGGATTCCATCATCAGAACCTAACGAAACTATTACAAAACAACCCTTGAAGTATATCCTTTCCAATAAAAAAAGAATCATTAAAATCGGTTGGCGTGATCTTGAGTTATTCGTCCATTTGTCGCGCACATGCTTAGTGCAAATTTAACACTTATCCAGTTTTCTCATGGATGCCATCATCAGAACTGGATTTTAAAAATGAGATCCTATGACGAGCACCACCTTTCATTTAAAAAAAATATCATCAAGATCGGTCTACCCAGATATGAGGTAAAAAATAAAAAAATACAGACAAATTGACAAAAAAAGGAGGATTTTTTTGAAATCGGTTAAAAATAAAAGTATACTGCTCCGTAAAAAAAGCCCATCTGGATTTATGGGATCCAGCTGTGGTCCACAGCAAATGCGACAAATGTGATGTGTCTCCAGAGAGCTCAGAACAATATACGAGTATTGCGGGTCCTGTCATTGGCTCCCTGGTTCGCCCGCAACACGGAGATTCACGTATCTGAAGATACCAACAATTGGTGAAGAAATAAAACGCTATACAGACAAATACATAGAACGTCTAGCGACTCACCCAAACCCACTGTCTAGTACACTTTTACAGCAAAACCACATTAGAAGATTGAAGAGTGCAGATATGCTCAGAAATTGAGGGGAGTTAGAGCAGTGGCCCTCGCTTTCCAAACCCCACACTTCATACCGCAAACCTGATCATAGTCATTCGACTGATAGCAGGTAGACCTTAGAAAAAAATATGTAGAGTGTCCAATATTAAAAAAATTCTGTACAGTAATTCAAAATCGGTCCAGTGACTATTAGCACGATAAAAATAAAACCGGTATCGTTACATCGGTGGGTGTCATGGGTATCCTTGAAATATGAGCTAACTCACCAGTCAGAGGCACAGCTATAAGTGTCGCTACAATTTCCTTTAAATTAGTTATATCTTTTGAATCGAATGTCTGATTTAAACAATTTAAATAGTATTTTACAGGTATTGAAATGGTCTTTAATAAAATATATTTTAATACGATAAGAGGTATGATATTACAGAGGTATGACTAATATGGTTTGATTATTATCGGTATTGTTTTTCACTTTTAAAATGCAAAAAAGTAGTTATAGTGGCGTAACTACAGTAGTTGGACATATGGTGTCACAGACTTTTTTGTAGATTTTAACATGTTCTATAATATTGTAGAACATTTAATTGTTCTAACATCAATAGTTTCCACTGCGCATGCGATGACATTCGGTGGAAACATGGGCCGTGTTGAGATCTTTGCAGAGATGCCGAATTGACTACCGGTACATACACGTGTTGAAGTGCTTGTACGAAAACGCCACCATGTCAGTCCGTATACAGGACCAAAGCACGGCGTCTATCCAACTGCAACATGGAGTGCGACAGGGAGATGTTATCTCCCCGAAGCTTTTCACTGCGGCGCGGAAGACCAACGGCGAGTACATCACTCATCTACGGTTTGCCGATGACATAGTCATTATGGCAGAGACTCTCAAAGATCTCAATACAATGCTCGATGACCTCAGCAGAGTTTCTCAACAGGTGGGCCTGAAAATAAACATGGATAAGACGAAAATTATACCTAATATCCATGTACCGCCTCACCCAGTCATCGTTGAGAACTCAGCTCTCGAAATTGTTGACGAGTACACATACCTGGGACATATAGTCCGGCTAGGTAGATCGAATTTCGAGAAGGAGGTCAACCGCCGAATCCAACTCGGTTGGGCTGCGTTCGGGAAGTTATGCCAGATATTTTCGTCTGATAACCCTCAGTGCCTGAAGACCAAAGTCTTCGAACAGTGCGTGTTGCCAGTGATGACCTACGGTTCTGAGACATGGTCGCTGACTATGGGCCTCATGCGGAAGCTCAGAGTCACTCAGCGTGCGATGGAGAGGGCTATGCTCGGAGTTTCTCTACGTGATCGAATCAGAAATGAAGAGATCCGTAGTAGAACCAGAGTCACCGACATAGTCCTGCGAATCGCGAACCTGAAGTGGCAATGGGCGGGGCACATAGTCCGAAGGACCGATGGACGTTGGGGGCCAAAGGTGCTGGAGTGGCGACCCCGCACCGGACGGCGCAGTGTAGGGAGACCCCCCACAAGGTGGACCGACGACATAAAGAGGGTCGCCGGTAGCCGCTGGAGCCAGGCGGCGCAAGATCGGGCCTTGTGGACGTCATTACGTGAGACCTATGTCCAGCAGTGGACGTCCATCGGTTGAAGCGACGACGATGCGATGACAGATTTTTGTGACTAGTTTCTTCACACCTTGGGTGACATAAATGCATTTTTATTAAGGATCCCTATGTTTTTTGAGAAAGTAATATCGCCTATGTTATTCAGTGACAATGCAGCTTTCTAATGTTGAAAAATATTTTGAAATCGGTCCATTAGTTTTTGTGTGAACACGTTATAAACGTGCATACATACAAAAACAAGTCTTGGAAATCTAGAGTTCTAGATTTGTATAAATATAAACAAGACTTAAAAATTAGTTTGGCAAAGAAGTTTCACTTCTGCCCTTTCTTTCTGTTTTTATTGCTAATCGCTAAGAGGCGATTTACCTCTTATGGTATCGTACCGGAACGCATATCTCTTTGTTTTGGCGGTACGTTTTTGCTGGTAGGGTGTTAACTACCCACGGCCGAAGCCTCCCACCAGTCCAGACTCAGACAAGTTATAAAATACAATTTTCATAGACATACTCTCCTGATGGAGTGTGATGAAATGAATTTTTTAATTGCTTGAACATGGGTACATAAGTTCGTCTTATATATTAATATTTATTCCAACATTCTGCAATTTCTAGCATGCAACTATTTCATAATTAAAATAACACATCTCAACGCAACATTATCATGTCATTTTTTTTCGGACTATACTTAGTCATTGCAATAGATATAAATTTAAATCATCTTAAAAGAATCCTTAAGAATGTCATTTTAAAAGAGTATTATTATTATTCACAAGTATTATTATTTAGTTTAGTATTAGAAAAGATTTCAGTCAATACCTTAATTTTTACACTATGTCATTTAAAAATTCATTAATATTATAATAATATTTTTCCATCAAAAATTTAAATAAATATTTTCTAAAAGCCGGAAAATCTAAATTATAGTGACATCGTGGTAAATGATTGTAATTGAGTATCGCCATACAATATACATTTTTCCATTTTAAGTGATTGTGGCTATTACGAGTTTCCTCCAGTTTTATTATCCATGTCATTGGAAAATATGATGACCTTAGTTGATAATTAGAGTGATTTATCATCAAAATTACAAAAACATCAAAATGTCTATAAAGTTACTAGTTTATTACTTTTCTCTCATATTTTCTATAAATTTAACAGGGAGATTAGTTAAAGCACATTTTAATGGCAGTAATTTATGTATGTTGGGGTGATGCTGGTGTAACTCGGGAACAGATGCTCTTAACGACATCTGCACCCGATGTCATCACTCGACGCGTTTCAACGTCACTCTATCAAACTTACTCAGTAAGGTTTCTAGTACAGACAGTATCAATAAATAGAAAAATAAATAACTACGTGAATCAAAAACTTTATACCTCTTTTTACGAGAATTGCTCGGACGGAAGAGTATTAAATTTCCCACATTTATAGAGTATATAGAGACGGAGTGCTCAATGACAGTATTATTCTTTTAAATTATGCATAAAAATATATATATTCAATTAAAAAACACGCATTCAGAGTATACATATCAACGAAGACATAGCGCCAAACAAAGAGATTTGTGTTCAGGTACGATGCTGTGTAGAAACCGTAAGGGGTATTTCGCCTCTTACCAGACTATCGCGCTTCCATCTTAGACTGTATCATCACTTACCATCAGATCACAGTCAAGCGCTATATTGTCAGCAATAAAAAAAGTGCGCATCTATTGTCGATTGTCAAAAGTACTAAGGAGGTTACATTTGAAAAGTTAGTATAGTGGTTAAGTTTACTTAAAACTTCTGATGTTCTGGTTTTCTGCTTACTTTAGGAAAGCTGCTATAGACACCCTGTAGGTGCCGAAATTTGATCACACCTGCAGGTAGGATCGCCTGGATCGCCTGCGGTGTCTTCTATCTTCCACGTCCACCATTAGCGCCTTTTCTAGGTTGTCTGTGCGTCGATGAGTAAAATGGGCAACATAGGAAAGATTTCTACGTAGGCCTTGTTATATTTTTCCTGAACATTTCTTAAGCGTCTGTCCGTTTGTGATCCAGTGCCTGAATAGTCCATGATTTGGAGGAGTAAAGGAATATGGAGTAAATCGAAATCCGGACAATTTGGTGGCATTTGAAATGGCTTTGTCTCTTTTTTCCGCGTATCTGCAAATGTGTTCCCCCAAGACTTCCACATGCAAATGTTTAAAAGGCAATTGATCTCCCACCTCCTCAGCCGCCAACGCAGCGGCAGCTGTATACCATCAGGCGACCCGCCAGCTGGTTTGTCTGTTATAATTATTTAAAAAAAGAAACAAAACATATATAAACCATGAAAGGTAAATTACCTCTCAGCAGGTCAGCTTTTCTAGTGTTGAACCATTTAGGAAGGTATGTTACATTTCCAGATGAAGTCTGAAGGGTCATGATTCTTGTAGATAGCGCCTTGATCCAGGCAAGGGAGGGGGATGTCGAATCCCCAAGTGCGGGTGTGGCTACGGTGGAAGCGATTCGTCCACGCCTGGAACAATGGCTTTCTAGGCAGCACAGGTCGCTTTCCTTCAGACTGGTGCAGGTGTTGACGGGGCGTGGTTGTTTCGGTAAACACCTGCATCAGATTACGCGGCTTGAGGAGTCACCTATTTGCCATCACTGTGGTGCAGCTGTTGATACGACGGCCCACACTGTGGTGGAATGTAAGGCTTGGGCACCACAGCGGCATGTTCTAGTATAGTTGATCGGTGACGATGTCTCACTGTCAAGTGAAGCCCCTCTTCTCCGACGGAGGAGGCTAGGAGGAAGGAGGCGTTACGAATGCCTTTTACCTTCCCCCAAGAACTCTTTTGTCGGTCGCAATTGGGCTTGTCAGAGAAAATGTGCAAACGGACTTTGTCAACGTCATCGCAAGTTGACGAAGGTGCCGCTGGGTTTTAATAATAATTTTTATTTCAATCAAATGGATCATATCTGTTAGTAACAATAGTAAAAGTAATTTTTCTACCTAGTAACTTAGCCTTGATTTGTCAGTACATGTACCACACAGCAGTGGTTCAAGTACCGACAATCAAGTCTGTCAGCAAATGCCTTTAAAATACTGTTAGTGCTGCCCCGAACCCTGTGCACCAGGGATGCACACCATTTGCGGATGGTAGTGCAGAAACAGTCTGCACCCGCCCCAGTGAACCTACCTGAAGCGCTGCAGAAACGAGACAGCCCCATCAGAATCCTGAAAGCATTATTGTACTGCACACGCAGAGCATTATACTGTTTTCAAGTGTAATTAATCCACAGGCTGATCGGGTAAAAAGACGTACAATAAGCTTTAAAAAGAGTCAATTTAACTTGAAAAGTACAACGAGCAAACCTGCGGGGGATCATGTTTGCTCTGACAGATAATGCCCTGCCCCTCTCTCTATATCTGCATCGTCTTTCAGACCAGAGGATACAACATGGCCGAGTTATTTAAATCGGAACACTCCGTTTTATGAAGTACCATAAAGTTTAACAGATGGTATGGTCCCGAGCAGTGCCTTTCCTTAGTTTTAGTGGATATTATGACATTCACAGCCAGAGAGTGCCACACTCAATGCGTAAAAGCATTTTCCAGCGTAAAAAAAGTTACGTTACGTTTAAATATAGATTTGAAAGCTTATTTTTACGCTCCATTTGTTTAAAAATAAAGTACTTAAGCGCTCAATGGTTTAGCTGAAGCTTTAGGAAAGAAATATTGATACATTTTATGAGAAACATTTAAATCCCCTTCTCGTTGAGTCTCAGCGAGACTGCAGTGAAACGGAATAATCTCTGAAATACGAGAATCAATTTAACAATATTACTTAGGGATTGGGTTCTGTCTGTCGTATTTTTATTCCTTACAAGGTTTTGTTTAGTATACCAGCGACACGCGGCGGTTTTGCACGGAGAGTTACTGCTATACCATAGATTGACTTGTAGAGATCGTTAGCAAGCGATAAGACCGCCTCTTGTACTCTTTCTTTATTATATTAGCTCCATATTTCATTCTTTTTTAACATAGTGATATATAGTTAGTTAGTTAGTAATAAACACGTAGTAGAATTAATATGCCTGCCTCATTGGTCTAGTGGTTAGCATGTTCGACTACAGAAATGAGGTCCTGGGTTCGAGTCCCGGGTCGGGCCAATTTAAAAATCGATATTGAGTTTTCTATTAAGGTTTTCTCAATATTTGCCCGAAGTTGGGAATTTGGCGGTGTGATCCAACCCCGTGCCAATATTTCTCCGATCGTGTCGGATTACCGTCACACCGGACTATGAGAGTGAAGGAATAGAGAGTGCTCTTGTGTACTATGCCTGCCAATCCGCAGTAGAGCAGCGTGGTGGGTCTATGCTCTAAAAACCCTCGCTCCTCGGAGTGAGGAGGCCTGTGCCCAGCAGTGGGACGTCAATGGGCTGCTACTTACTTACTTAGATTAAATATACATGTATTACATTTATACACAAACGAAAGTAAAATTCTTATACAATATTGATAACTTCTGCGTGAATACGATCGGCTAAAGTAGACACAGTGGGTAACACAGGAGAAGACGACTTTTAAAGCGGGTTAAATTACTTTGGCGTGCGCTAAAAGTAATTTCTCAATATCTATTGGACAGAATAATATTAAAAATTCCTTGAGTAATTTGTGAGCTTATCGCGAACAGACAGATAAACGCCGCGGTAGACTTTGTTTTATTTATGAGGAAGTGAAGAATCAATAAAGATTAGATCTTTTATAACAATTTTCTTGAAGGATCAAAAACTCAGAAACATTTGTCATCTATATTTATGTATTGACTCGAAATCGATATATCTTTCGTGATGTAGACGCTTACTTAAGCGATTCCCCATATTACCACCGGAAATGGAACCACACTAGTGACACTGCGGAGAACAGTTAACATATACATACATAGCATCACGCCTCATTCCCTTCGAGGTAGGCAGAGACAACGTCCTTCCACTTGCCATCATCCTTTCATATCTCTTTCATATCGCCTATGATATAATTATTAAAAACAACCTAAATATATATATAAATGACTACAAATCAAAAGTTCAAACGGTTATGTTTTAATCAATTTAACTTAGTTATTGGGATATTTATTGTGTTTGTATATACATCTAGTAGAGCAAAACAACAGAAGAAAATGTTTTATACGGAAACAAGTTTCCGCTCAATATATTCTGAAACAGATAAAGTCGAAAGATTTCCGTTGTATAAAGACTTTTTTTATAAAATTAATAGTAATAAATACAATCTCAATCAATACCTGTTATTCGCATAAAATATCAAATATAATTTCGAAAGAAAACACAAATTTATATGTTATGAATCACACCTTAAGAAATATTCCCTTTGATTTTACAAAAATTCTTTGTTTCTTTATAAATTACTAGCATTGTATTAATTGTATTAATCCGGACTATAGATTTTTTATAGCTGACAGTACAGCGCTTGACTGTGCTTTCATCTGATGGTAAGTGATGATACAGTCTTAGAGGCGACATACCCTTTACGGTTTCCACACAACATCGTACCGGAACACAAATCTCTTTGTTTTTGGAGGTACGTCTTTGCTGGTATTGTGATAACTAGCCACGGCCGAAGCCTCCCACGAGACCAGACAAATTTAAAAAAACTATTTCCTAAATTCGTCCTACCGGGGATCGAACCCGCGACCTTTGCTAGCAGGGCGAGTACTCGCGCCACTGCGCCAGCGAGGCCGCAAAAGATTGATTTTCCTTAACTTAAGAGTTTTATTTCACTTTCAGACTCAGATTATCAAATAAACTCTTACATTCGTAATGTAAATTTGACGGCCTCGCTGGCGCAGTGGTGCGAGTATTCGCTTTGCTAGCGGAGGTCCCGGGTTCGATCCCCGGTAGGACGAATTTAGGAAATAGTGGTGGGACGCTTCGGCCGTGGCTAGTTACCACCCTACNAGTACAGCTGACCTGCCACAATACCGCGGCCACTTCAGCATCTCGACTGATACTCTGTCATACCCAGTTATATCTTTCGCTGGATGAAAAAACATTTCATCTCTTAAACTTTTGCTTGATGGATTTGTGAATCGACATTTTCCCAACAAAGACCCCCATTACCCAAACGGGTATCTCTGTGTTCTCAAATCAAGAATCAGGTAACCAAATATTTGTTTATGCGAAGTACTTCAAACTTTCATTTTCTTTCAGCCTTTACTGTAACGCCGACAGATTACCGCTTGATTGTTATAACACCTGATTGTAAGTGATGATACCATTTAAGATGGAAACTCTTTAACCTTGTATGACGAAATTTACCCCTCATGGTTTCCTCTGCTGGTAAGTAGCCACGGCCGAAGCCTCCCACCATTGCTTCAATTTCAGCAAACGTATTCTTCTCGCAATGTAAATACACACAAAAAATCTATTTGTCATTTAAAAAAACACTTTCAGAACTTGAGAAACGATGGGACTCATACAAACTTATAAGAGATATTACCCTTCAGCCTATGTTCGTCTTCAACCCATCTATCTATAAAACTGGTCGTAAACTGTAGCCGCGAGTTGCAGACGTCTAGTGTACTGTTCAATTTAGCTTTATCTATAAAGCAGATATAAAAAACCGTAATACTCTTCCATCTAAATAAATCCTAAACAATCTTATTTTTGTCCATTCGTTGATGATGTATCCATCAGCGATTCAGAAACAACCAGGAAGGAATTCAATAGTTACTCTATAGACATCACGTGTATAAGAACGTAATTTTACTGACGGCCTCGCTGGCGCAGTGGTGCGAGTATTCGCTTTGCTAGCGGAGGTCCCGGGTTCGATCCCCGGTAGGACGAAATTAGGAAATTGTATTTTCTAATTTGTCTGAGTCTGGACTGGTGGGAGGCTTCGGCCGTGGCTAGTTACCACCCTACCAGCAAAAACGTACCGCCAAACAAAGAGATTTGTGTTCCGGTACGATGCTGTGTAGAAACCGTAAGGGGTATATCGCCTCTTAACAGATTAGCGCGCTTCCATCTTAGACTGTATCATCACTTACCATCAGGTGAGATCACAGTCAAGCGCTAAACTGTCAGCAATAAAAAAAAACACGTAAATATAACGAACTGGATTGAAATCTAAGACACTACAGTAATCTTGACGTATAACATTGCTAGTTCTTTTATTAAGGTTGCTAGTTCTTTTTGTTGCTGACTGGAAAGGTAAGGTAGCTAGGTAAGTGACCACCTATTTTGGTCCCATAGCCTGGGCACAGGCCTCATATGAGAGAGGGTTTTATATCATAGACTAACAACGCTGCTTCACCGCGGGTTAGCAGGCTAGACATACCCTACAATTGTCCCAGAGTTACCTCACGATGTGTTCCTTAAATGTGAATAAATAATTACTCTCACCTACTAATAAGTGCCTCATTGGTCTAGTGGTTAGCATGTTTGACTATAGGCATGAGGTCCTGGGTTCGAGTCCCAGGTCGGGCCCATTCAAAAATCATTATTGAGTTTTCTATTAAGATTTTCTCAATATTTGCCTGAAGTTGGGAAAAATTTGGCGGTGTGATCCATCCCCGTGCCTCGGAGAGCACGTTAAGCCATCAGTGCTGCGCCTTATTTCTCTCCGGTCGTGTCGGATTTCAGTCACGTCGTGGAACATCGTGGTGGGTCTAAGCTCTTAAAACCCTCTCTTGTATGAGTGTGGAGGCCTGTGCCCAGCAGTGGTACGTTCAGGGGCTGCTACTTGCCTTTTTTTCTTAACTTACTGATAATCTGATGATACTATCTAAGAAAGTAGCGCGATAACATGGCCTGATGTAATTTAACTCTTTACGGTTTCTGTACGGCATTATGAGTACTCATTATTTGGTAACTAGCCAATGCCGAAGCCTCTTCTCAATCCAAACAAATAAAAAAGATTTTTTTTTTAAACTAGAACTGCAGAAAAGTTTGCAGGATCTCAGTGAGTTCAATAGCAAAGTGAGTGTTAACACAGTAAGTAATCTATTCATATGTTACAAAGGTGGAAAGTAAAGCTTTAAGCTATAGATATATTAGAAAACTTGTTGTACGTCCATAAAAATATTGACTCTTTTAGGAAGAAAAGTGAATGCACCTCATATAACTTAAGAAATAAAAATAAAATTGCTGTAAATTCTAGTAGGCTACATAAAATTGACAAGTCATTCAAGGGTAACTGTATACGTTGCTACAACAAGCTCCCAGAAGAAGTTACAAAGATGTCTCTTAATAAATTTAAATCTTTTATTAAAAGAAAACTAATTGAGAAATCATTCTATAATTTGAAAGAATACTTAGAAGACAAAAAAGCGTGGGAGTGAATGAATTGCTCTATATATATATAGATATAGAATATTTTTAAATTAAATATTGTAATGATGATAACAAAAAAAAAAAAAAGTACACCCGACTGAGTTTGTTGTGGGCTCTTCTCAGATCAGGGCGCGAAGGAACCCTCGTAACTTTAGATTGTAAGTCGTTCTTTTATGTTATCATCAGTCATTAATTTAAATAATAAATAGAAAAAAACGATTCAAAAGTGCTGTAATAGGCCTACTTGAATAAAGATATTTTGACTTTGACTTTATATAAAAGCACGCTACGACCAATAGGAGCGGAGGATCAATGAAAAATGTTTCTAAAACATGAACACATATTCCTTGTGACAGGCTCCGTTGCGTGGGTTGCGTAAAGAATAAAGTTACACGCAAATCTTTAAATGTTCTAAAAAATCCGAAGATAATATATGTGAATATTTGACGGCCTCGCTGGCGCAGTGGTGCGAGTATTCGCTTTGCTAGCGGAGGTCCCGGGTTCGATCCCCGGTAGGATGATTTTAGGAAATTGTATTTTCTAATTTGTCTGAGTCTAGACTGGTGGGAGGCTTCAGCCGTGGCTAGTTACCACCCTACCAGCAAAAACGTACCGCCTAAACAAAGAGATTTGTGTTCCGGTACGATGCTGTGTAGAAACCGTAAGGGGTATATCACCTCTTAACAGATTAGCGCATTTCCATCTTAGACTTTATCATCACTTACCATCAGGTGGGATCACAGTCGAGCCGTAAATCTGTCTGCAATAAAAAAAAAAAAAACAATATGTCTATCTTTTAAGGTTGACTCACTGTAACCTTTTTTATGGTAATCAAAGCTCTCCGTCCTATGAGACGAGGAGTAAGTGGCGCGTTACAGCTTTTTTATTATAATTGAAAAAACTCAAGCTGAAATATAAAGTGAATACCCCAAAGTCACTTTCACGCTCATTATTATTCATTGAATCCTAAATAGTCGTGATAGTGCATCGAGACATCTCAGTTTTTATAGTTTATTTTAATTCAATGCTGACATAAATTTTAATAGGGTCGTAAAAGTATAAATAAATTCGTATTGTGATGAAAATAGAATTGTAAATTTCATCAAAGCGGTGTTAGTAATACAAATGCATTTTTTTTTATTTATATTCCTAAAGTAATTTACAATATATATAGTTACTAGCTGACCCACGCCACTTCATCACCAAAAATAATACTGAGTATTTTGTCTATCTATTTATAACGGGTGTGATATTACGTCTCTCTATAGCTTTATAATATAATACTTCAAGCAGAAGTGAAGGGATAATAAGGATATCCCAGGGGCATATCTAGGATTTATATTTCCTGCCAGTCCGTAGAGCTCTACTCCAAAAATAATTTCTCTAACGAGTTAGGAGACTTGTGCCCAGTAGTACATACAGAACATCACGCCTAATTTCCCAAGAGGAAGGCAAAGACCACATCCTTCGCTTCTTTCCTCATTAAACCTTTCATATAAGTTCGTCGGCTTAGTCCTGGATTTGGTCCAGGAACGTTCGCCTTGGTCTTCCCCTTCCAACTTTCGCATTCACTCTTGACTCATAAATCCTTTTTGTCAGTCTCCTTTCATTCATTCTCTCTACGTGCCCAAAGCATCTAAGCATGCTTTCCTCAATTTTAGTCACTACATCTTATTTATACCACGTCGTTCTGTTATTACACTATTTCTTACTTTGTCACTCAATCTCAATCCACTTATATTTGTCAATGCTCTCATCTCTACCGCATTTATTTTACTTTTGTGCTTCTTCTGCCATACCCAACTTTCACTACCATACATAGGTGTTGGCACCAACACTCCTGCATGCACAGCCAGTCTAGCCCTTTGAGACACCATCTGGCTATTCATAAAAGCATGCAGAGCACCATTTACCATATTCCCTGCATTCACTCTCCTTTCGATATCACTGTCACATGTTCCATCTTTTGTAAATTTAGATCCCAAGTATACAAATTCTTTCACCTCTTCCACTTGTTCCCCATCTATCAAAATATTGCCATTCATCATAGATTCATCTCGTTCAAAAAGCATAACTTTCGTTTTGTTTACATTCACTTTCATTCCTTTCCCTTTCAAAGCTTCATTCATAATATTTAGCATCTCCTGAAGCTCGTTAGCGGATGACGCAAGTATTACTTGATCATCAGCGTAGAGTAAACATTTGATGACTAATTCATTCATTCTTAACCCATACATACATTCTTTTAAATCTGTCAAACATTTATCCATGAAAAGGTTGAACAGCCATGGTGACGCAACACATCCCTGTCGAACACCTCTTTCGACAGGAAACCACTCCGTGTACGCTCCGTTTATTCTGACACAGGCACTAGAACCCTCATAGAGAGACTTCAATGCTTGGATCAGACAACCGCTCACCCCATACGTAGATAACGTTGACCACAGCTCATTCCTCACCACTCGATCATAGGCCTTTTCTAAATCTACGAACGCGCAATAAACTTTTTGGTGTTTAGCCAAACATTTTTCAGTTATGCACCGTAAAGAAAAGACCTGATCCGTACATCCCATTCCTCTTCTAAATCCCGCTTGCACGTCCCATATTTNTCACAACGTCACGTTTTAATTTTGAAAAATTGCGTCGTTTGTTCATTTGGCATAGCTTCACCACTGGATTCCACGTATCAGCCAGCTTAAAACCATCTTCACGATTGAAATTAGGATATTTTTTAATTTCAATGGCCTCGCGAACTAATCTCGGCATATAATGGCGGTCCGTGGAAAGAACTTTCGGGCTATGAAGTTCTATCCAGTGTTGAGTTCCCTGCTGCAAAATGTGCTCCGCGATCGCAGATTTTTGTATGAAAAAAAAAAAAAAAGCAATTATGTGTTCTGACACACGAGTTGCTATGGAACGCTCCGTTTGCCCAATATAAGAGCTTCCACAGCTGCAGTCAATTTTGTAAACGCCCGGACATTGATATGGTAAACGATCCTTCATATATTCATAGACTTCAATGCTTGAATCAGATTACCACTCACCACATACGTAGACAACGACGACACAGCTCATTCTTCACCACTCGATCGTAGGCGTACAATAGGAAAATAAACAAAACAGCCTTTCATAATTAATATTTAATTTAACTTAATTACAGTATAAAATTTATATCTATTATGTACAATATGATTGTAATGTGAAAAATTTTATTGAATGTAATGTGAAATAATTTCAAATGCACTAATTTCATTATTATTTCTTTTTCTTTTCTAAATAGAATGGTAATAACCACGACTAAAGCCTCCAACTACCCCTCAATTAGCCGAAATAGTTAATTTCCTTAATTTGTCATGGGGAATTGAACCTGTAATCTCTGCTAGTACTCGCACCAATAAACCACCGTGGATATCAAATATAAATAAGCATATCCTATAGAAGAAGAAATAAAAAGAATCTATTTTATAAAAATTTCAACAAGGGTCTATGACGTCATGAAGTATTAAATTCAATGTTTAAAAATGAAGTTAAATGAAAATAGTAAATATATCTGAAGGTGGTTTGAAAATAATGTAATCTAAGTGCAAATGGTTTAAATTAGGATCCTCACAAGGCAAATGAGCAGCCCTGTAGCAGCACAGTTTTGGTTGCTATAAACATAGATTCTATTGGTGATTTTATTTTTTTAATTTAATGTAATCAACAGCTACTAATACAAATATACGTACAGTTATAGATATTATACAAAATAAGGCCACTTCAGATTACACATAGATAATAACAAAAAGAAGAATAAGATATAAAAAGTTGACAATATGACATGAAGATAATAAAAAATTAATAATATATAATATGAAATTAAAAATTCACAACTGAAAATCGTGTGTGATGTGTGTGCGTGTGTGCGCAATTGCGTTTGAGGAGAAGGGGGGGGGGGGGATCTGTGTGTAAGTGTGTATGTGTTTGAATGTATTTAAAGCTTGTGTTTACTTTTTTTTTTTAATTCCATCCCTAGGTTGGAATGATGTGCAGCAATTGCTTTTTTTTAACTGCGCTTTAGTTAGATGATCTTATGATGATTATGTGATGATAATTATGAATCATAAGTTGACTCGACAATTGCTATAGTAGTTCTATAGGTAGCGCTGTAGCAGCAAATTTTTTGTACTTTCGACATCGCCATGTCCATTTATATGTTATACAAAATAATGATATCGATTATAACAACTAAACGATTGTTATCGTGCAGTCATATGGTCATAGGTGGCGCTGTAGCAGCAAAGCTGTTTTTTATGATTTGGTATTGTCAAGAATTATGTGGGTAGTAGCAGCAAAGTTGGTCATTACAGATATACGGCAATAATGGAAATTGCTTCGAAACAATGTCGTTATTTATTATTGTCACGAGATATGTTACGTAGAGGGCGCTGTAGCAGCAGAGTTTTATGTTTCAGACAAATAACAGTAGTGACAATTACTTTATTATTATAATAAACTTTGCCGTATTATATGATCTGGTATTGTCAGGAGTCACATAGGTGGCGCTGTAGCAGAGCTAGTGGCAATTATTCTAATATATTTGACATCAGTCGGAATCAATCTCGTCTGCGACTTGCTGCCATTTCGCCACTAAGCTGGACACTGACTTCTGCTTCATTCCCAATGACGATGACAGTTTTACCTAGAATCAGACAAACATACATGTATATGTGTTAGATCGAACTTATGTAAAAACAAATCTAAGGTGTGTTATTATATATACGTATGCTCAGCCCGACAAAAGATTACTGCTTGCATTGTAGCCTAAATAGACTTACCTTAGGTTTCTTCTTAACTTTTTCAACCTTTTCTTTGCTTTCCTTCTCTTTAGGCTTTTCTTTGGGTTTCTCTTTAGGTCTCTCTGCGGGTTTCTCCTTCGGTTTTTCAGAGATATCAGGTGGCGGGGGAGGGGGAGGAATTTCTGGTGAATTGGGTCCCGTTGAGCCTGTGTTTTTCTCTAACTCGGCGATATCATTGTAGAAGGACTGAAGCTCATCGCCTATTTCCTTCTTTTTTTCGTGCTAGAAATAAAAAATCGGTGATTCATAAAGACAGACATTACTTTACGACAGTCCATAACTAGCAAAGATAGTTGGAATATTTTGCAGTTTAGTGTACCGTGGCCGATTTATTTAAAAATAACATTACTTCAATACAACTTCTATCTAAACTCAGAACCTACTCCTCTTAAAGGATTTTCCATTTCCGTGGCGAAATGTCTATTTATGATTTATTATTTCCAATGGCACAGCCTTAATACAGTCTTAAGAAAATATATAGCCATTTTTTTCAATAGTAGTCTTAAATAGAAAATCTCAATCCATTATTTCCCGGAATAGTTTTAGATAAATATTCTGCACCCATAATTTCCAGCATGACCTCAGCAGAGTTTCTCAACAGGTGGGCCTGAAAATGAACATGGATAAGACGAAAATCATGTCTAATATCCATGTACCGCCACATCCAATCATCGTTGAGAACTCAGCTCTCGAAATTGTAGACGAGTACACATACCTGGGACATATAGTCCAGCTAGGTAAGTCCAATTTCGAAAAGGAGGTCAACCGCCGAATCCAACTCGGTTGGGCAGCGTTCGGGAAACTACGCCAGATATTTTCGTCCGATAATCCTCAGTGCCTGAAGACCAAAGTCTTCGAACAGTGCGTGTTGCCAGTGATGACCTACGGTTCTGAGACGTGGTCGCTGACTATGGGCCTCATGCGGAAGCTCAGAGTCACTCAGCGTGCGATGGAGAGGGCTATGCTCGGAGTTTCTCTACGTGATCGAATTCGAAATGAAGAGATCCGTAGTAGAACCAAAGTCACCGACATAGCCCTACGAATCGCGAACCTGAAGTGGCAATGGGCGGGGCACATAGTCCGAAGGACCGATGGACGTTGGGGGCCGAAGGTGCTGGAGTGGCGACCCCGCACCGGACGGCGCAGTGTAGGCAGACCCCCCACAAGGTGGACCGATGATATAAAGAGGGTCGCCGGTAGCCGCTGGAGCCAGGCGGCGCAAGATCGGGCCTTGTGGACGTCATTACGTGAGACCTATGTCCAGCAGTGGACGTCCATCGGTTGAAGCGACGACGACGACGACCCATAATTTCCAAAAATAGTCGAAGATAAATAATCTATACCCATTATTTTCAATAATAGTAGTCAGATAGAAAATCCTACTTATATCACTTATGGTACAGAAGATGAGAATATCGCCTCATTATTTCTGATGATACAGTTTAATTGAAAAGCCTGCTTATGGAATACAGCTGAAAATCTCTCCCAATCATTTCCTTTGATGCGGTTTAAAATGGGCGAGTCCTACTCAACATTTCTCATAATACCAACCAATGTGAAAATCCCTACTTAATAATTCCCTCCCCATTATTTCCGACGGTGCAGTTTAAAATAGAGAAATTCTACTCCATACATCTAATGATGCAGCAGAAGATGGAACGCATTCTACAATAAGAAAACGGTACCATTTCTGATGGCACAATATAACATGGAATAAGACACTTATGTTAGAAAATAACAAGTATCTAAGATAACGAAACATACCTACTCATCAATCACGCATTCATCACTCTTTACTACACCCACATTTTCATTTACTGCTTCAATTATACAACCACATTATGAACTCACCTTGACGTGTGGAATATCGGGGGGTTCAGCATGTTCGTGGGGGTCCGTGCCGGGTGGTGGGGGCGTATCACGCGACCACCACCGCGGAGGCGAAGGCGGCGGCGGCGGAGCCGGAGGCAGAGGGGGGTTTAACTCTTCCTGCAAAGTACGAAGTATACGTATACTTTATATAGATATAATATATAAAGTATGAGGCGGTGACGGCCGAACAAGCGAAGCTGATTGATATTTGAACCCCCTGTTCACGCCATCTCTCGATACAACGGCGTAAACTGCAGACAGTGTTCGATTTGGTTAATAAACGCAACTCTAATGACTGTTAACCTAATTCGCGCTTGAAATAACCGTTTGTCTACGTCCTGGTAACTCTTGGAAGAAGTGGTAGCATTCTACGTTCGGTTTTCCGATGTTGTCCAAAAGCTTGCTCAATGCGCCAGCCGTCCCTAAGAACCTTGGAGCTAAGCGCTCAAAATAAGACTGGAATCTCCTCCTGCCGTCAAGCGTGAACCCCAAATACTTGAGCATACGTTGTATCTCGATGGATACTCCCCCGCAAGGAGCACTCTCTGTGGTCCATGAAAGCCGAGCACACAACATGTGATAACAAATCCGAATAGCACTTTATTTTCCCTCTTCTTTTCAAGGTTACAAAGGTTTCAAGGTTAAGTGATATTCATATAAATTTAAACTTCCTTTTAGGGGCTAATACATTCTGAAATAACTATCAATACACCCTTAAATCATACTGTATCTGCACATAAATATGCTTACCTTTTCTTCTATGGCGGGGTGTGGAGGAGTATTGCATATTTCCATGTCAGTGTTGGCCACTGCAGGGTACTCGTACTGCGTGAAGCCGTCCGACTCGCGCCGGTAGCAGTAGCGGCCCTCGGACCTACGCACACACAAGCACCGTACGAGCACATGTCATGGCACACGCACACAGCAGCCCGGTGGATTTACATCCCATTGGATGCGTCAAGAACTGATTATAAACTAAAACATAATTTTACATAATATTAATATGGTTAAGAAAAGAATCAACAGATTTTGAGTCAACGTAACACGAAATCCAAACTCAACAAACTACCATTGAAGACTTCTAGCTTATGCTGTGATTACATTGTTTTTCGACAAGTAGATTATCCGGAAAAGCTAATATTGGTTGTCAACGTTGAAGGCAAGACACTCTGCGATGGATCGATCATCTGCTACTTTAACTGACCTTATAAGAGAACACCGGGAATTTCGACAAAATATTCATATACACCGGCTTCATTAATGAACTCGAAAGATTTTGATTTTTAGGAAACTAAATAAAATATAGATTGTTTTACACTAATCATGATTCATAGATAGAGTCCATGAAAGTATTACAGTAGCTTTTTGAAGGGATTTAGGACACTGGTGGAAATGCATGCGATTTTTGAGAATCAATCCTTTGTAACTCAGACTGAATCAACCTATTACCAGAACCTTGTTCATTATCTGTCACCAGACTTACATTCTTGAAATAATCAATGTACTTTTAATGATACTATTTCAGATAAATATGTCAGTATTAAGCTATTTTACAGTTTTAACACATCCAAATGCGATGTAAAAGTACCCAGCACTTACAATTATTGTTACGATAAACATAAAAAATGCAATCACTCTTCGCAAAAAATGTCTTTTGTAAAGAATGTCTGCAACGGAATTTGAAGTTGAATGGCAATACTGGAACCATTAAACATTGTCCGGTTTGTGTCTGAATACGATTCAATAAAAAGTTCACGTAGAAGGAGAAAAAATTATATCAAATCGCTTTTAGCCGAATGTAAAATCTACAAATTTTATATTTACAGTTGCTTTGGGCACTGATTGGCGATTGATCACTAATGCAACGAATGATTTGAATCAAACTCCTGAATCTAATGCAAGAGAACAATTGTGCCCAAACATTTTCAGTAACGCAACAAAGGATTTAAGCCCAAATCCTGTTACTAACGCAACAAGTGACTTGAGCCCAAAATCTGTTACGGAAGTAACAATAAATTTGGACCGAACTTTGGATTTGTGCCCAAATTATCAAAAACTAACGCGTCAAAAAAATTGGACCTAGAATTTGTTATGGACGCAACAGAAGATTTATAACATATTGCTAATGCATTAAAACATTTTGGACTCAAGATTACGTTGTGAATAGACAAAACGATGGTAACTGAAGAAGTTAAATTGAATTCGCATTATATAGTTATAGATAAATATTGAAATTATCAGACAAGAATTGTATTTTGGGACCGTTGTCAGCCGATCGAACCATCTGGAAAAGATCAAAGCGTAGTTATCAAGAAATGAATAGATTTTATATACAATGTGGTCTCTTACCGGAATCCCTGGAGCGTCGTGCTTTCTACCCGGTATTATCTTCCGCGTACCGTCTTCTCTCTTGAGGGAAATACACCTTTTTGCTTTTACAAAGTATGTCACAGTTTTCGAGTCATATTCAAATTGATTACACAGAAAGAAAACTAGAAACCTTATACTATATTGCATTAAAATAAAGAAACCTAGATTATTTACTGTTTCAGATTTGAAATTTAAATCGATTGCAGTAAATATAAGGAACATTTTCTTTGTAAAGCTCTAGTGCACTAAAGACATCTTTAATGACTTCTTTATTTTTCATCACAAAATCATAATAAAATATATGCTTAAAGACCCCCTATATAAAGAGTAAGCTGGATGAAATTTTCTTCCCCCCTTTATTGCCACACGAGGCCTTCATGAACACTCAAGTCAGGTTCACCAGGGTCACGGATATAGAGGGTTCTACTGGATTTTAGTGGGTTCCCCCCACATCGAAGTTAAAAAAAACATATACAAAATGAAAACAAATCTGAGTTAATTTAGCCCTTTGCAACTTGAAGACACTAAGTGGAAATTCAACAGAGCACTACAAGTTCAAGTATTTTATAATCATTTCAGACTGAATCAGTATATGACCTAAATTTTATAGTAACTAATAAATTATACATGAGACCAAAAGAGCAAGAATGGCCTATACAAATAATGAAGATAATAAAAAACATATTTTTTAGACTCATGTTCTTCTAAAAGAAATAATTAGTCTCTTGAAATTGACATGTTACATACAACACAGCCTTTATCAAAGGGGTTTTTAGGCAATTCTTGAACATAGGTCTGAATATAATGAGTAGGTTTAAAAAAACACTGATCCATCGAAAATCATTTTATTAACACAACAACTAAATCAGGTACTGAAATATCACAGATATTAGAATAATTATTGATATTACTTTATGCCAAATGGCTTGTAAAGAAGGCTAATACGTTTTGCCAGCCCTCGCCCCAATCCCCCCAGGCTACAGTTTAATACAGAATATATTTTTGTATCCACGATGTATATTTTATTCGTAGAAAACATACATACATTAACATTTTTTAATATTACGTTGCGTTAAATATAGTCAGCACAGTTCACGGTTAAGGCACTTTTTAGTTTTCATTTCACTTTGTGTCACATTGTTCAAATGAATGTCGATAAAGTTTTTCCAATACAATATCACCAACGCTTAAGAGAAAGTTGTATTGTAAATTAGGACCGTCGTAAAAGCATTAAAAAATTTGGGGTTAAATCAAGTGACTCAAGACTATAGAAGGTTCTAGATACAATTTTTTTTCGATATTCTTGTAAACTTGAAGAATCAAATATAAAATTTTGATATTCATTATGGGGACGATAAACAGTAAATAATTGGAGAATCAAGTTATTTAAAATTACATATTGAAAAAATAGGCAACTTGTTATAAAAAGTCTCCTGGAGACATTGCCAAAATGTGCCAATGACGAGAACGAGAGCAGTATTTGTGGGCAGTAGGGTATATCCAACAGAGGTTAATTTGTGTGGCGCTGAGTCTGTAATAGTGCGTCTCCTGTGGGACGTGAACAAGGTATATGTGTTGTCAGTCAGTCAGTGTATACCTACAACAGAAGAAATAAGACATACTTCAAAAAAGTCAAGAAGTTTGCTGCAGGACAGATGAGTAGAGATGTCCAGTATAGGATGTTGTTATTCAGATAAACTGTCAGGTCGTGATTCTTACTCTAAACAATGGCTTATAGACAATTGGCGTCCAGTAAAGGGTGCCGTAAAAATTACTGGGAACAGCGGAAAAGGTCTGATAGACGGAAACGGCGCAACCGAGGATATGCAATGTGCTATCAGTCAGTGTGAGTATACTATCAGTCTGTAAGTGCTACTGTTAAGAAGGATATAGGGACTGGCAGTTGGTGCGTGCGGACATATGCACATAACCAAGTGGTCAATGGAATATGGTCAATCAAATTCCATCAGTACATTTCGGCAAGTGTATAGTCATTATGTCAGTTGATAGACGGAAGTAAAAGCCGATGGTATGCGATGAGCAATTTGTTAGTTTGAGTACTAGGACTTGACCAAGAATGCAAAGACCAGTCATTACGTATCAGAGATTCTGTAAGTATTACTGAAAGGGACGATAGCAAGTGATAGGGTCAGTTCGTCTGTACCGTCAGTGTGTGGGTCCTACTGGCAACAGGGGAGAGGAGTTGAGAGTCAGAGAGTGAGTAGTGGGTGATGGATGCGGGCGGCTGTGGTGCGGGCGCGGCGTACCTCAGGAAGACGCAGAGCCAGCCGGGCGGCGCGGCGGCCGCCTCGTGCTGCCGCAGCGCGCGCTCGCAGCCGCCTGCCCAGCGCCGCCAGTAGCCCGCCGCCAGTGCTCCTCCGCGGAATGCTGCCACCAGCGCCTGCACACCGCCCGGGAACAAACGGAAGGACCACGTAAGAAACCAGAGACACACACAGTGACATAGAGATAATAATAAAGATCTTGTTTCTTTCGCTGGAAAATGCCTTAATGCACCCCGATGAAAGAAGATCACTAGAGGTTCCTTAACCGCATTCTACTATATAAACTGGGATAAAACCGAATATGAGGACCTATAATTCAATAGGGTGAAGCATGAAGCGCATATATGCGACTTCTAACACCCAGCTCCACCGACGGCTAGGGCTTCAGCTTCAGCTTTGCCACCTTCAGAGAGGTGACGGTCTCGCAAAAGACAGCCACCCTCCGACCAAATTCACTGGCGAGCATTACACTAATTATGCTCTCCAGTGAAAAATCTCTAACTAGCGACAACAATATACTCGTATGTCGCTGTGGTGTGCACACTGTACCAGTATGATGCGCCGTATCTACAGGAGCACCACACTCATGATAGGCAGGAGTTACCTCAAAGCCAACGACCAAGTTAGAGACCTATGTTTGGTAGGACGATGGCGAGAGCTATACTATTAAAAGTTGTAAAACATAATTTTTGCGAGTGATGTAAGAAGCAGCCCATTGACATCCCACTGCTGGGCACAGGCCTAACTCACTCATAGGCGAGAGGGTTTTTAGAGCATATACCCACCACTCTGCTCCACTGCATGTTAGCAGACATATTAAACAAGTATACACTCTCTCAATCCGAAATGACCGGACACAGCACCGACTATCTTATGTCTGGAGCCGGTCATACTGATCACTAGACCAACGAGTGAGGGGTGAGGGCTAATATACCCTCGAGATATCGGCAGTTTAAAATCAGCATAAGCTGCCCTATAAAACAAACTCGATCCTGGGATACATTCCTGACACATCACGCTAGATGAGAGTTCCCATGAAAACACTGATGCTTTCTAATATATGCAGAGGAGTATCACTAAAAGGCTAGCAGGCTGTATAACCTTAAGTTGGTCTATACCCAGATAGGATGTGTATTTTTAGAAAATTCTTTTGAGAAAGCAGAAACCAGCTGCCAGAACTCCCACATGTCATAAATTGAGACAATATCGAAAAACGTGTTTTGCTCTTTTTTTTGTATTTTACAAAATAATAAGCAGAATCTTTGTCATCAGTTTGTTTCGTTATCCATTTTACATCTAGACAATAAACGAATTTTCACTACTGGATTCCAGATTAAAGTTTAAAGAAAACTTTAAACATAATTTAATTACTTTAATTTAACCAATAAAACGAAAAAGGTCTGTGTCAACTTTAGATTTTAAGTCGTTCTGGAGTATCATCATCAGACGTACATTAGAATTAGAGTGTGGAAAAGAAACGGAAAAAATAATTATTTGACGATTCAAAAGTGCTGTAATATGCCTACTTGGATAAAGATATTTTGATTTGATTTAATTTAAGTCAAAGTGTGTTAGAGGACATTTTTGAATATTTAGTATATTTCACAATACAATAAAACTGGTTGAACTCACCTGCATTTGTATGTACATCTCTTGAACCGGTGTCAGAGTGCACATCTGCAACTGGTTCAGAAACTTCAACTTTGCTTCCAGCAGCTCCGTCAGATCATCTAAGTCTTCATCCTTCTTCTCCTCATTTAACGTCTCCCCTTTCGTAAAAGTCAAACCATTGCCATAACTTATTATAGCATTCTTCGGGGTATCACCATCATCTTCTCCTTTCGTAAACCCTAAACCAGTTCTTTCGGTAGAAAAACCTTCAATGAACTGGGAATACTTCGTGGTATATGAAGGTTGATCTGATTTTTCAATTTTTTTTCTTTCGGGTAAAACAGAGTTTGATATTCTCAATTTTTTCTTATTTGTATTTTCAATTGGCTCCTTTGAGTCCATTAAATAGACGTTTTCCTTCTTCTCTTTTTCCGGTACTACTACTAGAGGTGGTGTCTCTGGTCTGGATTGTGGTTTAGTATCTTCTATATTCACAGCACTAGGGAATAGACAAGACGGTCCATTGACAACACTAGGATATAATGCTTTTAATTCTTCTAAAGGAGGGGTGTTACTTCTGGGCGTGGTGGTTCCACTGTTATTGTTAGATACAGATTTATCATCTTTGCTTTTGGATTTAACTACTTTCGGGAGTTCTTTTTTCTCTATTTCTTCTAATAGGTCATCTATATCACCATTAGCATCTTTTATTTCTACTTTTGGTGATACATTTGCGGAAATTGTATCATCTTTTATGATCATTTGTAACTCCGAGGGTAGTTCACCACCAAGTTTTTCTAATAGTTTCGCTTTATCTTTCAATTGCTTTAGCAGTTCTTGTTCTTCTTGAATGTCTTCTTCGTTTAAAGTGACAGTTTTTTTATTATCCTATATAAATAAAAGTTCATTATTATTGCTATTATTGATCATGTATCAGAAATATCTTTATAAATTACTTCAGATTGAAAACTTTAACCCATCACATTGCTTTATAACAATTCCAACTTCATTGAAAACCATTTGAAGCATTACTAGGTCTTTTGGCATATTTTTCTTTAAAAAAAACATGGCAAAAGCTCATGAGTACTACCTTTGAATCCCATGTGTAGCCAAAACAATATTTTTTGCCTACAAATGGTTAAAAGTGATAATAAGTTTTCACTTACATTGGATAGTTATTTTATAAGCAAATATCAGAGATTTTTATCATCATTTGTATACAAACGGTTCAATGTATAAAAATTAAAGACATAAGAGAATTATCAAATAATATATTCAATTGAATGAGATCTGTTTAAGTTTATTTTTTAGTATATGTGCTAAAATTATTTGTTTAGGAAAAATGTTTATAGTAAATTTTCACTGGGCATATTCTGTGTGAGTTCACAGCAAGATATTTTCTAAATTGTCAATGTCTGTCTAGCAAAAATGACATGCTGGTGACAAAACCAATACCCAACAATGTTACAGGTCTTCTCATGGCAGATTACAGAACCCACTTAACTTTAGATTTTTAAGTTGTGCTTTGACAATAACACTATTTTCAATAGTACAATAAAATATCTGCATTATGGCATACTGAATAAACAATTTTAAATTAGAAGCAACCGCCCATGCTACTTATTGTAAACTTTCCCCATTTATCCACATCACATTATATGATTAATATTAAATTATGAAAGTCAGAAATACCTCCACGATCTTTTCTTCTTGATTTTCCACCTTCACCTTTGGAGAGGAAGGCTCTTCTTCCACTATCATCTCCGGAGGTAATTCAGGTCCAATTGGAACCGTGTAATCCTGGTTTGGTGGTAAAGGTGGTCCATATTCAACTACAGGTTTAATTTTCTGTTTCTTTTGTTGATGAATTGGTTGTTTAACTGTTGGTTTTGGTAATGGAGGCTTCGCAGGACTTGGTTTTTCAGACTCATCATTAGAATCAGAGTCGGAATTATGATAAGAGGTAATTAATTCAATTTTCCTGTAAAACAATGTTGACAACTAACAGAAACCGCAGTCTTAGAGAAGAATTGCAATTAATTTTATTCTACCTCTTTAAAATATGAAACATTCTTAATTCTTATGTTGTTTTGATTATATAGGAACATTTATTACTTGATTATTGTCACCTGTGTAACAAGGTAGATATACAGTGGTGGTTGTGTAGTTAGAAACAATACCAACAGTATGTGTTTATATACACATTTTGAGTTTCAATATTACATTACGGACAAACATTTAAATAAGTTTTAAGGTATGAACAATAATGGGTCAACTAATTGTTTCAAGTATTAGTAATTAGCATTGTTATGAAATTGCTACTATCCACAGCTCATCCATAGTTATAATGAATATTTAGTGGTGTATCCCCTTATTTTGAATACCACCAACATGGTATTGGTTCTATCAATTTCATACATTTTTCTAGGGGGATTGAATTCCATGCTTTAACAATGTTACCGCCACTGTAATTGACCATAATCCTTGTGTATTTATATTGGTTGGTGCCATTAAATTGGTTTATTTAGCAACAAGAACAATTAGCATATCTTGTCTGGGTTTGACGTTTTTACTGACAGAGCCATTATAAGAACATTTTCAACAGTTTCATGTGTTTAATAAAGATAAATTCCATTAAAAACTTTCTTAACAGAACAATTTAAAGGCTCAGCTATTCTCACAACTTTTATTTTAGCACATTTATAAAAAAAGTAAAACACAGATTAAATTTTTATTGCTGCCAAAAAGAAAAAGCCAATAAAGAAAGAAATTAAAAAAAAAACTAACTATGAACACTATTTTTCAAATGTTTCTTATTATATGTCCAAGCTGCGCGTAACAAAATAAACTCTTACATGTGTAAGACTCATTTTGTAATTAAAAGTAAGATGTTTCATATTTTATGCATGATTTAATTTGGTTGCTTATATTATAGGATGATTAATAATCATTAAATGTATTTATTTTTAATGCGCATTTGTATGTTGATGTAGTACTTTCTTTGTTCATAGGTGTTTCTAATTATATGGCCACATACATACATACATACATAGCATCCTGCCTCATATCCTTCAGGGTAGGCAGAGACCATGTCTTTCCACTTGCCACATTCCTTGCACATCTCCTTCACTTTTTTTATTCTCATTAACCCTTCCATACAAGCTCGTCGGTTTAGAGTACTTTTGAACTGTTGCTTATTTAAAATGTATTTTTTTTATTTATTTATTTATTTAAAAACAATACAAAATACACTAACAGCTTGAGCCAAATCGTATACAAGTTAGCTTTGTTACAAATTTTATGCTGAAATATACTTATATAACTATTATTTTTATATTTCTTCATAATAAAACACCTTAATTTTTTATTCAGATATAAAAAAACGTTCTTTATAAATGACGTTTTCTTTTGTCCGAATCAGTATCGTGGATTTGGGCCAGCATTCTATTCAGATGGTCCACTACGCGCTGGGTAGGTGCTGCCGTCGTCGGGTGAGCAGCCGCACATGTGTCGTCTCGGTACCACGAGGCCTACCCGAGGGCATGCGGATCGTCCACTTCGCCATTTAATAGCTTATAGTAGTGCACGATAGATAATAGCTTACACCGGAACTCTAATGATTCTAAGCCGACCATGGCGCCAATTAAGAAAGATGGATATAAATATGGGTAATATCCATATAGTCTTTAATAAAGATAGCGTGCGAATTTTTTTTGTATTTTTTCCGTTAATGTTATGTATTTTGTTTCATATGGGTCCCAAACGATGGACCCATATTCTAGTTTGCTCCGGACAAAACACTTATAAAGTAACATCGCTACCCTGACATCTGAAAATTGTGATGATAACCTAATTATAAAGCCTAACCTTTTATGCGCAGATTTACATATACTATTGTGCTGATTTTTGAAATCTAGTCTTATATTCTCCGGTCTAATATATTCTCTCTCTGGTCTAATATTAATCCTAAGTCCCTAATTTCATTTACCCGGTTTAGTTGTTTCCCATTTATTATGTAATTATTTATTATAGGCGTTTTGGATCTTGTAAATGTTATTACTTTACATTTCTCATTATTTAATGCTAATGTATTTAGATCTGCCCACTCGGTTACAGCATCAACATCTATTTGTATGGTCTTAGCATCCGTAAAACTGTCAACCCTATTATATATTTTAAAATCATCTGCAAATAATAGACATTTAGATGTTTTCATAACTTTTGGTAAATCATTTATCATAACTAGAAATTGTGTAGGACCGAGTGTACTTCCCTGACTAACACCGGACCTGGTGAAATACGTATTCGACTCGTATTTACCGATCTTAACATACTGAGAGCGATCTCTTAAGTAGCTTGCAAAAAAACATAATAATTTGAAGTCAAATCCCATCTCTGCAAATTTTCTAAGGAGTATGTCATTGTCTTATAACTCAACGCTTTTATAAAATCAAAATAAAGTGCATCTACTTGTCGTCCATTATCTATTTCATAAGCTACTGTATCTATTAGGTTAATAAGATTTGTGTCCGTTGACCTGGCTGATCGAAACCCATGTTGGGAATCATTTAAATGTCTATTTATTTGACTAGTTATTTTATTATTCAACACTGATTCAAATACTTTTCCAAAGCATGATAGTATTGCCACTGGTCTGTCAGATCGTGATTTAAATCTTTTTACTGCTGCTTGTATATCAGAGAGCGATATCTTATCTATTGAAATGCTAAAATATAATTTATCATTGGATTCTTGTTGTGCTGTAATAGGGTCTAACTTTGGATTTGGTTCAGAAACGTTCGCCTTTGTCTTCCTCTTCCAACTTTCCCATTCACTCTGGCCTCATAAATTATTTTTGACATCCCCTTTCATCATTTTNGACTTTCTAAATAAATATAATAAAGGTTATTCCAGAATCGCTACACAATTTTTATAATAAAAGGTGGCATTGCATCAGGTCCAGCAGCAGATCGTGATTTAAATCTTTTTACTGCTGCTTGTATATCAGAGAGCGATATCTAATCTATTGAAATGCTAAAATATAAGTTATCATTGGATTCTGGTTGTGCTGTAATAGGGTCTAACTTTGGATTTGGTTCAGAAACGTTCGCCTTTGTCTTCCTCTTCCAACTTTCCCATTCACTCTGGCCTCATAAATTATTTTTGACATCCCCTTTCATCATTTTCTCTACTTGCCCAAACCATCTAAGCATACCTTTCTCAATTTTAGTAATTACATCTTCTTTTATACCACAACACTCTTACCACACTATTTCTTACTTTGTCACTTAGTTTCAATCCACTCATACTTCTCAACACTCTCATCACTACCACATTTATTTTACTTTTGTGATTCTTCTGCCATACCCAACTTTCACTATCATACATATGTGCTGACACCAACACTCCTCCATGCACAGCCAGTCTGGCCTTTTGAGACACAATCTGGCTATTCAAAAAGGTGTGCAGGGCACCATTAACCATATTCCCTGCATTCACTCTTCTTTCAATATCACTTTTACATGTTCCATCTTTTGTCAATTTAGATCCCAAGTATACAAATTCAATCATCTCTTCCACTTGTTCCCCATCTATCAAAATATTGCCATTCATCATAGATTTATCTCTTTCAAAAAGCATGATTTTCGTTTTGTTTACATTCACTTTCATTCCTTTACTTTTCAAAGCTTCATTCACAATATTTACCATCTCCTGTAGCTCTTTAGAATATATGATGACCAATATATATATATATTGAATTTATAAACTGCAGTTGAGGCATATCATAATTGTGATTTTGAGTTATAGACTAAACAATTTTTTACCATATTTAAATTAAACCGAAAGTATGAGTTCTTCTGTCAACTAAACATCCTTATATGTATATGTATAATACTTAAGTACATTTGTGAACTTACTAAATGAAAAATGAGGTTATGGTTCTACAAATGCCTAAACTAAATTAACTTACTCTTCCTCCTCATCACTAGCAGGCCTTTTTTTACTATTTTTTATATGCTTGTCCTTCGTATTGGGCTTATCTGATTTTTTATTTGTATTTTTAATAACAGCTGTCTTTGTAATGACTTTGCTTTGAGAATTCTGCTTCTCGGCCAGAGCCTGTTGATACAACTGCCATTCTTCTGCTGTTACTTCTGTTGAGCCTGTATAAAAGGGAAGGTAGCAGACATTAACATTTCACTCCTAAGCACAGGCATCCTCACTCAAATTAAAAAGGGTTTTTGAAGCAGCAATCTTGCTCCAAAAAGGATCAGCAGGTTACACACACTTCAGAATTGCATCTGGGATATGCAGCTTTCCATATAATGTTTTCTTCAATGAAAATTACAATTGATGGCTTGAAATGAATAATCAAACGTGTAAGTTTCTTTTTAGAGAATGAAACTTACTGGTTACTTAAGACAAACAGTGTGATTCGATTTCTGTGGACAAGAAACCAAGAAACTCACCACTAGGCTGCCATGGCTCTTGATATTCTGCAGTGATGCGTTTGATAAATTAATTTGTAATCTAATGATAGGGACTAAACTACTGTCTGACCATTATTTGTGAAGTAAAACTAATAGCAAGGTAGGATTTCTTAGCCTAACAATCATGTTTATATTTTAATCACAGATCAATCAAATACGGAATGCAACTTATTATCTAAATATTAAATTAATATCTAATTAATAATGTTAATTTGCAGCTATCTTACTATCACTGAATTCAATTTTAAAAATGTTCCAATAAATAAGTAAAATATTGTGAATTTTTCAGAAGTGATTTATGAAAGTGTAAGAAATTATTATGAAAATAAACCATTTGTTCTTTATTTATTAATTTTCTTAATATTTTAAGATTAGGGCTTTCAAAACCCTACTTCAATTATAGTACAAATTGCAGGAAAAAATTTGCTCTAGTGCTACATTTTTTAAAGTGAAACTTCTTACAGCTTGGTATGGAAAAGTAACACATTTTGCAAGATATGTGTGTGTTTGTATAAATGTCTCTAGAGTATAGCAGTATAACAAAATAAATGTATTATTTATACATAAGATATTCAAAATAAAATGTGTTATATCATTGTTAAGTTAGCTCACAACTGAAATGACACTTGATGATAAGAGATGATCATAGATTCTAGAATGATTTAACATTATGTACCAGTTCGTGATCAACAACAAACTATATTATAGGTAAGTAATCAATTTATATTACCTGGAGTGTGTAAATGTTGCTGAGCCAATTTAAGTGCTAGCAAATATTCGGGAGGAGCTTCCCATGTCACTGCATTGGTATGCTGATTCCAGTAATAAGTAAAACCACTGTTCTCATCGTAACAAGCTGACCAAGCTGCAAAATAAATATACATGCTCACATAATCATCCATATATGACAAAAAAAAGTTTACTAAGATAGGAATTCAAAAAAAGATTGTGTTAACCTCTATGTAAGAACTAGTTGACTCTCACACTGTTATCTGTGTATACTTTAAAGCGTGACTGAGAGCCATCTATAGAGTGATACATGTTTTAATTGTTTTCACAGAACCCACATTTTTTTTTTAAATGGCAGTGAAATTGGTACAGCAATTAAACAGAAGAAACAGACTAACAAGAATTAAAAAATAAATAGTACTTTCATAGTTATTAAGTGAAATGCTGTTGGATTTATATTATAAACAGACACTCCCATTTCATTTATTTATTTATTCCAAAATCTCCTATTCAAGTAGGCTTTTACAGCACTTTTGTATCATCAAATATAATTCTTCCCACATATTATTTCCAATGTATGACTGATGATGATATTAAAGAACATCTTACAATGAAAAGTTATGAAGGTTCATTTGCAATCAGTCCTCAGAAGAGCTCAAAACAAACCCAGCCCAATATCAAGTTTTTTTTTCACCATCATTACAATCTTTAATGTTTAGATTATAGCAATTCATTTGCTCCCAAGCTTATTAATCTTTAAATTCTATCAAGTTTATTTTTTTTTAAATAAAAGATTTGTATTTATATAAGTGACGACTTAGGTAACCTCTTCTGAGTTTGTTATAGAAGAATATACAGTTGCCCTCCAATGAATTGATATTCTGTTTCGTATTGAATAATTATTACCCATATCAATGGATATTAATTAAGTCGAAAACGAATGTAAATTGCAAACAATTAATTAGTCACAAGGTATTTCAAACATTTTACTTACGACAATGAGGTATGGGTGCAGGGTGTATGCCAGCGGGAGCAGCTGGCGCCTGGCTACTCTCATACACAGGGTATTTCATTCTATTCGCAGTTTCCACCTGTTTGTAAGCAACATCTTCATACTCCTCGTCAGAATCACCGTAGCTCGCAAGTAGACTCAAGGGATTACCTTTACTCATATTTTAATTAAAACCTATCATATAGATATAGATTATCAGTTAAAATAAAATATAATTAATAAATTGAATCATCAATACATAAATTATTCCATGCCATGACGCTTAGTGAAAATGTTGCTCAATGGCTGACATTGACAAGTAGGGCAACGAAATATCGATAGTTATAGAAATTCCCCGATACATTTCGTCTATATTCGATTTTAAAAATTTGGAATGAAAAATATTCGATATGATTAAAGTGATTTTTTAAAATCACCAATTCAAATATTTCTGTTTCCGTCCATCTATCACATGGCACATTACAGCAGTGAGGGTAAAGTGAAAGATGTTCGCCAGAGCATCCGAAGCCAATGTGATGGCGCTCATGGACCGCGTAGCATTGCATTTATATTCTCACTTACTCGTATGAATTAAAGAAAATGTTACTTGCAATACTTACATAAGTATCTTAATAATAGATTAATGTAATAAAAGAACTAAATATCCAATATATTTTGTATTCTGCGAATATCGATATTGTCGAAAAGTATCGATTTCAAGTCAACCATTTTTTTTAATTTATCACTTTTATGGAGTTGGGTTCGTTGCCTGCACAGAGTAAAAACCATAGATGTGACATATTTAAAGCGGACCATAGAGTATTTTAATTTTTATTAAATATATACTTTTTTGCATCTTCACTAAACAGTTAACAGTCATAAATTGTGTGTGAATAGAACAATATGCCATAAATATACTAACACATCTAAACATGATTTGCACTGTTGGAAACAATTGTTATGGGGGGGGGGGGGGGGAGATAGATAAATATATAATATTTGAATGAGAATATGAGATAAAACTTTAGATTTAATTATAATAATTTTAATTAAGCACAGTTTTTTAAATAGGGACTTCCTCATACAAGTACAGTATAATTTGAAAAATGGGAGGATTCCTCCTCCGCATCGCGCGATGTGTTACAGTCTTTTCTTAGCGTAATACATTCTTTTATTCTTTAGCTATCCAGTGGTGTAATTTAATTTCCGTTAGAGAAATTAGACATGTAGCTACAATACCGAACTGTATCCCCCGATTTCGTTATCATTCGTTTTTTTGAATTGCTTATGGATACGACTTTAAAGACGTGTCAACGTCAAAAGATTCTTATATAGGGATAAAAAGAAACAAATCAATTTTTCAAATGTTATTTATTTGTTAAACTTAATATACGAGGCATGTAGGCATTTAACGTACAAATGTAGACAAAATAATAAATATGTATACTTAAATTACGTGTGCAGAGAACATGATATCTCATATTCGTAACTTTTACTTAACTTAGATAACAACTTAACATTTAACAATTAGTAGCAATAAAACTATATTAAGGAATGCAACTTTAATATTACGCATAGAATTAATATCTAATTAATAATGTTCATTTGCATTCGTCGTGTTATCAATGCATTAACTTTTATTAAAACAAGAATGTCAAACAACGATGTATTGACAATACAGGTAAAACAAGTATTTCCACTTTTAATTCTGAGGTATATTGTTTTGGGATTTGTAGAAGGGATTCATCTATATTTCTAGATATTTCGAGAACCTTCTTTTTATACAGGATGTACAAAAATAAATTTGAAAGTGTGTGCGTACAAAGTACACATGTCAGAAGTGAAACTTCATTGTCTTAATTTTCACGTCTTGTTTATATTTATACAAATGTAAAAAATTAGATTTCCGAGACTTAGAGGATGGGAAAAAGGAAGATATGTAAGGAATTTAATTGACATTAAAATATTAAAGGTGGTGAATAAATTTATTGAAATTGCAAATGAGGAATTGTAAATAAAAATGCCACGAGTTTTTTGTCAATATTAGAAATGACTAATTAAATTTTGCTTACAATTTAGTAGCGAGAATATATGAAATATTTTTATTTTATATGACGAAATGAAAATTGAGATGCCACATGTTATTTGTGAATATTAAAACCTAACTTTCAAACGAGTTAGCATAAAGAACGCTGCATCATAATATAGAATTTAGTATATTATATATAAGCCAAAGAAGTTTCACTTCCTCCATAGGATACACGCATACTTTTTCGTTACCTCTAAAATCGATACGTACAATGCAATAATTTAAGCATTTTAAATACCACCTCCTTGTTTACAATATGCACTAAAAACACACTTTATGTGAAAGTACTAAATTTTGAAGTAGAAAATACTAAAATATTGTTCATTTGCAAATTGGCGCTAAGACACAGTAGCAACTACACAATATATACAGGGTTATTCATAATGGGTGGCTTTTCTACATCATGAAACACATGAATAATTGAGCGGTTTTTTTTTATAAAATACCAGAGTATTGTTTGACATATAATAAAATGATGCAAAAAGACTTATGTATTTTATATAAAAGGCATACTAATGTTATAAATCTGAATTTTTTTTTGATTCAACGCGCTTATCCCAAGAACTACTGGTTTGAATTGAAAACATGTTTCCGTGTTGGATAGTCCATCTATCGAGGAAGGCTATAGGTTATATAAAATCCCGTTAAGATCACTAAAAGTGGAGCAACAATGAACAATGTTGCAAAAACGAGGAAAGCTTAATCCTCTTGAACGCTTTTGTTGCGCACGCTGCGTAAACGGTTAAAGTTACGCCACAATCACGACGGAATTGTCCCCCTTTAAATAATGTTTATAAAAGTCGAAAAGAGCATATATCTATCTTTTAAAAGCAATCAAAGCTACTGGCATGTACTTGTTATGTACAATTAACTATGCGAACATAACCTTGTATGATTACTATTATATTAAAACAATAGGTTCGTAAGGTATTATTTAAATATACAAAACTACGTACGGAAACTCGTATCAGTTTTTGTATCAACCGTTATAGTCTAAGATCCCGCTGCCAAATTTCTGCGTTCATAGTTATTAATGAGACAATGTGTTTTGTGAGGACTACCTATCCGAATGTGCACTAAAGTTTTTAAAATGAAATAGCGCCACGCCTTACTCCCTTCGGGGTAGGTAGAGAGCACGTCCTTCCACTTGCCACGATTCTTGCATATCTCCTTCGCTTCTTTCATTCACATTAAACCTGGCTCTTATTTAAAATATCCTGGATTTGGTCCAGGAACGTTTGCCTTGGTCATCCCCTTCCAACTTTCCTATTCACTCTTGGCTCATAAATCCTTTTTCTCAGTCTCTTTTCATTGATTCTCTCTATGTGCCCTAACCATCTATGCGTACCTTTCTCAAATTTAGTCACTACACTTTTATACCACAGCATTTTATACAACGCACTTAAAATTAAGAGAAATAATTTATTTCACTTGTAAGGTAAGTAGCAGCCCATTAACGTCACGCTACTAGGCACAGGCCTGCTCACTTGTATGAGAGAGGGTTTATAGAGCATAGACCCACCGCACTGCTCCGCTGCGGTTGGCAGGCATAGTACACAAGTGCATTCTCTTATTCTGACGTGACAGGATCCTATACGACCGGGGAGAGATCAGGCACAGGACCGACGACTTAACGTGCTCTGCGAGGCACGGGTGTGGATCACACCGCCTACTTTTTCCCAACTTCGGGCAAATATTAAGAAAATCTTAATAGAAAACTCATTATCGACTTCGAATTGGCCCGACTCGAGCCCAGGACCTCATGTCTGTAGTCAAACATGCTTGCCACTAGACCAACGAGGCAGAATTTTAATCGTAATAAGTTATTTGACATAAAACAGATATTCAGTTATTGCCTGGTATCCGGCCTTTCCGGCTCAAATTTTAAATCCGTCGAATACCAGATAGGAAACGAGTATACCAATTTCTCTGCGATAAAAGGCAATAGACGGTTACACTTGTCGTATTCAAGGCCAGCTTCCGAGAAAAGTCTTTCGCTATATACACTGCTTTAACTTTTCATCTTCACGTTTTATATGAAAATATCGTTTTATACCATCAATGTAATCTATTTTTATCGAAGATATTTTTCTTCGGTATCTAACTTTAAAATTAAAAGAAAAACTAATAAAATTACCACAAACTCTGATTTAGTGTTATTAATTTTCTATAGTTGTCCTTGTTTAACATCAACACGGTTTTTCATAACCTCTTATTTGCAATTTCAGAATACAATTAAGCGCTCAATATATCAACATATCAGTCTTGTAACGAGTTGCCATTAGACTTAGTTTGGCCAAATATTCGTCAGCTGGATATTTGGCTATTCTGTTTCAAGGTTGGCCAGATATTCGGTATTCGCCACAACATCTATCCGTTATATCTTATTTACACTCTACTCCAAATATAACTATATAAAGATCCTATAAAATGATGGTTGCCACGGCGAATTTGCCTGAAACCTCTTCAAACCCAGGTTCTCAGGTTTCTGCAATACCTGTCTACGTTTGTGAGTCATATTAACAATTTATATATCAAATTAAAGACCTTTTTTTTTAAATAACGAACTATGGTTGCCTTTATAAAAGCGGTACAAAATGGACTAGCTGTTACTTAGACCTAAATAAACTTAGCTCACAGATCATTTGTTAGACAACAATGGTATTTGTCCAATTTTTTGCATTCAATCCATTCCTCAACGGCATATTTTCTCAATTAATCTCAATTTTTTTAACCCATTGAGTAGTTTTTGGGTATGAGTATTATGCTTCAATACAATACATTCAAATGAAATTAAATTCTTTCCCAAATCTCAATTATAAATACTATTCAATAAATCGATTGGCAACCCTGTCAAAACATGTCTCATTTGTAATTGAGGATAAAAATTTAATGCAGACAAACTATGAACGTAGAATTTTTGTAGCGGGATCTCAGACTATTATGAATATATTAATTTAATTAATTATGTACAAAAATGACCGTCTCGTTTAGAAAACCAGTCTACAAATTGATTATTATTAGCGTCTGTGTAAAACTTTATACCTAAATAAATAATATTCGTTGTATTCAAGCATTTAAACGAGGAGTCGGCAACTAGCGGCCCATAAGACTATGGTGCGGCCCGCGCAAGTCAGAGCCACTCAAATGACAGTAACCATAAATATGATTAAAAATGCAAAAAATAATCAAATGTGGCCCCATCAATACCCTTATTATATTTGTGGCTTACATTGATATGCTTGTAACATTTATGGCCCATATCAATATGCTTGTAACATTTATGGCCCATATCAATATGCTTTTAACATTTGTGGCCCATATCAATACACTCATAACATTTGAGGCCCATATCAATATGCTTTTGACATTTCTGGCCCATATCAATATGATTTTAACATTTGTGGCCCATATTTTTTTTTATTGCTGACAGATTAGCGCTTGACTGTGATCTCATCTGATGGTAAGTGATGATACAGTCTTAGATGGAAACGCGCTAATCTGTTAAGAGGTGATATACCCCTTACGGTTTCTACACAGCATCGTACCGGAACACAAATCTCTTTGTTTGGCGTTACGTATTTGCTGGTAGGGTGGTAACTAGCCACGGCCGAAGCCTGCCACCTGTCAAGACTCAGACAAATTAGAAAATACAATTTCTTAAATTCGTCCTACCGGGGATCGAACCCGGGACCTCCGCTAGCAAAGCAAATATTCGCACCAAAGAATATGTTCCTACCATCTGCGGCCCATATTTTAATGCTCATAATATTTATGGCCCATATCAACATGCTTATGACATCCATGGTCCTTATCATAATGTGTTTAACATCTGTGGCCCTGCTATAAGAAAAAGTTGGCGACCCCTGATCTAAATTCCAAAACTTAATAAAGAAATGTTAATTCAAATAGATTCTCTTTTGTCAACAAAAAACAATCACTACCAACTAGAAATTAGCCATTTTCTAATGTTACCGCTTCACTATACAAGGTTCACAGGTACCGGGTTCAAGATATGCTGGATGGCATTGCGGGCAATTTGGGTTTTCCCCATAACTCGCCCTTCCAGGTCTAGAAACTTCCACTTGGAAGGAAGTCTGAGCTGATTCATCTTCATACCCTGGATGAGGTCTATCTAACGGAAACACATAATCAGGAACGTAATATGAGCTCGTATTATATTCTGTGTTACTTGGTTGTATATCGATTTCTTTAGGTGTTGTCCGAGTGACGTCACTGAAAGGCCTTTTTTGTGGTTTCACAGGTTTAATTCCTGTAGAATTTATTTTCGACTCATTGCTTAGTTTAGGAGGCTCCAAATCAAAGGCTGGGACCGCCCATTTCCATTCATAATAAATCGGAGGTCCCATTGTTGTTGACACCAATGGTGTGATAGCACTTTTCGGTGGTTGCAATTCTCTAGAAGGTTCTGAAACCAATTTATTTGTAGTTTCACTGTTAGGTTCTGATTTAGATTTGACAGACTTTTCTGATTTAACGTCATCTGTGAAGCCTTTCTTTTTGTCAACATGTACAGCGTTTAAGTCCTTATTTTTGCCAAAGTTCTTGTTTTTTCTTGGAGTCCTATCTTCTTCTGAACTGACTTGAGGATCAGGTAGATGCTGATTCAAGTTTATAATCTCAGATCGTGTCATTGATGTCTTTATAGAATCTGGTGAATTAGGGTCAAAGCGTTTGATAAAGTTGTATACAGGGTCTGGTGTTGTGGGTCCTTCTTCAAATTCATCAGATTCACTTTCACTACTTGGCAAAAAGGGGGCTGTCAACTCTCTTGAAGGAGGAGGTACGTTTATAATCGGTCGAAACTTGTTTGCTTCAAATGTTTGTTCTGGTCTATTAAAAATTATATCTTTTATTTTGGAGTTTGCTTTAGGACGTGACTTTATGGTCTTGATTTCAAAATCATCGTCGTCCTCGTCATCAATGAACTTTGTACTGGGTTTCTTAGATTTGGTAGACCAGGATGTTGGCGGTCTATAGTTACGTTTGTCGCTGTCTAAATCATTATCACTTCCACTTGAGATTGATTCAGAAATACCAACGATACTGTTATCAGGATGGATTGGAAACTGTAAAAAGAAAGAGTTGTTTAAAGACGAAAGACATTTGTAAGCTGATCCGTATAATTTTGACTAACGGTAGCATACATTCGATTTTTTCTGAATAAAATCGGTCACATGCGTCATGTTGGACCAAATTATAACCAGAATAGAAGGTCATCACAAACGGTTAGATAATTTCGTGGTTTTGACGTCAAACATCGTGCTACGTGGTTTTGACAGCCTATTTCTTTCACAGAAAGGTGGGTTAGGAGATAGGACGAATTAAATTGGATTTGTAGTCTTCAAATACCCTAGGATTACTTAATGGATACGCAGGTTTCCTTAAAAAGTTTTCCCTCAACTAAAGCTATTATGTATATTTAACAATCATTACAGAGATAAATGTTATAATGAAGATGTTTTATCTGATTGTGCCTTTAAAAGATCTACATTAATTAGAGGATGAATATATTATCGCTAATTGGCTTCAAGTACGTCATTTCCTTTATGATGTGGGAGATCTTCAGTTGTGAATAAGTATAAGTGCAAAACGATTTATTTTATTTTGCTTGTAGGGTGGTAGGTTGGCAGAATCTAAGCCTACCACCAGTTCAGGCCCAGACAAATGAGAATATGCCTCGAAAAAAGGGACAAATTTTCTGACCCAAAGTGGATACTGATCGTGAATGTATTTACCCATATTCCCACAAGAACTGTAACTATGAGGGTGTTATTACTGGATAGCTAGTAGAGAATATGAACTCACCTTTGTTTCAGCTTCTTTTAGGCCATCATAGTAGTTGCTATTGGGAGGAACTGAGAGGATATCCGGTCTCGGAGTGCGCATGCGCATGTCCGCTTCTGATACGAAAGGCTTGTCCCTTTGACCTAAAAAAAGGGAAATTACTAATTATGTATATACTCGTAACAATAATTGAGACACTCACAAATATCATATGATGAAAGTTCTAAATAATATAAAACTCGGTTTGAAATTCAAATTTTTATCGAAATAATTGCAAGGATGTCACTCAAGAAATTAAAAGAACGCTAATTATAAAAATAAAAATCCTACTACAATTTGGAGGATTACTTAAACAATAAGAAAGCGTGGAAAAGAAAGAATTGCTCTAATTTAAATATAATAAATTTAAATTATATTGTAACGACGATGGTAAAAAATGATATCCGACTTAGTTTGTTGTACATTCTTCTCAGGAAAGGATCTGAAGGGAATCTCGTAACTTTAGATAGTAAGTCGTTCTTTAATATCGTAATCAGTCTTACTTACAATGTACAACATGTGGAAACGCTATTAGATGATTTTATATTAAATTTGAATATGAATAGACAATACAAATCATTCATTTCGATGCAATTACTAAAAGATAAATTGTTGAAAATAGCAGTAAAACCAGTTTCATTTCTTATTTATTCGTGTTACTTTAACTAGCATAAAGAGGTCAAACATAATTAAATATCGCCCTGGCAATTTTGATTACGTTAACAACAATCAAAGATAACATTTTATCAAATCAACAACAGTGAAAGTACAAGGAAATTATGCAACAATTTATCTGGTACAATATGCTATTAACCTGTAACAAGGCGAAATAATACAGTGGTATAGATCTAGCTAACAAAAACACGCGTAACAGACATTAACTACTTTGAGTATTAGCTTAAAGCTATTCGTGAATAGTTTAATCAGCTTAAATTAAATGGGCCTAATAGTTCTACATAAGTCTTTTTACCTAGATACAACACGATAGTAGTTAGGTTCGAAGGTCAGTCTAAAATTGGTTAACCATTAGGTAGAGTTATGAATATAGTCTTTGTGACAATTTTCGAAATAATACTGAAATTGTGCTTGAAGACAAAGCTCTTCGAACAGTGCGTGTTGCCAGTGATGACCTACGGCTCCGAAACGTGGTCGCTGACTATGGGCCTCATACGAAAGCTCAGAGTCGCTCAGCGTGCGATGGAGAGGGCTATGCTCGGAATTTCTCTACGTGATCAAATCAGAAATGAGGAGATCCGTAGCAGAACCAAAGTCATCGACATAGCCCTACGAATCGCGAACCTGAAGTGGCAATGGGCGGGGCACATAGTCCGACGGACCGATGGACGTTGGGGCCCGAAGGTGCTGGAGTGGCGACCCCGCACCGGGCGGCGCAGTGTAGGGAGACCCCCCACAAGGTGGACCGACGACATAAAGAGGGTCGCCGGTAGCCGCTGGAGCCAGGCGGCGCAAGATCGGGCCTTGTGGACATCATTACGTGAGACCTATGTCCAGCAGTGGACGTCCATCGGTTGAAGCGACGACGACGACGACGACGACTGAAATTGTTGCGATGGGAATGACTCGAAGGGTCGAAGGAGAAGAAATAAACAACTTCAATTAAAGAAACCACGAACACTTAAAGAACACAAAAAGATTTACAAAAACTACCTTAAATATATATAAGTAATCATTTACACAGTTTTGAAGACACGAGAATAGAAATACGGTTCAGCTTAAGGTCTTAATAAAGATATATTCAGGATTAAGGAAACACAGGAACAATAAAGACGTTCTCTAATCTGTGCATATAATTTCAAGGAAAATTGAATAAACAACAATGGGTTTTTAAAGATTTTTTGGGACCGCTAGTGTTTTAGTAAAATGGTGATTTGATTGTGGGGCGTAGTGTAGATAACAATAGTTTTATGCTTAATTAGACTTTTATAATGACTTGAGTAAACTCATCACAAAGCGCATCATATTTGACAGCCATTGACATTTGAACGTACTTTGTAATGACAATTGCAACAGAGTGGTTACATCGATTACTAACACAGACTATAATTTACCCATGACAGGGATATTGGTATTTTTAAGTATTTAGTCGACACAAATATCTCTTAAATCAGGCAACAAACACAACAGCAGGAGGAGCTACAGATGCTATTAAGATTCGATACGGGAGTGACTCAAATACATCGATAACAAGTCCGAAAAACCTTACCAATGAGAAGATTGGCGTCGTAGTCATTCTCGGAGTTGGTGCAGTTGACCATGTACCAGTGGTCGCAGACCAGCATGCGCTGCTGGAACAGCGTGGTGTTGGGGCACGAGTAGCTGAACTGACGACCTAACCCATCACACATGTGGTACACCTGAAATACACACAAATAATAATATAGTTTTATTGCTTTGCATATGGATCCACACAGTCGTTCTTAGATTTTATTAATTCTTATATGTTTATCAGAACATGTGTACCTGCCGTCTATGCTATTATTAGAAATACCATCGCCGATTTTTAAAGACTTCGTAATTGTGATAACAGTATTATTGAAGCCGCTGCTCAGGCATCCTCCTACATCGTATTTCCCATTATTAGAAACATTATGACCAATTTTTGGGAAACTCAAGGTATTGCGACAACAGCTTTATTGAAAACGTTGTTCGGGCATCGCCCCACAACGTATCCCTGAATAGTTTGTTAAGAATTTACGTGCAAGTGCTAGCTCCGCTGGCAGAGATCCTGGGTTCGATTCTCGTAGCTAGTTTATAGATTAGCTTAAAATTTCTGCAAAATTAGGAAGTATGAATAGAATAATGTGAAATATTCGTATTTGCGATAAGTTTGGAAATAATACTGGAATTGTTGCGGTGGAAATGGCTCGAGGGGTCGAAAGAGAATATGAAGTTATCACGCTTCCAGCAAAACATGCTGTCAAGCAAGAAATAATGGCATTGGGGTACGATGCTGTGTAGAAACCATCAGAGATGAATTAACTCTTACCATCAGACGAGGTTAAAGTCAAGGGCTAATCAATAAAAGATTGTTTTAATTTTGATTATGATAGTCTTTTGCGGCAAATTTAATCAGGGACTTAGCAATCCGAAGAGAAACCGTCAAAACTAAAATATACTTATACTTTGTATAATGCAATAATTTTTGATTTCGAGTCAGTTAACACGGTAAAGAGCGGTAACTTCCGACATTATTATATATGCATAATAGCGTGTCTGTATGTAGGAAGCCAGTTACGTACAGTCATTAGCCGGTCATTAGACGAGCATTAAACTGTAATTCGTTAGTTTTAGAGTTAGTTAGTAAAAAATCTAATTGCATTTTTTTGTATATCGACAGTTATGATATAATTAAGTGTATAATATTCCGGTGTTATGTTGAACCATTGTTTGTTTTATTTCGAAAACCTTATTGGCGCAAGGTGCGTTTAGTCGCTTCGCTAGCAGAGATCCTGGATACATACATACATAGCATCACGCACTCATTCCCTTCAGGGTAGGCAGAGACCACGATCCTTGAATATTTCCTTCGCTTCTGCCATTCTCATTAAATCTTTCATACAAGTTCATCGGTTTAGAGTCCTCTTAACCTGGCTCTTATTTAAAATGTCCTGGATTTTGACTCTTGACTCTTAAATATATTTTGTCAGTATCCTTTCATTCATTCTCTCTATATGCCCAAACCATCTAAGAATACCTTTCTCAATTTTAGTCACTACGTCTTCTTTTATACCACAACGTTCTCTTATCACACCATTTCTTACTCTGTCACTCAGTTTTAATCCACTCATGCTTCTCAACGCTCACATCTCTACCGCTTTTTTTTCTTTTGTGATTCTTCTGCCATACCCAAGTTTCACTACCATACATAAGTGTCGGCACCAACACTCCTCCATTCACAGTCAGTCTGATATTTTGAAACACCATCTGGCTACTTGTATCCTGGATACGATTCCTGGTAAGGCCAATTTAAAGAATTTTACTTCAAATTTATATTCCCATGTGCCTAGTTACCATCTAACCAGTAAATTATATATTTTCATAAATCAAATCATGTTGCCAATACGATGCTGTGTAGAAGCATTTAAGAAGCAAATTAGCTTTTTCAAGGTTAACGAGGTGATATTACTTATCAATACGTACATACAGATAATAAAAAAAATGCTGAACCATATTAATTGACTGCCTTATCTAATTTTATTTGAAAAAATACTGCAGTCTGAAACACTTGTTAATAATGATGCAGTCTTAGAGAGTAACGCGCTGATATAGAAAGAGATAATGTACCTCTTATCTTTTCCAATCAGCATCGTACTGGAACACAAAGTCCACAAGAGGATACACTTAGACTATTTAGAAAATATGTTTTCCCCTGTCGAAAATCGAACCTATCGGCCTTCTAGCAAAGCGAATATTTCCTAAAACACATGCTCAAGATTGTAACGGACTCGTCCATACATAAATACTAATATTTATGGATATCGATTCTCGTTTGAATATACCTTAGAGACTTGTCTCTACATATTGACAAAACCTTTCCGGGCTTTAGTCCCAATTACCAAACCATCGAAATATCATACACCGCAGGCGCACTATAAACAGGAATCCCTATCCAGGGAGGGGAACTCATAGCACGGGTAGGAGTTCATTATCCCTGGCGGGTTTGGAGCCAGTTCTTTGGATCACTCTGGTACCTTATTCACATTATAGTATTAGAAGGTACTTGGGTGCCCATGATAGGGATTTCTTCAGTGGTAAGTGGTTACTCCACTTAGTGCTTATTTTTATATGTGATAGAAAAGAAGTCGGTTGATAGACCTTCCTTGATGGCTATTGTGATACATTATAATATTATCCCACAGTCATCCGTGCGATGACTGTGATTTATTTTATTAAAACAAAAACTACTGACCCTATTCTCCGGAATTACTATTTCTAATACCTTATGGATATAATCAAATAATATTTAGGTTATCGAATCTCACCTGCTCTTTACCTCTTGACGCTCTAAAAGGATTTGGATTACTATGAATACAACATATTAATGGGTTCTAACTAACTGGACGATCATACACAATATATATATTTATTATACTCCAGCGATGCCTTTAAACTATGTCAGATGCGAGAGGATGGTTTATGTATATTTTTATATATAATAAAAAATAATATTATATTAAGTATTGATGAATGAGGTCGATACAGTTACAAAATGTCACTCAAAAATTTACTTTATTAAAAGATATTTAATTGAAAAATCATACGATAATTTTAAAGGTTGCTAAAACTATGAAATATTGTGAAATAGATGTATTGTTCTAACCTTAATTAAATAATAACATATAATGATGATGGTAAAAGGACATACGATTGAGTTTGCTGTGTCATCTCAGAATAGGGCATTAAGGAATCCTTGTGACTTTAGATTCTAAGTCATTCCTTAATATGATCATCAATCGTACATTATGATAAAAAAGGATACCCAGCTGACATTGTTGCGGCTTCTCGTTAGTAAGGCACGAAAGAACACTCGTAACTTTAGATACGTCATTTCCTAATATGATCAACAGTCAGTACATTAAAATTAATATGCTATAATACTATTGGGCAATTCAAAAGTACTGAATAGCTTACTTGAATAAACAAAATAGATTTGAATTAACACATTATAAAACCAGCAAAATCGTCAACATAATATTAAGATAACGACAAAATACTTGAATAAACTCACTATAAATATTGTATAAACAATGGCATAGTTTATTTTAGTACTCGTCTTAATATTTTCAAGTTAAGGTCAGAACGTATTGCACCTTGTAAACCACTAGAGAAATATCGTTTGTACGTTGAACATCAGATTATTGTACAAACACACATGTAGAAATTACAACAAACATAAATACCTAAATAGAAAGGCTCATCTTTACATTTAACATACATACCTACATAGCATCACGCCTCATTCCCTTCGGGGTATGCAGAGACCACGTCCTTACACTTGCGACGATCCTTGCACATCTCCATCGCCTCTTTCATTCTCATTAAACCTTTCATACAAGTTCGTCGGTTTAGAGTACTCTTGACTTGGCCCTTATTTAAAATGTACTGGATTTGGTCCAGGAACGTTCGCCTTGGTCCTCCCCTTCCACCTTTCGCATTCAAACTTGACTGACAAATCATTTTTGTCAGTCTCCTTTGTGTGAGTCTTATGTGATTCTTCTGCCTTATCCATCTTTCACTACCATACATAAGTGTTGGCACCAACACTCCCGCATGCACTGCCAGTCTAGCCCTTTGAGACACCATCTGGCTATTCATAAAGGCGTACAGAGCACCATTTACCATATTCCCTGCATTCACTCTCCTTCCAATATCACTTTCACAAGTTCCATCTTTTGTAAATTTAGATCCCAAATATACAAATTCTTTCACCTCTTCCACTTGTTCCCCATCTATCAAAATATTGCCATTCATCATAGATTCATCTCGTTCAAAAAGCATAACTTTCGTTTTGTTTACATTCACTTTCATTCCTTTCCCTTTCAAAGCTTCATTCATAATATTTAGCATCTCCTGTAGCTCATTAGCGGATGACGCAAGTATTACTTGATCATCAGCGTAGAGTAAACATTTGATGAGTAATTCATTAATTCTTAACCCATTACTTTAATTCTGTCCATTTTTCTATATTGGACCATGAGACTTCTGTTGAACAGTGACAGCTCTTTAGCCATTCTCAATTTACACTTAAAAACTCGATGTAAAATAATAGAGACAAAGCCATAGGCATATTTTAGGTGTATATAATAAATTTATCTGCGTGAGGATACAATTTGTAACATCAAGGTCTTCGCAAATCTCTTCCTCATTCCATATTAAACGGCGCAATGAGACCAAATTGCTGCAAAAAGTCTTTATATGGTGGAGCATTCTAGTTATGATAATTTGTAAATCACTGACAGGTCATTATAAGAAAACGTTTGTCTTGCGGAATTAATGAGTGCATTGAAATCTGACGCTTGAGCCATTCAATAATTTTTTTTCTTAGTTTTCTGCTGTTAGCTTTAATGGCCGTTACAGCATATATAAGAAATGAGCAATTAAGGACTACCGAAGATATGCCGAGGCAAAAGGAATCGAAAACCCCTCAATGTCCTTGGAATCTTTTCCAGCAAAGAGTGACTTTGGCTGAATGACTCTGTAAAGAAAGTTTTTTGGCAAACTCTTTTAAAGATGTTTTATGAAGTTCAACTTCGGCTGATTGACTGTGGTTTTTCGGGTTACTGACCTAGTAGAGAAAGTTTTCGCGGAACCTTAAGGGCTTAAGAGGTCGAGCATCGACTGACTGACAATAAAGAGGACTTTCTGGGAACCTTCGCTTTTAAAGTGTCTTACAAATTTCTAGAATGAGATATTTTGTGTGGAGTCTACGTCTTGGTGACACCAGAAATCTACGATCTCGTCTGTATTGATGAAGACAGTCTGGACGAAGTGTGTTGGCTCTACTTGGTTCATCTGTTATCGATATGTACTTGATTGTCTAGGACAGTCTTAGTTTCTTCTTTAAAGTTTAAAATGTTAGTATATTTTAAGCAGCAGAAGCAATTTCGTTGTACGTCTATGTCATCAACTTGCAGTGGAAGAACATGGTTATGCCTATTTGTGACCATTTGACTAAGGTTCTTGAAATAACATTTTCTAATTTGTCTGATTGGACCAATGAGAGTCCCAGCTACGTCGTATCTCCAAGCAAAACATCTTTAGACAGTATCATGTGTAAAAACCGAAAGTGGTAGACTTTTAACAAGTTTCTTTCACTATTGACAAGTTAACGCTTGACTGTGATCACAACTGATTGTAAGTGATGATACAATCACAGATAGACGCGCGCTAATCTATTATGGTTTCTACACAGCATCGTACCGGAATACAAATCTCTTTCGTTGGCAGCACGTCTTTGGTGGTAGGGTGTTAACTAGCCACGGCCGAAGCTTTCCACCAGTCCAGACTCATACTAGGGGTCCCGGGACCTCTGCTTGCACCATTACGACAACCAGTCCGTTTACACGTTTCATCATGGAGTGTGTCATCATTTACCAGCAGCTGAGATTAAAGTCAAGCGCTTACCCGTTAGCAATAAAAAAAACTCACTTAACGGCATTTACTATCGGAAGATTTTACAAAAAAAGTACTACAGCGAGCGGTGATCATATGATTACGTAAAAACGGTGAAAGGTCAAGGTGAGTGGTTTAATAGACCGGCATCCGCTCGTGGGACGAGTCGCCCGCCACTCTCACTTTTATCGCAGTAAAGACGTCTTCACACTGATAACACTTGAGAAGGCCTCGTTGGCTCAATGGTGCGAAAACTCGCTTCTAGCAGAAGGCCTGTGCTCGTTTCCTGGTAAGGCAAATTTAGAATTGCATTTTCTATTACTTCTACCACACTCACTTCAACCGATGGACGGCCACCTGATGATGCCCACTGTTCTCGTTCTTGTGCCACCTGGCTCCAACGGCTACCGGCGACCCTCTTTATGTCATCGGTCCACCTTGTGGCGGGTCTGCCTACGCCTTCCGATGCGGGGTCGCCATTCAAGCACCTTCGAACCCCAATGTCTAACGGTTCGTCGGAATATGTGCCTCGCCCATTGCCACTTCGGTTTCGTAATTTTTAGGGCTATGTCGGTGCCTTTGGTTCGTCTACAGATCTCCTAATTACTGATTTGATCGCGTAGAGAAACTCCGAGCATAGCCCTCTCCATCACACGCTGTTTGAATTTGAGCTTTCAAATGAGGCCCATAGTCAGCGACCACGTTTCCGATCAGTAGGTGATCACTGCTAACACGCTGTTCGAAAACTTTGGTCCTCTGTCACTGAGGGACATTGGAGGAAAAGATCTTACGTAGCCTTCCGAACGCTGTCCAACCGAGTTGGATCCGGCGGTTGACCTCCTTCTCGAAATTGGACCTACCTAGCTGGACTATATATGGTATGTATACTCGTCAAAAATTTCGAGCGGAGCGGATGGATATTGGATATACTGGCAACCCGCACTGATCACATTAAAGTTAAAATCAAAATATCTTTATTCAAGTAGGCCTATTACAGCACTTTTGAATGGTCAAATATTTATTTTTTCTCCACACACTAATTCTAATATAGTCTGATAATAGCATTAAAGAACAACTTAAAATCTTTTCGAGTTTCGAGGGTTCCAACGCACCCTTGATCTGAGAAGAGCCCACAACATACTCAGCCGTGTATAATTGCATATTTTTTTACCATCATCATTACAATAGCATATTAGTTTATTATATTTCAATTTAAGTAAGAGCAGTTCGTTCGCGTTTCTATCGTGTAAGTACTCTTGCAACTTATAATACGATTTTTCTATCAACTTTCTTTTAACAAAGACTTCGAATTTATTAATTGACATCTCTAAAACGTTTTGTGGGAGTTTATTATAGAAACCTATACAGTTACCCTTAAATGAGTTGTTAATCTTATGCAGCCTACTGTAATTTATAACAAGTTTGTTTTGGTTTCGTAAGTTATATGATGTATTTTTATTAATAGAGTCAATGTTTTTGTGTACGTACAACAAGTTTTCTAATATGTATACGCAGTGAACTGTCATTATGTTAACTGCCTTGAATTTGTTTCTTAGCGACTTTCATATTGTAAATCGCACGAACGACCCTTTTGCATTATTATATAAAATTCGACAACTATACCTGACTAAAACATACCGTTTTTTACGTATTGCACGTTAAATATAACGACGCACAGATTGTTAATCGGTTTACAATCGAATCGGACTTGACATTTTTGAGGTTGACAGCTGACATAACACCAAGCGCTGGGATGGCAGCCATTACTGGTTCGGATTTCGTAGAGAGCGCACGCGCCCACGTGTTCTGTGTTTTAAATCTAGTTATACTTTGTTAATTATTTAAAATTATAGGTGTTGATTTATTATAGTGAAATTAATATAGAAGGAACTAATTGTATCGTGGAATATTTTATTGAAATACCCGACGTTGATCTCTTCTCCCGACTACCCACATTATGGCAGACAAAACCCAAGATAGTAAGGCCACAACCAGGAATGCGCCTCTATTTAATACGTGTATAAAAAGTGTTTACTTCAAATTGTTATGCACTGCTGCAAAAAAAGAAATTGACCCACTTGTTTATTCAAGTGGATTTGGCGGGTCACACGATGCACTGATTCTTTAAATATTTATGCAATCAATCAGTGGCTTCCATTTTTTGCATACAAGTTAACACTTAAAATCACGTCTCATCTGAGAGATGATACATGATTTTAAATGAAAAATACTTTGTCTTGAAATTAACTTAACTCACTCACTGAACATTGTGCAAGCATTTGGTGTCTGTTTCACAGTAATTGAATAACAATGGGAATCTTCACACGCCACCTTCATTGCGGACCCATGAATTATAACCTTGACTTGTGAATCGTGTTCATTCCCGCTGAGATGTTATTTCATCAACTGGATTTCTCGAATAATAGATAACAACAGGATATATATGCAAAGTAGCTTTTGCCTGCAAGTTTGTCTTTGTCTCCATAAAACTCTTTTAGTGAAACAGCTATACTTAGTCTTTGATCTCCAAAAATACGTTCATTTTAGTAACGTGGACGCTCACTAAGAACTGGTTCCCATATTCACGCAGGAACGTGAAATGTGTTCAAGTAAAATTATCGTCATACTCATCACGAAATCTCTAAGCCTATTCGCCCGATTATCTTGCAATTTGGCATACATATTCCTTAAGCAACGTAGCCGCTCACTAAGAACATGCTTACCCAAATACCCACGAGATCGGGATTAGAATCGAGAAAGGATTACACATCACGAAATCTTTAAACCTATTCCCCCGATTATCTTGCAATTCAACATACATATTCATTTAAGGACGTAAACGCTTACTGTGAACGGGTTTCCCAGTATTCTCACGGGATTAGGATATACAAACGAAAAACGATCACTCATAGACTCATCACGAAATCTCTAAAACTTAAACTTAACTTGCGCGACGTAGTCGCTTACTAAGAACGAACTTTCCCGTTATCCCACGATACCCCATCGAGAAATGTCCCTAATAAATCACCCGATTGGTTCAAATTCAGCATACATATTCCTTTAGTAACATAGACGCTCACTAAAAAGAGGTTTTCCCCTAAAGAAAAACACAAATAAACAATCAAGCGATTAACTTTCTTTTTATAAAAAGAAACTTAAATAAATACAATCTCTAAGAATCCTATGAGTCAGGAGGCCTGTGCCCTGCAGTGGCACATTTGTAGACTCTCACCGTGAGACGCGTGGATTCTCGTTCAGGGTTCGAATCAACAGCAGGTACAATTAAGTTTCTTTTTATAAAAATTGCTTGATTGTTCATTTGTGTTTTTCGTTTGTGGAAAACATCGTGAGGAAGCCTGCATGTGCCGGGAGTAATTCTGGGGTATATGTAACCTGCCAGCAGCTTGATGGCTCTATAATCTAAGAATCCTCTTGACTATAAGTGGGTAGGCGTGTGCCCAATAGTCGGACACTAACAGGCTACTACTTACCTTGATATAAACTATATGGGCTATTGGTGAGATTGTGGATTCTCGTTGAGAGAAGTCACGGATTCCAATCAACAGAAGAACATTCCAATCCCAGAAGAAGATATAGTGACTAAAATTGAGAAAGGTATGCTTAGATGGTTTGGGCACGTAGAGAGAATGAATGAAAGGAGACTGACAAAAGGGATTTATGAGTCAAGAGTGAATGGGGAAGGTGAAAGGTGGACCAAATTCAGGCTATTTTAAATAAGGGCCAAGTTAAGAGACTCTAAACCGACGAACTTGTATGAAAGGTTTAATGGGTATGGAAGAAGCGCAGGAATTGCGCAAGGATCGTGATAAGTGGAAGGGCGTGGTCTCTGCCTACCCCGAAGGGAATGAGGCGATTTGCTATGTATGTATACCGTGCCAGTAGTTTGATGGGTCTGTCTTTTCTGGACCTTGTATACTGGGCTACCTTACCCATTTACCTTGTAAAGGTTTTAAAGAAATATTATGTATAAATTCTTTGTCAAAGATGTCCTATTGTGCATGTGTGTCACCCATTATGGTGCGGATCACCTTCGTGGTGTCAGTAGGTGTTTTATACGCAAATATTTCATTTTTAAAGCTCCCACTCTACTTGTTAAGATGTTACAAGTTGTTTTGTTTAAGCATATTATTATAAGGTTTTGGACGGTTGATGTTAAAGTGAAAACTTCTTTATCTTGCGATTTGAAAGTCGATGAAACGAAAAAGCGACAGTAAAAAGAGACACACACATAAATTGATAAGATTGAACGTAGGAGAGAATGAGGTAGGAGCATTATACTATGTTTATGTTTGTGGTTAAACGTGTATATAGTGGGCAATGAATGAGACTGAACCGTCACGATCGCGTAAAGTCTGCTGCCCTCCCGTTTGGTACTGAATGAGACTGAGTTGTCACAGAAGATTAAATAACTTCTTCTTAGCCGTTACGCTCATGACAGAGCGGTCGTGGTCGTTATGAAGTCACGGAGTGGGCAGATGTTGTGCTCATGACGACAGCTCGCCATTTCTCCCTGCTCGAGGTCATCCTACTGCATTCGTTCAACGAACTTCCCAGAGCAGATTTGATCTGGTCAGTCCATCGAGTAGGTGACCTCCCACGCGGTCTGTTGCCTTCCACCTTTCCCTGAATGACGAGGCGTTCGATGGACTGATTGCCACGCCGAGAGACGTGTCCAAAGAAAGTCAGGATGCGAGATTGTACTACAGAAAATAGACGCTGCTTGATGCCGAGTTCTTGAAGTATCGAGACGTTCGTACGAAAGTCGGTCCACGAAACCCCAAGCATCCTTCTCCAACACCACATTTCTAGAGCATCTATTTTCTGTCTTTCCACTTCTCGCAATGTCCACGTCTCAGCAGCGTATAAAAATATGGGGAAGATCAGTGTCCTCACTAGTCTAGATTAAATAACATGCTAGTTAAGTTTGCTATCTTCGACTACAAAAGCGACTTATAATTTCAACGTCAAGTAATGAAGAAACAAAGAGAAAGAGAGAATTAAGTCTGACATCAGTGAGCGAGCCTATATCGAATAAATAAACAAATACACAATATATATTATATATGCAAATATACAATAGTATTTCTTATAGGTTAGTTGTTTGTAAAGAAAGATGGTTTGGGCATGTAGAAAGAATGAACGAAAGGAGACCGACAAAAGGGTTTTATGAGTCAAGACTGAATGGGATGTCGTATGGAGGCCAACGTTCCTGGACCAGCGCCAGGTCAAGAGTACTTTAAACCGACGAACTTGTATGAAAGGTTTAATGAGAATGAAAGAAGTGAAGGAGATGTGCCAGGATCGTGGCAAGTTTAAGGACGTGGTCTCTGACAACCCCGAAGGGAATGAGGCGTGATGCTATGTATGTATGTAGTTGTTTGAACCTACATCTGTAACAAACGTTGAGTCCAACTGGTGCACACCAAAGCAAGTAATATCGAAAAGACAATTTCGCTATGTTTACGGTCACTAAGAACCGACTTCTTCATATTCAGGATCAGGAACTATTCCTCTTGTAATAGATATATCTATTACAATATACAGACGTATAGATCAATATTTATATTAAATGAAAGTCACGCAAATAATTTAAGGTTTAATTTTTGTATGCATAAATAATTAATTTGCATCCGACTGACATTTGTTCGGAAGTCCACCTCAACGGACAGACCGAAGGCCGCCGTTATTACATCTATTGATTTGCGAACTTTCCATCTTGTGAAAGATAAGCCGATTTCGCAAAATCCAATAAACATAACAATCGATATGATGTTTCAATGATTGACAAATATCGAGTGACTGAAGTAATCTGCAAACGTAAACAGCATTGTTACAAAATGGCCTAAATGAATTGTAATATCCTTACACGTCGTAAAACATATTACAGTCTGTATGTACAAGATAAAATCGAAAAATACTAAATGGATTTTCATAAAGTTTTCACTAATAGATATAGTGATTCATGAGGAAGGTTTAAGTATTTAATATTATTTATAATGTAATAAGTATTTCGGCAGGGAAACGGACGACTGTCGCATATACTTTGCGACAGTCGCAAACGCTTAGCGACTGCTGCAAACAAAGCTTGCGTGGCTTCCGCTGTCTGTTTGCATATACAATTCAGAGTGAGGAGAATGTCGCTGGGTTTTAGTGGGTATTCTGGCCTTGCCCGCGAGTCCCACAGTCCCTGCCTCGTGGCAGGGGTGCACAAGTGCATTTCCCAATTGATTTTTAATACTGTAGTAGTTCATTAAAAAAGAATTCATATAAATACTATCTATACTAACATACTCGAATTTACCTATACCATGGGAATAAGGGTAAGCCAATAGGTATTGGACTGAATAGTCAAGCCCATTCTTGAATGCACAAAAAAAATCATCATGTCGCTTAGGAGAAATTTAATCACATACAACATATTAATATGTATTTAATGTTTCCTTATATCTTACAGTACGCAAATCAGTTTCTGTGGCAGGATTGGCATCATGTGGTGATTTGAAGTAGCTTTCGGAACAAGTGTTAGTCCGAAATTTTGGCAAACCGCGATAATCAATCGAAGTACAGCTTCTAGGAGATTCCCGCGAAGTTCGTTTTTTAAAATGGGTTTTTGTAGACTGAAATGTTCAGGAGAATTACTTGATATTCTAATTTAGGCAGCTTCTCTTCTGATAGTTTTATTTTACATACATACATAGCATCACGCCTCATTCCCATAGGGGTAGGCAGAGACAACATCCTTCCACTTGCCACGATCCTTGCATATCTCCTTCGCTTCTTTCAATCTCATTAAACCTTTCATACAAGTTCGTCGGTTTAGAGTACTCTTGACCTGGCCGTTATTTAAAATGTCCTGGATTTGGTCCAGGAACGTTCGCCTTGGTCTTCCCCTTCCAACTTTCGCATTCACTCTTGACTCATAAATCCTTTTTGTCAGTCTCCTTTCATTCATTCTCTCTACATGCCCAAACCATCTAAGCATACCTTTCTCAATTTTAGTCACTACGTCTTCTTTTATACCACAACGTTCTCTTATCACACTATTTCTTACTCTGTCACTCAGTTTTAATCCACTCATGCTTCTCAACGCTCTCATCTCTACCGCATTTATTTTACTTTTGTGATTCTTCTGCCATACCCAACTTTCACTACCATACATAAGTGTTGGCACCAACACTCCAGCATGCACTGCCAGTCTAGCCCTTTGAGACACCATCTGGCTATTCATAAAAGCATGCAGAGCACCATTTACCATATTCCCTGCATTCACTCTCCTTTCGATATCACTTTCACATGTTCCATCTTTTGTAAATTTAGATCCCAAGTATACAAATTCTTTCACCTCTTCCACTTGTTCCCCATCTATCAAAATATTGCCATTCATCATAGATTCATCTCGTTCAAAAAGCATAACTTTCGTTTTGTTTACATTCACTTTCATTCCTTTCCCTTTCAAAGCTTCATTCATAATATTTAGCATATCCTGTAGCTCATTAGTTTTATTTTATGGCACAGATATCCAATTAATCAGACGTGGATTATTAGTTTATGTTGTAAAACGCAATTCTTTTTTTATTCGTAAGTCCAGCCTGATAAAACCAATGTAAACTTGACAGATCAACAATTAATAATGTAAATTAGAAAGCCACAAGCAGGGTTCGTCTTCCCGTCTATAAATTGCTGCACCAGATTGATGCTTCTCATTTAAGCAGCGAAATACAGCAACTTCAGTTTAAATATGACTTGTCATAAAGACCATTTTTGCTACTATTACAGATATTTATAACAAAACGGTACAGAGAAAATTTTATACCAGAAAAACAAACTCTTCCTATATACTCGTATAAAAGTGAAAATAATTTTTACATGTTTTACTGACTTTTAAACCATTCAACAGATTTTAATGCAGTTTTCAGCAACAGATAGAGCATTTCAAGAGGAAGGTTTATTATATATGACACATACAAATTATAGTACATAAAAACCGATAATTTCAAAGATTTGTAACGTGGTGTCATAACAAACATATTTTCGTGCGGTTAAATTGCAAACACCGACTAAATCTTACGAGATAAAATAAATTAATGTACTACTGAATTGTACATCTTAAAAAGATCTATAAAATAGTCTGCGATAGTATATATTTATCTCTAAAGGATAACCCACAATAAAGATTTTTATCTTTTACATATTACAAAAAAGATATGTATTGTTTACGGAGCTATTTTATACAATACACTAGCATTTATCTAATATATATATATAACATAAGTTGTATATTTCATGTATATTAAAACTGACCTTAATAGGATTTCATTAAAATGGATGTCTGAGGAGATATTGGAAATAAAAAGTGAACGCTTGGGATATGGCAATGTTAAACAGACATCAAATATATGTCACCGTACTTTAACGATATTTTTTTATTATAACGGTACAATATTAAAATCAAAATATTCTTTATTCAATTAAGCTCCAAAAGCATTTTTAAATCGGCATTAGTTGGTAACAAATCTACTACTGGTTCGCAAAGTACCGACAAGAAACTCAACGGTTAAAGTGCTTAGCCTTCATGTCCAACTGGAATTAAGTTTAATCATCGTCACATAAAACTATGTGGAGGCAAACCCAACTGTGATTCAGTTATCCTTCTTCACTCTAAATGTCGTTGTGATAGTGATGTCACACGATGCTCACCTGGCAACCGGTCTCGACGTCAGCGTAGTAGCCGGAGGCGCGGCCTTGGCACGTGAACCTCGTCGTCGGACTCCTCACGCGGGCACCGCTCTGCAAGTAATGCACAGGGTTAAGTAACAATATAACGCTTTTTACACCAACAACGACTATTGACAAGACCGGCTATCGCAACTGCTTGACAACAACAACTTTTACCGAGAAAAAATGAATGGAAACGACGAATATTGACGTGAATTTAGAAAAAAGTTTGCTACGTGACTATATTAACGCTGATCGAAAAGTGGAGCCAAGACCTCGGGTTTCCAACCGCAAGCGTGAACACGGTTGCAGCGAACCGTTCTCAACTGGACAACCGGATCATTAGGCGGCACGGGTTCTCTTCTACCGTCTGGATCAGGTGCTGACCGGGCATCGTTGCAGTAACAATCTGCACTAGATAGGTCGTGAGGAAACGCCACTTGCCACTGTATATACGGTGCACCATACGTTGGCAGAAAATCTTATTTTCTCTGGTCGGAGGAGACTTTCCTCTAGAGAATATAATCGATGTGATGATTCACCAATGAGTTTGGATAGAGGGCTGATGCCATCTTTTGCGAGACCGTCATCTCACAAGGGAGGATGTGGCTGATGTGCTCCCTCTCCGTCGAGAGAGGCTGGGTGGCAATAGGCCCAGGTATGCGCTCCACAGTAAACCGTAGACTGTCATAGTCGGCATCAACCGGGTAACTAGAGTGGAATACGAAATGAGACCCAATAGTGATCTCATCCAAGGATGACGAGTGATGCGCTGGGTTATATTGGGTATTCTGTTTACTCGGCGAGTGCCATACCCCATTGGAACAAGAATTTTTTGAGTATATTTACGAAAATCTATTTTCTAATTTGTTTCACCGTACTGGTGGGAGACTTCAGCCGTGGCTAGTTACCAGATTCGATCAAAGATAAGATGCTGTTTAGATTGAATTAGTCTAGTGGTCAGCTAATTCGCCCATGGAGCTTGAGGCCCTAGTTTCAAGCCCAGTAAAATGAGATGTAAAATATTGGACAACTTAAAAGTCTATCAAGTTATTACGATAATGTAATGAAGTTACAATTATTATTACATTTGGAGTCGGTGTCGGTGCCAACTCCAAATATAATAATAATTTGATAGAAATTTAAGAAGTCCAACATTTTTCATTGCATTTTACTTAGGAGAACTCTAAAAAACAATACGCAGTTATTTTTTACTTTTTAGAGCACATTAATTGTTTGAATAAGATTGTTTTGAAAGCAGTTTGTTTCTTGTTAAATTTTTTACTTAATGTTAAAAAATTCGCAGTGTTATTTTTGGTGTATTTGGCGAGGTGTTCTTCCCCATGCTTCTCCATAGCACATTATTATATAATAATATACATTTTTACTACTCTGTTGGCGAATTGTACAATTACGATTTATATAAAACTGTAATTGAATTCACTCATTTTGGTCATAAAGACAGTTTCTAACTACACTTTACATATATTGTATTAAAGCAGGAAAAGAAAGCTAATGCTGGCAGTCTTGTAAAGTCTTAAGATCTAGATCTAGATTATGTACTCTCTTATAAACAGTAAGCTACGCCCACAAGGAAGCCAAGTGTAATTTGCATAGACCCTAACCTAACATTACCTAGGCGGTGTTGTAACCCAGTTACGAGGCTGTTGGGTAACAGTGGACTAATTGTCCAGGAATCATTTATAACCTGTAAAAATAAAATTTAATTCAAATATTCTTTATTCATGTAAGCTTTTACAGCACTTTTGAATCATCACAGTGATATTTTCATATATTATTTCAATGTAACGTCTGATGATGAACCTAAAGTTAAAGAGAAGTGCCTATAACAAACTCCCATCATAATTACAGTAAGATTTTAATTAATTTTATTTCGATTAGAGAAATACATTCACTTCAAAGCTTTTTTTGTCGTCTTTCCCTTTACGTATTTTGATTAAATGCGAAAATTAAGTGACGTGTCTAAACAGTCTTCTTATAATTCAGTTCATAAATGTTTTGCGTGAACACTGAATAAGTTTAATTTAATATAACATAATACCAGTATAACCACAGAAATGATTACTTATTGGATAATATATGTATAACAAAACAATGTATACAATATAAGGTAAATACCAAATAAGGTAATGAAGTATGAGTGGATTAAAACTGAGTGACAGAGGAAGAAATGGTGTGATAAAAGAACATCGTGGTATGAAAGAAGACGTAGTGACTAAAATTGAGAAAGGCATGCTTAGATGGTTTGGGGATGTAGAGAGAATGAATGAAAGGAGACTGTCAAGAAGGATTTATGAGTCAAAAGTGAATGCGAAAGTTGGAAGGGGAAGACCAAGGCGAACGTTCCTGGACCAAATCCAGGACATTTTAAATAAGGGCCAGGTCAAGAGTACTCCAAAACCGACGAGCTTGTATGAAAGGTTTTAATGAGAATGAAAGAAGCGAAGGCGATATGCAAGGATCGTGACAAGTGGAAGGCCGTGGTCTCTGCCCACCCCGAAGGCAATGAGGCGTGATGCTATGAATGTATGGATAAAGGCGCATCCTAGGATGTGGCATTACAATCTTCGGTTTTATCTGCCATAATGTGGGTAGTCAGCGAGGAAATCAACGTTGGGTATTTCAATAAACTAGTCCACGATACAATTAGTTCCTTCATTATTAATTTCACTATAATAAATCAACACTTATAAATTTAGATATTTAACAAAGTATAACTACACCAAGGAATAGCGGGGCTGCCGGGGACTGGTTTGTGGTTGTGGACTGCCTTGTGGTTTTCATTTTTGGTTTTGCCGGTAATCACCACGCTTGGCAGGCGGGTTGGTGATCGCAGTGCTGACCCTCTCGCACCGATAACGCTGCTGCCCGTTATCGGTCTCTAGCATTTGGGTCAGCAGGGAATGGATATACCCTCAGCGGGGAATGGATATACCCTATTGATAGTTTAGCTAAAGATCCCCGGGCCAAACTGACCGGGCATTATACCGAAGATATCCCGGACGTCAGCTTGTACGAGATTAGTATGGCTCTCAAACAGATGAAGAACGGCAAGGCACCGGGTGATGACGGAATCACAGCGGAACTCCTGAAGGCGGGTGGAAAACCCATTCTTAAAGTCCTTCAGCGAATGTTCAATTCCGTCATTCTGGAAGGCACGGTGCCCAAGGCATGGCATAGGAGCGTGGTAGTTCTGTTCTTCAAGAAAGGTGACAACACCTTATTGAAGAACTATAGACCTATTGCGCTGCTAAGTCATGTCTATAAGCTGTTCTCGAGGGTCATTACGAATCGTCTCGCTCGCAAGTTTGACGACTTCCAGCCCCCCGAACAAGCCGGATTCCGAAAAGGCTTTAGTACCATAGACCACATCTTTACGCTGCGGCAGATTATACAGAAGACCGAGGAGTATAATCGGCCACTTTGCTTGGCGTTCGTGGACTATGAGAAAGCCTTCGATTCGGTGGAAACATGGGCCGTGTTGAGATCTTTGCAGAGATGCCGAATTGACCACCGGTACATACACGTGTTGAAGTGTTTGTACGAAAACGCCACTATGTCAGTCCGTATACAGGACCAAAGCACAGAGTCTATCCAACTGCAGCGTGGAGTGCGACAGGGAGATGTTATCTCCCCGAAGCTCTTTACTGCGGCGTTGGAGGACCTGTTTAAGCTTATGGAGTGGAACGGACTGGGCATCAACATCAACGGCGAGTACATCACTCATCTACGGTTTGCCGACGACGTGGTCATTATGGCAGAGACTCTGGAAGATCTCAATGCAATGCTCGATGACCTCAGCAGAGCTTCTCGACAGGTGGGCCTAAAAATGAACATGGATAAGACGAAAGTTATGTCCAATATCCATGTTCCGCTCCACCCAGTCATCGTTGAGAACTCAGCTCTCGAAATTGTTGACGAATACTCATACCTGGGACACATAGTCCAGCTAGGTAGGTCCAATTTCGACAAAGAGGTTAGCCGCCGAATCCAACTCGGTTGGGCAGCGTTCGGGAAATTACGGCATCTCTTTTCGTCCAATATCCCTCAGTGCCTGAAGACAAAGCTCTTCGAACAGTGCGTGTTGCCAGTGATGACCTACGGCTCCGAAACGTGGTCGCTGACTATGGGCCTTATACGAAAGTTCAGAGTCACTCAGCGTGCGATGGAAAGGGCTATGCTTGGAGTTTCTCTACGTGATCAAATCAGAAATGAGGAGATCCGTAGCAGAACTAAAGTCACCGACATAGCCTTACGAATCGCGAACCTGAAGTGGCAATGGGCGGGCCACATAGTCCGACGGACCGATGGACGTTGGGGCCCGAAGGTGCTGGAGTGGCGACCCCGCACCGGGCGGCGCAGTGTAGGTAGACCCCCCACAAGGTGGACCGATGACATAAAGAGGGTCGCCGGTAGCCGCTGGAGCCAGGCGGCGCAAGATCGGGCCTTGTGGGTATCATTTCGTGAGACCTATGTCCAGCAGTGGACGTCCATCGGTTGAAGCGACGACGACGACGGCGACGAACTACACCAAAACACGTGGACGCGTGTGCACTCTATGAAATCCGATTCAATAATGGCCGCCACCCCGGCGCTCTGTGTTATGTCAGCTGTCAACTTCAAAAATGTCAATGATTGTAAACCGATTAACAATCTGTGCGAAAATGTATTTTGAGTTTTCAAGATGGAAGAGTAAAAATGGCNTCGTAAATAAATATAGTATTAAGCCATATAATATAAATCAGTTAAATATACGGTTGAAAAAGAAATGTGTAAATGTAGCAGAATTAGTTAAAGTACAAAGTAAGTTAACAAAAACCAACAAATGTAATAAATACGGTAAATATATAATACACTTTAATTATTAATAAAGTAAACTCTCTAGTTACGAAGTCTCTGACCATGTCGGGGAAAACTGAATTATTTAAATAAAAAAACAGTCTTCTCCTACTTTCATATAACGTGTACAGCTACCCTCTCGAGTAACAAAAACCAGACAATATTTCATTCAAGCAATAGAAATTGATAAGAAGTATTTTTATTGTTGAAAGGTTATCGTTGGACTGCAATCTCACCTGACTGTAAGTGATGATACAGTCTAAGATAACGTATTAACCTGGTAAAAAGTAATCTCTGCATCCAAATTGCTAGACATAGGTCTTACGAAATGATGCCCACAAGGCCTGGCTCCAGCAGCTACCGGCGATCCTCCTTACATCGTCGGTCCACCTTGTGGGGGGTCTTCCTACACTGCGTCATCCGGTGCGGTGTCGCCATTCCAGCCCCTTCCAGCCCCAACGTCCATCGGTTCTTCTCGTGCTTCGAGAATATAATTTCTTAAATTTGCCCTGCTTGGATTTGTGCCCGATTACGATGTTAATAAAACGAGTATTCGTACCGTTGCGCCAGCGAGGCCGACATAAGAACAGACAAAGGGATTTCAAAAGCCTATTGGAATGAAGCCTCGGGTCAAAAAATACCTTAACGGTAATGCAATTCTAAACAATGAGGACATAACTGTATACAAACAGGCCTATCTTTCAATCGCATTTGATTGAATGACATACTTAAAGTATTTTGTTTATATATTAATATTAGTGAAGTAAAAATAAGTAGCAGCCCATTAATGTCCCACTGCTGGGCACAGGCCTCCTCACTCGCATGAGAGAGAGTTTTTAGAGCTAGGACCCACCACGCTGCTCCACTGCGGATTGGCAGGCATAGTACACAAGTGCACTCTCTATTCCTTCACTCCCATAGTCCGATGTGACGGGAATCCGACACGACCGGAGAGAGATCAGGCGTAGGAGCGACGGCTTAAGGTGCTCTCCGAGGCACGTGGGTGGATCACACCGCCAACTTCCCAACTTCGGGCAAATATTGAGAAAATATTAATAAAAAACTCAATATTGATTTTCAAATTGGCCCGCCTCGGGACTCGAACTCAGCACCTCATGTCTGTAGTCGAACATGCTAACCACTAGACCGATGTAGTAGTAGCAGCCCATTAACGTCCCACTACTGGGCACAGGCCTCCTCACTCCGATGAGCAAGGGTTTTTAGAGCACAGACCCACCACGCTGCTCCACTGCGGATTGGCAGGCATAGTACACAAGTGCACTCTCTATTCCTTCACTCTCATAGTCCGATGTGACGGGAATCCGACACGACCGGAGAGAGATCAGGCGCAGGACCGACGGCTTAACGTGCTCTCCGAGGCACGGGGGTGGATCACACCGCCAACTTCCCAACTTCGGGCAAATATTGAGAAAATCTTAATAGAAAACTCAATATTGATTTTTGAATTGGCCCGACCCGGGACTCGAACCCAGGACCTCATGTCTGTAGTCGAACATGCTAACCACTAGACCAATGAGGCAGTCTTTAATGATGAAAGACAAAAGTGATATAGTGCTGATGTGACATCCTTGTTGTTTAAAATCGATAGAGATAAGGAACATCTTGACGATCTACGAGTAAATACGCTGTCACTTGTCTCACATTGGTTTTTTTATCAATATTTTTGTATTTAACTCGACAAAGACTAAGTGTGTTGAATTCCCTTTGCTAAATGGAAAAGAAATTTGTATCAGTATCCAAATGAATGATAGTCCTCTAAAGAAAGTTATGTCTACAGTGTTCTTAGGACTCTGGGCTTCCGTGGGGGGGTGCCCATATTAAGACTCTGGCAGGCAAACTTAGTTCAGCTTCATTTGCTGTTAGACTATACAAAGATGTTGAATCTGGCATACCGTTATGGGGTAAGGCTAAAAAGAGCAATACGTGCCTTATATCAAATTCAAACAAATATCAATTCTCACATTACCGTCGCAACATATATTAAATACTATCTTATAGATTCGTACAATTTTAATACTAGTTTTAGAGTCGCTCAGTAATTTGCAGGTTAAGTAATAATATTCTCAATTTCTTCATTATTATATTACATACTTTGAATGACTTAAAACACAATACTAACGTTGATACAAACTACAAACTGTCACTTGGCGAATATTGCTTCATTCCCCTGTGCTACCCCTCTTTTACCAATCGCCCCACTCAAAAATAATAAGTCCACCAATCACAGTCGTCTTCAAAACGACGACTTCTAAAATTTGAGAATTTCTGGACTGCGTTAAACCGGATATAGTGTATGTAAACGTTTCACTGATAATTATAAAGATCTCAGTATAAAAAACAAATATAGTAATTTAATAGCAAACCACAAATAAAATAATCATGATCGCTTACACTAGAAATAAAACTTGTAATCCGATATTTAAGAGATTCAGAAATCATTTGTCGGGTTGAGCATTCATATTTTTAATAAAATACCGCAATCAATTTTAGATTTGCCTACGCATAGTTTTAAGAAATATGTCAAAAACATAATTTTACAAAAGGCATATTATAATGTTGAAGATTATTTAAGCGATAGAAATGTTTGAACTTTATTTTGTTCCTCAAAGAAGCAATATATTACACATTGTAACATACAAGACTTTAAAAGAGTAACCGTTGAGTTTCTTGCCAGTTTCTTCTCAGCGGATTCAACTTTCCGAACCGGTGGTAGATTTGTTACCAACGGACAGACTACTGTCAATTCAAAAATGCTTTTTAAGCCTACTTGAATAAAGGATATTTTTATTTCATTTGATGATGAGAAAAATGGTACATCCCATTGAATTTGTTGATAGATCGTGTTGCGACACACGTTAGTAACGATTACTTTGTAACAGTTTTATTTCTTGTTTTTTTTTTATTTTACAGTTACCGAGAAGTGAAATAGATAATGCACATCATGACTTAAAAAGAAAGCGATGCTTATTTTTCTTTTTATCCGATTTGAGACAGAACNCGCTTTTTAAGCCTACTTGAATAAAGGATATTTTGATTTGATTTGATGATGAGAAAAACGGGATATCCGATTGAATTTGTTGATAGATCGTGTTGCGACACACGTTAGTAACGATTACTTTGTAACAGTTTTATTTCTTGTTTTTTTTTTATTTTACAGTTACCGAGAAGTGAAATAGATAATGCACATCATGACTTAAAAAGAAAGCGATGCTTATTTTTCTTTTTATCCGATTTGAGACAGAACTATCGTATCATGTGAACAAGTAGACACGGGCAATCAGTTATAGTTCGTCGTCGTAGGATGGCATCAACTTGGTGCTTTGAATTACTTGCTATTTTTCTTTGAATCTAATTCGAAATCCGTTGAAACAAAGTCGTGGGCAGAAGCTAATCGGCGTATAAAGTGGACAACGCAGAGAACTGTTGCAAAATGCATTATTTACTAGGAAACCAGTCGTGGGATGCGTTCAAATGATTGCCCTTGCGTAACAACAGTTTTATTGCGAGATTACTTACAGCCCATTTCAACTTTTTAGCACGCACGTTTTAGCTTCGTCTTTATGTGTGTAATGGAATCTTTGGACTGGATATTTGAGCACATCAGAACATCGGATTCATTTGACACAATAATTAAAAAAATAGGATACTTTTGACATACATATATTAAACTTTGTAAAATACAAAACTATCTTTAAAAGAGTTACCGTTGAATTTCTTGCTGGTTTCTTATCAGCAGATTCAACTTTCCGAACCGATGGTAAATTTGTTACTAACGGGCTACTGACGATTTAAGTGCTTTTTGAACCTACTTAGAAAAAGAAAAATAAAGAATGGTTTTGGTTTTGGTTTTGAACTTGATTTTAATTTAGCTTTGATTTTGATATTGATTTTTAAAAACCGAGACCAATATCTAGGACCTGTAACAATAGAATAAAAAAAAATAGGAACAATAAGATGTATAATCTTATACATATACGTTTGTAGCAATATGTTTGAAATCCATTTTTGAACACTTCAAATCGTCAGAATAAATCGACATTTTGCACACTTGTCAAATATCGAAGATTATTTTATCTTCGGTATTGAAATAATATAAAAATATGAAACATTTTTTATTCATTTTATGTATGTAACGAAATCATCAAACACTTATTTTGAACACTTCAAAACGTCACATTTATTTGACGTTTTGCACACTTATCAAAGACCAACTATTTGGAAAAAAAAATGTATAATTTCGTGCTGACACTATTTGAATATAATAGCAGTTTTATTTATCAAATAAATATTGCACGGAGCGTAAAAGGCGGGCTTAAAGCTTAAGCTTTATTAATTCCATTCCCATCATTTAAGTAAAAAATCATCTTTAAATATGTCAATAGCACAATTACATCGAAAATATTTATTTAGAAACTATATAGACGGTTTTTTAAACTAACTATGCCATCACTTATCATCAGGTGAGATCATAATCATCTGTTAATCTGTGAGCAATAACAAATATATTTAATACGCAAATAAATATATGCAACATGTTACAGAGATGCTGGACATTATGCCGGACGACAGCATTTAACTTCACAGTTTATTTAGAGCAGTCAGTTATAATTAACATTACTAATTGCGAAATATAATCTGCCTATTTGTCCATTAACAAGTTAACAACAAGGAAATGGTCTTCTATATAAATAAATACAATTTGCATATCTGTTTGTCATTTCAACTTAGCTGCTTTTTAATAAATACTTTTTATGTATTTGACATATGGCACTTATATGGAACTGCCTCATTGGTCTAGTGGTTAGCACGTTCGACTACAGACATGAGGTCCTGGGTTCGAGTCCCGGGTCGGGCCAATTCAAAAACCAATATTGAGTTTTCTATTAAGATTTTCTCAATATTTACCCGAAGTTGGGAAGTTGGCGGTGTGATCCACCCCCGTGCCTCGGAGAACACGTTAAGCCGTCGGTCCTGCGCCTGATCTCTCTCCGGTCGTATCGAATTCTCGTCACATCGGACTATGAGAGTGAAGGAATAGAGAGTGCACTTGTGTACTATGCCTGCCAATCCGCAGTGGAGCAGCGTGGTAGGTCTATGCTCTAACCCTCGCTCCTAGGAGTAAGGAGGCCTGTGCCCAGCAGTAGGACGTTAATGGGCTGCTACTTACTTTTTACATACTTACTTATATGATAAAACTATTCTTTATCTATCTATCTGATTATATAGATGTTGTTCTGTCTGTATGTCTCATTATTCCGGTCAATCTGTAACTCCTGAACCGATTTTCATGGTCTTTACTAGCACACGTTGCTGGCCGGGAGGAATCGCCCATCTGACACTAGTGCGGTGACCCCGTCGACACTTCGCACGTGCGAAGTGCGATGAATCGCAGCCTTGAGTATTGACTCGGTTTCATCCGGGACAACATATTGGATTGCGCAAGCGAGCCACTGGTGTCCCACATTGGAATGATGTGGGACCGCTAGGTTTTAGTGGGTATTCTGTCTCATCAGTGAGTCCACACTCCCGACTCTTTCCAAGTTGGGCTGCGTAAAAGCATTTCCCAGCGGGAAAAAATGGTCTTTACTCGCATAGTTGATGTTACAGGAAGTAACTACTTTTATGTTTTAAAAAATCTGGATTACTGCCTATAATATCAAGCTGGACCGAGAGCTCACCAGATGGTATGTGGTGATACATGTTACTCAGTAAAATGTAATTGAAAAAAAGCCTAATTAGATTAACTTGACAATAATTATAGTCTGTCAGTCTGTTTATTCAGGCCTATCTATAATACTGCTTCAAATTGAATTCTGTATTAAATATCTCATCCACAAATCATAGGCATTCAAAACATGTATTAGGAGACTCTTTATTTAATTCTTCTATTCTTTATAAGTAAAAAGATTGGTAAATAACAGCCCATTAACTCCTCACTCGTAGGAGAGGGGGTTTTGGATTTTATTTCATGCAATTTATGATTAATTAGAAGTCGCGTGTGAAAGCTAGTTTATTGATGTTTTATAGGATCCTATCGATAATTCTGACCTTGTAAATCGATATTAATACGTATAGCCCGTTGATATCCGGCTCTTTCATAACAAAAGATATATTACAAACTTTTTTCGTGTCATAAATTAGAATTATTGTGGCAAAATGCTCTCGTTTCAACCTACGCATGTGATTTACATTTAAATTATCTTTCCATATATGAAATGTGAATTTAATAATGAAAAAAAACCTATTTTTTTTAATCTTCACATTCGTACAGTTGAAAATAGGTGTGCGAATAATTATTCGATTCGAAACGTGAATCGAATAATTCGCATTATTAGATTCAAGTTTCGAAATTTAGAATTAAAAAAAACATTACACGTGTAACCTTTTTCTTATATATATTTCAAACTTATTATTATATATAAAGGAAAATTAGTAATTATTGATTTCCCATATTTTTTTATTGCCGACAGATTAGCGTTTAACTGTGATCTCACCTGATGGTAAGTGATGATACAGTCTAATCTGTTAAGAGGCGATATACCCCTTACGGTTTCTACACAGCATCGTACCGGAACACAAACCCGGGACCTCCGCTAGCAAAGCGAATACTCGCACCACTGCGCCAGCGAGGCCGTCAAATATATCATATGGATCCCAACACCACGCGTGAACGGCTGATCCAATTTTGCTAATCATATTGTTGTGTTATAATCAGGAGAAGGTTCTTATCAAATAAGAAAGTTGCGTGGAAGATCAGAAAATTTAAGAGAAATTACCATCATATTCATTTTTTTGATGTAACCTCCTTAGTGCTTTGGACAATAAAAACTTTTTTAATATAACCTTGTGACGTTTGACATAACTGTCAGCGGTTGACAGAATGCACGCTGCATGAAAATATTCTTAACTCTCGTTGGACTCAACTTTTAATTATATAAACCACCATGAATTGAAAACACAAATATAAACATATATTGAAATTGAGAAATTGTTTTTTCCTGGTAACTTCTGATCAAAATTATTAGTAAGTGGAATATTTTTATACACTATATAGTGGAATTCAAATTGGGATTTTTATATTGCTAACAGATTATCGCTTGACTGTGATCTCACCTGATTTTAAGTGATGATACAGTTTAACATGGAAGCGCGCTAATCATATACCTCTTTTGGTTTCTACACAGCATCATACATACATCGGGACACAAATCTCTGTTTGGCGGTATGTCTTTACTAGTCTCAGACAAATTAGAAAATACAATTTCCTTAATACGACCTACCGGGGATTGAACCCGGGACTTCCGCTAGCAAATTGAATACTTGCACCACTACGCCAGAGACACCATCGCTGGTAACAATAGAAAATCCAGTGCTGTATCGATAACTCGCAAATTATTCGACTTTTTTTCGAATTATTCGTCTAAACTCGCACGATTCGAATATACGCACACCCCTAGATAATCTGACATATTCATTTTTCGTATGTATTCTCCGAGATCTTGTATTTATTGTAAAATACGTGCCAATTGTGGGCGGGGCTTATCCAACTGTCCACCAAACGAGTTTTAAAATTACTTTTAGAGCTTTACGACATCTTAAATCTGCCGCATTTATAATGATAGCTCAAAAATGCGACGACCTTGAGCTTTAGGTATCCACAGAACCATATTTAGAGATGGACAATAATTCTATAGATTATAGATAACCATTTATTTAAAATATTGCATAATCAACTGGTGAGAATAGAGTATGGTTATACTCTATTCTCACCAAGAAGTCACATTACATCTTTTAAAAATGGATGCGCGACGCAAACTACATGGCTTCTCTGCTTTTTGGGGTAATGAAATGCGGATATCTCACAGATAAAATAAGATGGGTCAGAAGCAGGTAAGTCGGAAGGAGCAAAAGCTACTAAAATTTTTCGTGTAGAGCAGTCGTTACTGGTACACCTTTTAAACCGCCTTTAGTGGAAGCTTCAAATTTGCCGCTACTAAGTGCTGGAATGACTTACCACCCCCAATTCGTGCTTTGGTTTGAGCATGTTGAGAGATTGAATGAAAGGAGACTGACTAAAAGGATTTATGAATCAAGAGTGAATGCGAAAGTTGGAAGGGGAAGTCCAAGGCGAACGTTCTTGGACCAAATCCAGGACATTTTAAATAAGGGCCAAGAGTACTCTAAACCGTCGAACTTGTATGAAAGGTTTAATGAGAATGAAAGAAGCGAAAGAGATATGCAAGGATCGTGGCAAGTGGAAGGACGTTGTCTCTGCCTACCCCCATGGGAATGAGGCGTGATGGTATGTATGTATGCTTTTCGTTTCGTGCTTTACAATCACTTGCATCGTTTAAAGGGAAGGTTATAAGCTTCACTTACTATCGCTGCAAAAAGAAATTAAGCAGCAGTGGGGCTAACTTTCCTTTTCTCTTATTGTGTAGAAGGTAAATTAAAGAAGAAAGTAAGTTACTGTACCATTGTAATTAATTGTCGCAAGGATGTCTGTGAGGTAACTAAGGTTCGTCCTGAAAACCAGCGTCGAGCTGAGTGGTGGACCTTGTTTATTTCACAGATGTACTTTTCTTTTATGCCTTATATATTAAAAAAATGTGTGAAGAAACAAATAAAAAATGTTATCTATCTATCTATTCTCGAATGGTCTATGTCGGAGTGCAAGAGTCTGTGGGATGCTGGCGCCATCTTTATATCGGCGTGGGGCAGAGTCATTAAGTGGCAGTCTGGCCCGTCTCTCGGCAGTTCTCGAGTGGCGGTCGGCCGGAGTGGTCGACTATTGAAACTGTCGCGTTCCTAGCTATTAGTGTTAATGAGTTTGTGTAAATTGATATCGGTAACATTAAGTGATTGAACATTATAACTCGAGTTAATTAATAAAGTGTTTGATTGCACCAACATTACCCACGAACGCCCACAGAATAAGAAATTAAATAATGGATCCGATTAATGACGTCGTCGGCAGAGAACCCTACACCCCTGTGCTTTATGCTTCTCCGTTTTCTCTCTTATTCTCCGACAGTCTATATTTTTGAGTAAAGTTAGTAAGGAGCAGCCCAGTAACGTCCCACTGCTGACCTCATCTCTGTCATAGGAGAGAGGGTTCTCAGAGTATAGATCCACTATGCTGCTGCACTGCAGATTGCTAGGCATAGAACACAAGTACACTCTCTATTCTAGATAGAGATCAAACACAGGACCGAACTGCCTGCTAGAAATGTCCTATCCCCGTGGAATTGTGTGATAAAATGTAACTCATCTTCTTCCTTGTAACAATAGCTCACCTACCGTAAATTCTCATCAAAGCGGTCCAGCTGTTTTAGAAATAAGTGTTTCTTTATATACACACTGACAGAAATCAAACCCTGGATCTCTGCTAGCAAAGAGAGTACCATTACACCTGTGAATTCGTATAAAATTAAATAAAATATTCATAAATAGCTTTAGTTAATACAATACTAGTTCCGGTTAGAATATATTTATAGATTCGGTTTGATTATTGGATGCCTATTTTATTGAAATTTATGACTTTTAATATTTAAAGAGCTCAAATAAATATGATCTCATCGTTGTTAATAATACATAATATTAATATATGTAAGTAAATATATATTGTGATATGAATGGCGTGAATTCGACAGACAAACGGCGAAACTTGACAGACGGATGACATTTTTTTGGTAATAAACGAAATTATATTGACACAAGATTGAATTTTAAACGAGTTATATAAAAATGCAACTCTTACATAGTCATCTGTTCGTAGCTCAAAAACTTTGTTCAAAAAAATTACGCACTCTTTGGATAGCAAAATAAAATTTCGTATTGTACAGAAGCGAAAGCAGCTTGGCTGGATGCCTGTCCAGATGAATCCATTCCTGTTCCTTTCTCTTCACAAAGGCAGTGGGGCGAGCCGCTCTGTGAACTTAAATATAACCGACTTTTAAACGAGTCTAAGAATCCTACAGAGCGTGCTCGTCTCCTTGCTGTTTCGACTAGTGAATCAGGTTTTTTACCTCGAGTCTCCCAACAAAAACCAAACTGAAGGTCTACGGAGCCTACGTCCGTTCCAGACTGACGTATGCGGCTCCTGCCTGGTCCTCTTGCTGCTTATAGTAGGAGCTCCGAGGTACGTCAGGAATGACGTCATTCATCGTGACACCAAGACGCCCATTGTGGAGGTGTTTGTCCGGCAGTTGGCGAGGAGCATAACTTATTAGTACTTATTAGGCCGGCAACGCATCAGCGGTTTCTATGACGCTGCAGGTGTCCATGGGCGGCGGTAATCATATAATTATAAAAAAAGCGTGTTCTGCACACACCCCCGCACACACACCTCCATAGTTTTGCCAGCTATCGTACTAGATCTGAAAGCACTGGGCGTCCACTATCTCGTGAGCTCCTGCTGTCACCACCACCAGGTGTGAGTGAAGATGACGGCGTTGACGGCTCCGATTGACCTGGATGGTCTCGCCGGTGTAAGCGGGTGGTAACCAGCCCGTTAGAATGACGGGCAGAAGCAAATAGCGGGCATCGTCGACGCCTGAGAAAATTAGCCCGGGTAATGAGGCATTGCCTTGAGGCCCGTACCCCACAACTTGGTTGTGAAGAACCCCGGATGAGGTTTTTGGTTGCAAGCTCTTCCACCGCCTAATTTAATAACGTTGTTAGACAACAACTCTTTTTGTATTAGTATAGGTTTACGATTAAGTTTGCCATTGGTTCTTTCTAATTGCTGTCCTTGCGGAGTCCAAGTCGACCGCTTAGGACACCACGGGTTTTCTTGTCGCCTTTCAAGACATGCAGCGTTGAATGATATTATTCGTAGAGCTCTTGCCACTGTAACGTACCGCCTCAATTGGAGCCGAACGGTATTGTACGTAGCGATGGCAGGAGACCTGACGGAATTACTTTAATTCTCTGGAGGAATGGGAGGTGCCTGGTATGGGACGACTTGTGTTTATATCATGGCACCTTCACATTTAAAATTATCTTCAAGGTTGCCTGGTACTGTGGCGACAATCAAAGTTGTTTCAACCTCAGACACCTGATTGTTCCTGTACTCCTCTAATTGTATGGGAAAGAGCTGTGAGTGACTATTGTAATAGATGTCTCCCGTACTGTCATCTGCATAGCAATGAATGTTTTTGTTTCGCCATATGTCATTGATAAACAGACTAAAGAGCGTAGGAGACAGCACTGACCCTTGCGGTACACCATAATGGCGTGTTGCAAAACGATACGAGTAACAATTCATGATATGTGAGAATTAATTGAAATACATGAAGATAGAAAACTCTTTACCCGAACAAAAGGACATTACACTCTTGACACCCCTGCTATCCTGAATTTGCGCGTCACCTCCCACAGCCTTGAACCGCGATTTGTCTTTATCCGGGACACTTTAATGGATTGCGCAAACCAACCGCTGGTGTCTCACTTTAGGACAACGAGGATCCCCTGGGTTTTAATGGGTATTCTGACTCGTCAGTGAGTTCCACCCCCGGCTTTTTAATCATGGGAAACAAAACCTTATAATCACAGCAGAAGCCTTCAGTCGAATCTTAGACCCAAACCCAAAACCTCTACAATAAACGCAACATTGTGCCAGAAAGACTGAATTATAGAAGCAAAGAAACCGGTTACCAAGCTTCGCCGAGCAATGTAAGGCATCCATTAACAACGTGGATGGTATTTTAACAAGTTGCTGCAAAAAGCCTATGCACTTTGTAACGAATACGATGGGAGCATCGTGTTATTCATTATCATACCTTTACCCATAAAACCTCAGAGTTTGTTTGATTCTTTGAAAGCGATTATCTCAGGATCTACTGGTTCGAATTGAAAAATGTCTATAAAACATTGAGTTACGATCAAAAGGAGTGGAGCGTCAATGAATGAAATGTTACAAAAACTATATTCACTTACCATCAGGTGTGATCACTGTCAAATTTTTTTCATAAGGTGTGTGTAAAAAAAAATTAAGGAAAAATACGCACGATTGACTTGACGCGGGATTGAGCTGGTAATACCTGACGAGAGCGTTACGTAAAGTGTGATCGCCTGGGGCAAACGGAAGTTGTGAGGGAGATATATGATATTGAAGAAAGAAAGAGAGAGCGTTCGTTTAATTTAGTCGTGTGGTTTAAATTACACTCATATTTTGATTGATATTTATACATTGTGGCACATTAAAATGTAATATCAAACTCCAAAAATAAGAAAAAAGTAGAATAGGCGGTCTTATGACTAAGCATCGATCCCATCCAATCAAACTTGGGTTAAAAAACTTAGAAGACAGTAATAATAAATACAGAGGCATAAACTTACAATTTTTCGGATTTCTTTTCAGTAAAACCAGTCCTCCCAACCAGTGGTAGATTCTTTACCAACGGATAGACTTGGCAATGTAAAGTAGCTCGCTAATTAATTTAAACAATAATGTATGCAAAAGTCCCATTGCACTTGACCAATGTCATTTAAACGCGAAGAAAACGCATAAATATATCTTCCACTGATGTATAATAGCTTCATTCTGCCCAATTAAATACGTTATCTTTATTGTTGTGTAAATTATACGAATATATAATTAAATAGTACGTAAATGTCATCAAATTGAAAGACTACATACAAATAAATCCACATCGTGACCGCTCCACGATAAATCTTCAAAGAAAATGCGTTTGAACTTTGTGTATAACATGATTTAAATGTCAAATAAGTTTCGTTTCGCTTTTTTATATTATTTTTGATGAAACGAATACTTGTATGTTTTTATACGATCCTTTATTTATGACTTATTAAACCTATCATAAAGTTTTTAACCATAGATTTAAATGTAAAGGTATGCCTCTATAAATGTTTCACGTACGCCTTTGTGGGTCACTAATAAAATACATACCTATTTGTTTTATTACAATCTGTGGCACATAAAAAAAATATCACATCAAAGCGAAATTACATAATTGAATTTTAAAAAAGAAAATATAAATCAAAATCAACATTTAAGATTTAAACAACAAATTTAAATAAGTTGCAAATAAAATTTAGCAAGCTTAACTAAAACAAGAGTGCCAACTATTAGACGTTACAAAAACTACCTTGTTTCATTACCCTGTACGATAATGGCGCCATTTTGTACAGTGACATAAAATGTCAATACTGGGTGAAAAAGATTTTTAAATATCGTGTTTTTTAGAAAATGTCATTTATTTCTTGTTATTTTTTTATAATTAATGCAACAGTTACTTATAATAAATACAACTCCATATTGCAAAGTAAATCATCCGCTTCTGATGATAGTATAGCAGTGCCTGAACTACCGCTGGCCCTTGACCAGATACAAGGTTATATTTGGTAACTCTTTCTATCAGCTCTTAATACTACATAACTACAGATACACGCAAAGTCAAAGTCTTTATTAAAATGGCGATGTGATACCAGTACTTTTGAATTATAATTTCAGACTTTTTTACATTCAATACTGGAGATAATCACAAACTTTAAGATCTTTGTTCTTAAAAGAAAAAATATCACTTCATGTCATGATTTTATATCATCATTAATAACAAAACAGAAATACTCTGTGGTTAAGAAAGACAGGTGTATTGCTCTGTGGTCCACAAGTCGGGGATGATGAAAAAATTCTTATTAAATTATGTTAAGCGTATTAATTTTAAGCGACATAAGTATTGTTATTATTATAAAAGATTTTTTTTCTTAATAACACATAATGAAATGCGATAAATATTGAAGAAGAAAGTTAATAAGAAATTTAAAATACCTATACTATTTTTAGACTGACAACACTATTTTGTAGAGGGCCAGCACTAATTGCTACTTGGCTACACTGAAGTTGTCGTTTGACAATGTCACTGTCAATTTAGTATCGTCGCCATTTTAATTTGTTACAGATAAAAAATAATAATTACGTACACAAGTTAAAAAGTATACAGTTCATTAGTAGCACATTTTTAAAAGTTACAAAACTTTTTTTCTTCCATTTTCTTTGATAATTATATAACAATATAATTATAAGCTACGATGTAAATTAGCTTCTTTTTCGTAAAATTAATTGGGAGTGAATCAAATGCTCGATTGTACCTATTATAATGTAATAAAAAATATTATAAACTAACCACCAGGAAATTGAATTTTCCTTACAATAAAGACTACATAAAACCTTTAAGGATTTCCTCCATTTAATTAATCAAAATAAGCGTAGTGAATCGCTAATAATTAAAAACTGGGACAATTTATAGACACCTTGGAATTAAATTTTAACATGACTGTTTAATATGTTCAAATTTAGGGGCCATCTTGACTATTTTATTAATAATAAACAACAACACTGTTTATATAAATCACTGAATGTTAAAATCGTGACTGGATCTGACGAAACCTAAATAAAAAAATATTACTCTAATTCATTATAAAATGGCTTATGATGATTCAAATTTCACGCTCGACCCGTTGAATTATATCAAAATGTACCTTTGATTAAGTGAAGCAGGAAATAGAGTTGAGGTTTTATATATTTTTTATATAATATACGCAATAACAATAGATGTTTTGATCGACGTAAATTAACGGTTTTGTCTGGCGCCATATTGGAATGACGCGGCGTCCAAACAACAAAAACGGGGGAAAAACGTAAATTATATTATTTTTTTAGGAAAACTATGTGTTTATAATACTATGGTATAAATCATATTCTATTTAATACATCTAGCCTAATCCCATCTAATAGTAAAATCCCAAAAGAGACTAACGAATAATCTCCGCGTGAAAGAGAAAAAGAATACAGCAAAATGTACTAGATAGTACATTCATACACAAGAATGCGCCACGCTTATAGTAAGAAAGATAAGAGAGAGCCTATTAACGTCCCACAGCTGGACATAGCTCTTTACACTCATAAGAGAGATGGTATGGATATAAGAGCATTGAGCCATAACCGCTCCACTGCTGGTTGGTAGGCTACACTTACTTCTACTGTGTCCTTTTTTGGCAGGGATGTGGTATTCTATGCCAAAGACAGGAATTTAAGGAAGCAGTCCGACTAGTAGACGTATGGGGTGCCTTGGTTATGAACATGATTCCAATGAGTCTGGAGTCAAAACGTAATCCCTGTTTTCCATGGATCTCGAAAGGGTCTTACACGAGGAGCAGCACTGAAATTGGGGAGTGAAAGGCATCTGGCCTTATAACATCTGGACTTAACGTTGGACAAATACTAGGGTGGCCATCAACAAAACAGTGACCCTATTCTCCCATGGATCTCTGAAAGATAACTCTCTCACGCAACACTAAATTTAGAGAGTTCGGTAGTTGAGGCGAAAGGCCATATGAAATATCTTGACCTAACGCTGGAGATTTCGCTCAATCCTGCGCTTATCAACTCACCTGCCGCACTGGGGCGATGGTTGAACAACGTGGGTGGTCCAGGGTCTTCGTGTGAGAGGCAATCTCCCACATTGCCACACACACATTGTATACCGGAGTAATTGAAAGTGTACGGTGCACTCTTATGGGCGGACACTAAACTCTCAAAATGAAGTGTTCTTGCGGATAGCGCAGAAAGTAATTGCTCCTGGGATATGCAGGTTGCATCACGATGTTTTCCATCACTAAAAAGCAGAGTGAAAATTACAAATAAGAACGACAGTTTCGTTTGATATAAAGAAATTAAATGCCTGTTTTGGATTCGCACCCGAGACTGTCTGACCGAGAATCGAAGCGTCTCTCCATTAGCCACTATCATCTCGTTGGAGCCAATGGAGAAATTGAGAAGCAGTTCATGCCCCTCTTCTCTGACGAAGGAGATATCGTTACAAACACGTCCTACCTCCTCCTTGAACCCTTAAACTCCTTCGTCAGTCACGATCTGGCTTGTGTAAGAGAATGTGTGTACAGATTTCTCAGGTTGACGAAGATGCCGCTGGATTTTAGTGGGTTTTGACGCAGATCCAGTGAATCCCCCAATCCCTGCCTGTTTAGCAGAGATGCGCACAAGCATTTCCCTGAATAAAAAAGGCCACCATGGCTATTTCACCGTTAGGCATCAGTTTATTTATCTATCACTCAAATCAAAACAACGAATGCCTTTTTCAAACATCTCAATTATGATGCAACTGTTAAACCAACAATTATATTGTCAAGTGTTCTTGAATTAGTATCGCAGTACGATAATTACGTTCGGGGGCAGCTAGGGGGTGCAAACAACTACAAACTGNGTGATATTAAGCAATATGATGGTTAACTATTTACGTGGAAAACTTAATAAGCTCTCTTATTTATTATTTAGGATGTCCAAGGCCGTTCATCATCACACAGTTATCATATGCACATGTGATATCGATCTTGTGATATAAAACGAAAAATGTTGTCATTAGATTAAAACAATGTTTTCCAGTAGTTTTAATATTCCAAATAGAGGTCAAAAGGTTGTTGATACTAAGTATAGGTATAAAGTTGACGTAGTTTAGACGCATTCGAAAAATATGCCATATCTCGTGTGTTTCCTACAAACATGTGACACATAAGTGAATCACTCATTATTGTGTCATTTTGAAAATACATATTAGTAACTTGTCCACTCTGTTCTGTCCAATCGTCGGTTCCAAAGAAAATATGGGGAAATCCATTTGTTTTAAGAGTCTATGTCACTAATTCAATATGTATGCCAAATTTTAAAGCAATCCGGTGAATGGATCTAAAGATTTCGTTCTGAGTGCATGAGTGGTCCTATTTCGCTATGATGCAGACCAATGGATTATGTTATTGTATTATTTTCTGTATATTTCTTAGATATTTTAATAGTTATTCTACTATTCCTTCAAAATCAAAATATTCTTTATTCAAGTAGGCTCCAAAATCACTTTTGGTAACAAATCTACCACCAAAGTTGATTCCGCTGAGAAAAAACCGACAACGTTTAACGGTTACTATTTTAGAGATAGTTGTGTATGTAACAATGAGTAATATTTTGCTTCTGTGTGTAACTGGCTTTAAATAATATCAGCAAATAGCACTATATCGCATTTGTTTTTCACATGGTAAGCTAAATCGTTTTTATATATTAAGAATAAAAAAGGGCCAAGGACTGATCCTTGTAGAACACCCATATTTACCGGTGATCTCGACGACTTACGGAGATGAATCAATCTTATCAGCGATTATTAAATTCTGTTCAGCCGTGCTTAAGTTGTAAATAGTGTCACAATCGAACAATCGAAATTGTCTGGATACCATTTCTGTAACTGACAACCTATAATTGATGTACCACGAGATGTTACTATGTGTTTTGCAGTACCTTTAATAAAATGTTAAATCCCTAGTCAAGATGGCATTCTAAGTACGCTACAATTTGTTCATGTGACATATCGTTGATATGATATGATACGTCGTTCCCATACATTTATTTAAGCGTTCTACTGGCGTTAGCGTACTTAGAATGTCATCTTGTGTACACTCCCTGGCCGTGTCTGCTAACGTGCCTTTAATGCAAGAAATATGGATGGCTTTAATACTTTCATCATTTACTTGCCCTTATCCCACTAGGTGGGGTCGGCACTCCATGTTTCCTTTCGCCACTTCACTCTATCCGCTGTCATTTCTACATTCACAGCCCTTACACACACCTTTCACACAGTTCATCCACACTTTTTTGGTCGCCCTATTCCACTCCTTAAATGGCTTTAATACTTTATTGTTTAAAAAGAGAAACTTTTGTTATTCTCATTACACCACATAAATTAATATTGAACGAAATAATGGTCATTTTTATAGAAATATGAAAATTAATATTTAATAGTCACGGTGCTGTTCCACTTTGAATACAATTTATCAACTAATTTACAATAGATGTCAATTGAAAGCATTTGCCCAATAGTTCTCAATATTTATCGGGAAAGGCTATATGCTATTGCCGTGCCATTGCGTTTCAGCTAATAGCAGCAGAGCATCAAGAAATATGTTGCATACTCGGGGTAGAATTATTCCGTTGAATGCGCTGCTTAAACGGTTAAAAACACGCTGTAATGAATCGTTCCTCTAAAAAAAAGTTTAGAAAACTCAGCGGCATGTCCATTTCTAAAGATTGACTGGAACCTTTTCGCTCTCTCTCGCCCTCTCAACAATAACTTTTCTCTCTCTCTCTCTCTCAATGTCGCTATAAAACCTTTTTCTCTATAAAACCTTTTAAGAGAGCGAACTCTATATAAATCCTTTTCACTCTCTTTCTCGCTCTCTATAAATCCTGTTTTCCATCACGCTTTCTCTATAGACCATTTTCTTTTTCTCGTTCTCTCGATAAAACATTTTCTCTATTCCTCTTTTTCTCTATAAAACCTTTTCTCTCGTCTAGCTTTCCCTATAAAACCTTTTCTTTCTTTCTCGATTTCACTATAAATCCTCAGTTTCTCTCGCTCTCTTCATAACCTGACATATACGAAAAATAAATCAATTAAGCCTTATACCTGTTATAAAAACAAAATCCTTGTTTCACTCTCTTGTCTATTTGCAATTAACAAAAAAACTACCTAACGGACTTTATTGCGATTTCGTCAAGATACAGCTATACTGAGAATAATCAGCCAGAAGTTATCAATGTTGTATGTATATCTATAATATTTGTTATATCTGTACAAAAAATAAATTGAAATACTGAAGGTATCATATTGTTGTAAACTGAGGCTTGTCATTAAATTTTGAATGGCACATTCGTATTTTAAGCAATTAGACCTAATCACCTTTCAAAATACTAACATTTTCTTATAGATTGTCAGCGGTCACGTAATTGCAGTTAAACTTTATGTAAGACTAATTTTTGTTGTCCGATAAATTGGTCGAGCGAGAGGGATCTCACATAAAGAGCACGGCCGTCCGCAACAGAAGTTACGTGACAACATTGTTTATAAATTACTCTTGTACAGATAAAAACGGAGTTATTATACAGCGATTAACTTTTCAACATGTCGCGCATTTCAGAGCCAAAAAGTTTGCTTAATCGTATTCAGAAATAGATGTTACCTTCAGTCTATTTTGACTGCCTCTCTGGCGTAATTTGGGCGTTCTTGCTTTGGTATTAAGGGTTTTGGATGGTTGGGACTCCAGAGGCAACTTTTTCTTTCACTTTTCCCAACATGTATGAGTTAGGAGTGTGCACTCGATGAGGGAGGATGTCTTGTATTACCCACTAAACACCAGAGGTTCAGCGGGACTCCAGCGTCCTCTTTTTCTTTCGTCGGAGGACTTTTACCCACTTACCCCCACCTGAATAGGTTAAGCGTGTGCACTCGACAATGGAGAACCCTCATCATGCGTAAATCAAACACCAGAGATTTAGCTTGCATGGTACCACAGATGAGTCCAACTGAGGATTTACTACTTTCTCCCTCTTACGTTCAATGCTCACCTACCAAAGGGATAATTTCTCTGAAGAAGGCAAATGAGAGGCAGAGGGAGAATGACGTGGATGTTTCTCTTCTCCAGAACAGGAGGTTGTGAGTCAGTAGAAGCAGATTTGCTCTTCTTCCTCTTCCCTAATCACCTGAGAAGTCATCCGAGGTACTATTGTATTGTTTCCATTGATCCTCTGGTGCTCCACTAAATGATATGGAAAATATCTCTAAATTTTATTGGATAGCCTGGTATGCCAGCGATATCTCTCACTCCTGATTAGATTAAGGTTTCATCAGGATGCCTAAAGGTATTTTTCAGCGTGAATAGACAGGGCTTTGGATTCAATTTCGGACAGGACAACAGACTTCATCTGTATCTAATAGATACAGATGAAGTCTGTTGTACCATCAAAGATGTGCCTTTGTATTTTATTTCGGTCTTTCATATTCTCGCCAAATATTAATGCCATTTCTTCTTGCTTTACTTTTTAAAAAACATGTCACTTTTCGTGGCTTAAATTTATGTTTCTTTACCGTTTTTCCTCCAACTTTTTGTACCAATATTACGCATTCTGAGGCTATCATTAAGTATATTTGGCGTTACCTGTTGGTTTTAAATAAAACAAACAATTAACCGTTGTCGTCGTCGTCGCTTCAACCAATGGACGTCCACTGCTGGAGATAGGTCTCACGTAATGATGTCCACAAGGCCCGATCTTGCGCCGCCTGGCTCCAGTTGGTCCACCTTATGGGGGGTCTGCCTACATTGCGCCGCCCGGTGCGAGGTCGACACTCCATCACCTTCGAGCTCCAGCGTCCATCGGTCCGTCGGAATATGTGCCCCGCCCATTGCCACTACAGGTTCGCGATTCGTAGGGCTATGTCGTTGACTTTGGTTCTGCTACGGATCTCCTCATTTCTGATTTGATTTGATAGAGAGGTTCCGAGCATAACCCTCTTCATCGCACGCTGAGCGACTCTGGGCTTTCGTATGAAGCCCTTAGTCAGCGACCACATTTGGGAGCCATAGGTCATCACTGGCAACACGCACTATTCGAAGAGCTTTGTTTGCTTTCAGGCACTGAGGAATTCGTTTCTGTCTAATTTATTCTTTAAATAATATGTGGAAAAAGATCAATTGAAATTTGACGTGGAAGCCTACTAAACCTATTTTCGACTTTATTAATTTGAACTAAGTGAAATGTCATTAATTTAAGCTAGTATTATATAAAAAAGCTTTTAATAAATGCCATTTGAAGGTGTAATACCATTACGTAAGTACGAAAGCAATGCCGTTATCGTGTTATTGTTATGTACAGGTATTACCGGGTCTGTGAGATGATGTCATTGAACCTTATACTATCACTTACTAATGAACCCTATGGTGATAAAAACTATTATATTACAAGAAATCTTTTGATTGAAATAGGAACTTGATAGTATTTCTATATAAAAAACTAGCAATGCCTCGCGGTTTCGTTGTTAAATGCCTTATATCTTTTGAATGGAACGTCTGATTTTCGTGATTTAAAAAGTATTTTACAGGTATTGAAACGTTCTTTAATAAAATCGTTTAATACGATAAGGAATTATACAGAGGTATGAATAAATCAAATCAAATCAAAAATATCTTTATTCAAGTAGGCATATTACAGCATTTTTGAATCGTCAAATTATATATTTTTTTCCACACTCTGATTCTAATATACGTCTGATGATGGTACTCAAAATCGGCTTAAAATCTAAAGTTACGAGGGTTCCTTCGCGCCCTGATCCGAGAAGAACCCACAACAAACTCAGTCGGGTATTTTTTTTTTCCATCATCATTACAATAACAAATTAGTTTACTATATTTTAATTAAAATTAGAGCAATTTGTTCACTCCCAAGCGTTTCTATCGTCTAGGTAATCTTGCAACTTATAATACGATTTTTCTATCAACTTTCTTTTAACAAAGACTTTGAATTTATTAATTGACATCTTTAGAACGTCTTGTGGGAGTTTATTATAGAAACGTATACAGTTACCCTTAAATGAGTTGTTAATCTTATGCAGCCTACTAGAATTTATAACAAGTTTGTTTTGGTTTCGTAAGTTATATGATGTACATTCACTCTTTTTATTAAAAGAGTCAATGTTTTTATGTACATACAACAAATTTTCTAATATATATACGCAGTGAACTGTCATTATGTTAATAGTGAATAATATGGTTTGATTATTGTCGGCACTTTTATTAACTTTTAAAATGTAAAAATATACTTATAATGGCATAACTACAATAGCTGGACATATGGTATCATAACTTTTTTTATAGATATTAACACCTTCTATAATATTGTAGAACATTTTTTTGTTCTATCATCAGTAGTTTTCGCAATGCACGCGATGACAGATTTTTTGTGACAAATTTTTCACACCTTGGGTTATATTAATGGATTTTTATTAGGGATCCCTATTTTTTTTTAGAAAGTAATATAACATATGTTGTTCAGTGAAAGTGTCGCTTTCTAATAGTGAAAAAATTGTTTAAATCGGCCCAGTAGTTTTTTTGTGACCCGTTAAATACAACTCACTCCATCCCTCAGTCGACTTTACTACTAATGTTACATAGCAGAGCGTGATGGCTCAGTCTTATCCAATACCCCTGTAACTTTACAACAAGCGCAACTAATTATACGTGGTATTACACATATTTTTTTAATAATCAACCGTGCAGAGCGTTTACACCACCCCGATTTACCAATGCCTTATTTGATTGATTTATTACAAGCATTACGGCTTTGTATAGGCCATAAATCATTGAAGGGCTTCCATAATAAATTTAAGACTTATCATTTCAGATATGAATGAGTATTAAAGATATGATGTATACATAACCATTTCACAACTAGCTATTTTACCCGCGTAATTTCCATTGCCCTCTTTTTTCTTGAATAAAAGTATCCCAAGTTACTCCTTATAACAGCTATCTGCCTGAAAGATTATCGGGAAAATACAGACAAAAAATTAAAAAAAGTGCGTACACATGTCAGAAATGAAACTAATTGGCAAAGTAATTTTTAAGTCTTGTTTATATTTATAGAAATCTAAAACTTAGAGGATCTCTTCTTTTACGCAAATAAATATACGCAAAAGTCGTCCCCCCCCCCCCCCCGCCAATCGGTTACCACCGTAAGGTCATTGGCATTTGATTATAAACAGTTATATATTCTGCCATAAATCGCACTCTTACTGTAAGCCGTTGAGGAGTTCCGTTGATCATCATTTTTAACTACGACAATCACTTATCTATACCCAAATTACGGTAGGTGACTCAAATATCCGGATAGGAAATAAAAGATTCGGCCAAGTATCATTAAGTTGCTCCTAAGAGTTGAAGAGTTCCGTTACTTTGTCATGGATCCCATGATCAAAACTTAACCAAACTACCATCAAACAACCATTGAAGTATATCTTTTTCAATAAAAAACGAAACTATTTTTCACACACATGCTTAATGCAAATTTAAGACTTTTACGGTTTTCTCATGTATGCCTTCATCAGAACTAAACCAAAAAAAATGAGACCCTACGACAAGTACCACCTTTCATATAAAAAAGAATCATCAAGATCCGTTCACCCAATCGGAAGATATGATATAACAAACATTTAAAAAAAAGCTGCACATCTTCGTGACGCTAACGTTAACCACAGCCCATTAACGTCCCACTGCTGGGCACAGGCCTCATCAGCGAGAGCATAGACCCACCGCGCTGCTCCACTGCCGATTGGCAGATACAGTACACTAGTGCACTCTTTATTTCTTCACCCTCATAGTCCGATGTAACGGGAATCCGACAGGACCGGAGAGAGATTAGGCGCAGGACCGACGGCTTAACGTGCTCTCCGAGGCACGGGGGTGGATCACAACGCCTTCCCAGCTTCGGGCAAATATTGAAAAAAATTTAAATCAATTAGCCCGACCCGGGACTCGAACCCAGAACCTCATGTCTGTAGTCGAACATGCTAACCACTAGACCAATGAGGCACTCAACTAACTATCCAGTGGTGTGATTAAATTTTGGATGCAGGTGATAGATATCTGGCTACAACACCAAACCTTATTCCCTCAGTCGGATTCATCCGGGGCACCAAGGATGACTGCGAAAGTTAAACCCCTGGTGCTTCATTCATGGATGAAGAGGGTTCCGCTGGGTTTTAATGGGTATTGCGAGGTCTGCTTGTTCGCCGAGTCCCACACTCCTGACACACGGTCGGGGTCAGTGCATAAAAGCATATCCCAGCGAGAAAAAAAAACCCTCGTCGCCGTCGTCGTCGTCGCTTCAACCGATGGACGTCCACTGCTGGACATAGGTCTCACGTAATGATGCCCACAAGACCCGATCTTGTGCCGCCTGGCTCCAGCGGCTACCGGCGATCCTCCTTATATCGTCGGTCCATCTTGTGGGGGGTCTTCCTACACTGCGTCGTCCAGTGCGGGGTCGCCATTCCAGCACTTTCCGACCCCAACGTCCATCGGTTCGTCGGACTATGTGCCCCGCCCATTGCCACTTCAGGTTCGCGATTCGTAGGGCTATGTCGGTGACTTTGGTTCTGCTACGGATCTCCTCATTTCTGATTTGATCGCGTAGAGAAACTCCGAGCATAGCCCTCTCCATCGCACGCTGAGTGACTCTGAGCTTCCGCATGAGGCCCATAGTCAGCGACCACGTCTCAGAACCGTAGGTCATCACTGGCAACACGCACTGTTCGAAGACTTTGGTCTTCAGGCACTGAGGGATATTGGACGAAAAAGTCTTCCGGAACTTCCCGAACGCTGCCCAACCGAGTTGGATTCGGCGGTTGACCTCTTTCTCGAAATTGGACCTACCTAGCTGGACTATGTGTCCCAGGTA
>JACTOM010000934.1:12565422-12626220 GCA_015832385.1 Elymnias hypermnestra
AGCATGTGCGCGACAAATGGTCGAATAACTCAAGATCACGTCAACCGATTTCGATGATTCTTTTTTTATTGGAAAGGATATACTTCAAGGGTTGTTTTGTGATAGTTTGGTTAAGTTCTGATGATGGAATCTATGACAAAGTGACGGAACTCTTCAATTCTTAGGAGCAAATCAACGATACTCGTCAGAATCTTCGATAAACTATCCAGATATTTGAGTTGCCTACCGTAACTTCGGTATGGTCAAGTGCTAGTCGTAGTTAAATATGAAGATCAATGGATCTCCTCAACGGCTTACAGTAAGGGTGCGGTTTAAGGCAGAAAATATAAATGTATGTAATCAAATAGCAATGAGCTTACCTTTGTTGCTGCATTGCAACACGTTTACTTCAGATTCACTAAAAACCAAACCAAATATAAGAATACGAAGAACACTATAAAATAATACGCAATTATTTCTTACTTTTTAGAGCATATTAATATACTTGTAAGTCTGTTTTGAAGGCGGTTCTTATTTTGTTAAAATTTATATTTATTACGTTTATTAATTGTTACACTATAAAATGTTATCTTTTGTTTATTAAATTAAGACTCTGGTGCAGCGTCATCTTGCGATGAACTTTGAGATAGTGAAAAATGTCCGTCTTGTATTCACAGGCTCATATCATAGAAATTAAAACATACCTCAAGGGTTTTCATAGTTATTTACATCACATATAATAAAAAAAACGTTCACAATTTATAAAATACCACGAAAAAACTTAACGACCTTCGACGCGACACGCACTGTTACTAACGGTCACTTTGTAACTGATTTATTTTTGTTTTCTCAGAAAATACAAGTTTCTAAATTTGTCGTATCAGGAATTTAACCCGAAACCTGTCTATATAATTAATTGCGAAAGTAATCTCGCTTTTGGTACACAAATAGTCTAGGGCCTGAGAAAGAACTGTAAGGTCTGTTTACTGAAGAACTGCAAATAGCTCATTAAAGTATTTACATACATACAAGGCATCACGCCTCATTCCCTTCGAGGTAGGCAAAGACCACGATCTTTCACTTGCCACGATCCTTGCATATCTCCTTCGCTTCTTTCATTCTCATTAAACCTTTTAGAGTGCTCTTGACCTAGCCCTTGTTTAAAATGTCCTGGATTTGGTCCAGGAACGTTCACCATGGTATTTCCCTTTTAAATTAAACTCTGACTAATAAATCCTTTTATTCAGTCTCCTTTAATTCATTGTATCTTCCTGACCAAACTATCTAAGCATACCTTTTCCAATTTTAGTCACTACATCTTCTTTTATACCACAACGTTTTTAAAAAAATATCCTTTAAAATATATGTGATCCCATGTTTATAATATAAATTTAAAACTTCCGCATATTTTCATACAAGAATTATTAAAAAAACGAAAGTCCAGTCTAGTTTTTTACGTGGAAATATAGAAAAAATCCGAAATGTCAACAGGTTAATCGATATAAAAGGAAAAAAATGGCAATCGTAGAACTAAAACGGCTCACTTGAGTAAATTGATGGCGTCTAAATATGGTTGTAACGTCTCAATCGGTCAAGAGATCAAACAAACGGAACATCTACATTCCTTATTATACTATTTCACAAAGACATATAACATATATCTTATTTTAAAGTAACTTTTGCTAAATGATACCCATTTATGGCTTTTATGTTACACTGACTACGATGCTGGTGGTTTTAAGGAATTTAAAATGAAATCGATTATAATTTTATGTGTGTGTTACTATTCTCTGCACTCACAAGGATCTCCAAAAGTATAGGTCTGATTGACATTAAATGTGGCATAGTAATTCCTGCCACTAAGAACGGGGCTTCCCAAGGAACTCCGTGGGAAATAAAGGCTGGAGGTGACCGTATTGGAACTGACAGGGTCCGAAGAGCCAGGGCGTTTTTTTCTCGATGGAAAAAGCTTTAACGCATCCCGACCAAAAAGTTGAGAGTATGGGACTCAATGAAAAGACAGAATACCCATTAAAATCCAGCAGCCCCACATCATCCTAAACTGTGACACTACCGTCTCGTTTGCGCAATCCAAGACGCTATCCTGGATAAAGCCGAATCAAAATTCAAGGCGAGTGGGACGAGGCGAGCAAATACGCGCTTTCGGCTACCCAACTTTCGGTTATGGATGGCAGGGCCACAAGAGCAACCACCCGCTCCATTTCAAGTGCCTCCTTTGCGCGATAACGGTCTTATAAAAGAAGGCTACGGCTCTGCATCCTGGTTCAATGCAACCATTGCACGAGCAATGCTGGTCAGTGAGAGGTCTTCACGCATCGACAGCTCCTCTGGTGCTGGAGGTGTCCATGGGCGGCGGTAATTAACATCAGGTGACCCAGTAGCTCGTTTGTTTGCTATATCTATATAAAAAAAGAGTAGTACTCTTTAACTGAAGACATTTTTCACATATATCACACATTTGTTACACTCTTGACATCAGCCTAGAGGTAGATCGTGACCGTAATCGCCTATTATTAATAATAAATATTTATAATTCGCATATCATCGAAATTACACAACGATTGTCTGTAATTTGATAATAGATATACGTTTCAAATAAATAACCGATCGTGATCTATACGTTGCTCAATATTGACAATGGGATTTTTTATTACATATAATAATTTAACGTTTGACTGTGACCTCACCTGATGGTAAGTGATGATACGTGCTTACCTGATACAATTTATTTAATAGGATATATAAAACTCGTGTGCGTTACATTTATAACTCAAGAGAACTCAACTTTTAATGGACGCTAATGTTCTGGAGTTGTTTTCGTCGCAAATACAGCATATCGAAGAAATACACGTAGAATCTAGAAAGATATAGGGATACATTAATACCCGTAAGTGTGTAGTTGGGGGTGTACTCCATCCCCGTGCCTCGCAGAGCTCATTAAGCTTTTGGTTCCTGCACCTGGTCTCTCATCACGAGTGTCGGATTGTACTCATGTTTTACTATGAGATAATAGAAATACAGAGTGTACTTGTAGTGGCAACACTACATTTATTTATATTTATACATTTACATATTTTACCTTGTTTTTACTGAGAAATAATGTATTATATAAATAGAATAAATATACTAGGATATACATTATGAGATACATATATCATAAATATTGTAAAATTAATTATCAACGAACGGACAGATCCGTACATCTCATTTTTATATATGTAGCAGGGCGTAAGCGCAGTTACCATCTCAAGTGGTCGTAAGGGACTGCGTCCCCTCAGACCTTGTCCCAGGTAGTTATAGCAACCACGTCTCGAAATCACGCTCTAGTTATATTTGTTGTCTCGGCAAATACGCGTTGCTACTTATATATTTATAAACGTAATATTTGTAACAGTGTCTCCTCCATCCTTGCAACCAGCATAACGTAACCATCATCCAATCCCTTTCAGTACAATCCTTCTGACTCAAAAATAAAAGTGAAAGTGCTTTATTGGTGTAGTCTTATTCACATTACCCAAATCATCGCACATCGCGTCACTGATCCTACATCACCTCACTAGCGACCACCACGTCGCTTCACTAGTGACCTATATCGCTTTATACTCATGTTTGCGCATGCACTTGTGCAAATGGCTAACCCCTGCATGAGATTGGCCGACGTGACAGAAATCGGTCAGGAAACTATTATTATAAATGAATAAATAGCGAATTAAGCCTTTGGTTCCTGCACCTGGTCTCTGGAACAATGGCTATTCAGGGAGCACGGTACGCTTTCCTATAGATTGGTGCAGGTTCTGACCGGACATGGGTGTTTCGAAATGTTCCTGCACCAAATTGGCCGGGAGGAGTCACCTGCTTGTCATCAGTGTGGCGCAGACGTGGGACCTCAGCGTCACCTCCTGGTGGCGTTGATCGGCGGCGACATGCGTATCTCCTCCCGCCTCCGTGAATCCTCCGTTAAACTCATCCGAGACACCGAGGCAGAATGCGAAAGCTGAACACCTGGTGCCTTACTAATGGATGAAGAGGGTTCCGCTGGGTTTTAGTGGGTATTGCGAGACCTTCCATCGCCGAGTCCCACACTCCTGACTGGTCATCGGTCAGGGTTAGTCCGTAAATAGCATTTCCCAGCGTCAAAAATAAAATACATATATATGTCGGAGTGCGGTAGTCTGTGGAGAAGCTGGCGCCATCTGTCTATCGGCGTGGGACAGAGTTAATAGTGACAATACGCCACGCGTCTCTCCAGTTCTCGGGTGACGATCCGCCAGAGCGGTCGACTATTGAAACTGGCGCGATCCTAGCTATTATTGTTAATGACTTTGTGTAAATTGTTATCGGGAAAATTAAGTGGTTGAACATTATAATCTGAGGTAATTAATAAAGTGTTTGATTGCCCCAACGCCCATAAGGATGCCATTAATGACGATGTCGGCGGAGAACCCTACGCCTCTATGCTTTATACTTCCTCCTCTCTTATTTTCAGACACATATAACTGAACAACATTTAAACCTACAAGGCCTTCTTTACAAAGAATGTGCTGTCTTAACGGTTGTATTGTACAATAAAGTAAACAAGAAATTAAACATATTTTTTCTGTCACGTATGGAATGTAAGAAAAGAATAACTTTATGGCTAAAAACACTTAATCAAAGGGAAACAGAGGACCTACTTAAAACATGCACGCACACACACACACACACACACACACACACAGACCTACCTCCAAAAGCATGCTCATTAAAGTTACTAACAGCTGAAGTTATCCGGCTGAAGGTACAGACACTCGTGGCACAAGTTTACTTAGTAAGAGTGTCTACGCATTTCTGTCTTAAATAATTGATGTAAAAGTTTTATATAACAGTGTTATGCTATTGTAATAATGAATTGCCACAATAAAGATTATTATTATTATTCCACTCTGACACTCACGCCCGTTTACGAGAGAATATATATATACGTGTCGGAGGACAGATTTCTGTGGAACGCTGGCGCCATCTATCGGCGTGGACAGAGTCAATGGTGGCAGTCCGGCGGGAGTCATTCGGCAGTTATCGAGTGGCGGTCGGCCGGAGTGGTCGACTATTGAAACTGTCGCGTTCCTAGCTATTAGTGTTAATGAGTTTGTGTAAATTGATATCGGGAACATTATAATCCGAGTTAATTAATAAAGTGTTTGATTGCACCAACATTACCCATGAACGCCCACAGAATAAGAAATTAAATAATGGAACCAATTCATAACGATGTCGGCGGAGAACCCTACGCCCCTGTGCTTTATGCTTCTCCGTACTCTGTTATTCTCCGACATATATGCAATTACATAAATAAATATAACGGGCGGAGGATACACCACGGCAGGGACACCAAACGGCCGGGGGTCAGGTCTACAGGCTGAGAAACCGCTGGACTATCCTAGTCGAGTCCAGCAACACCGCCTTTTGCATCCTTGCTGCGAGCGAACTGCCACGGAACCCCAGTCGTCTCAGATGGTGAGCGAGACTGACTGGGATCAGACCATTCGCAGATATTACGACTGGGATGGTTTACATTGAACCCAATCCCCACATGGCAGTAATCTCGTGCGCCAGATCCAGATATTTACTTTTTTCTCTGTCTCAGGTCGCACGAGTCTCTAGTCATACAGGATCGTGATAACCACTAAAAACACGATATCAGGCTTGTTGGCCAGTATTTATTTATTTATTTATTTATTCTTATTGCACACAAACATACAGATTTAGAAAGAAAACACTAACAAATTTATAGATAAGAGTGTACAAAGGCGGTCTTATCGCTTAAAGCGATCTCCTCCAGACAACCTTGGAGATAGTAGCCCATGAAATTACTGGGTAAGTGCAATAAAACATCCTACTATAGTTTCTACAACTAGAAATGCAAGTACACACACATACATACACACATACTTATACATACATAGATATACATATACATACACATATATTCAAATAATTATACAGACTACATAAATACATACATACATATATGATTTAATAGACATACATACACATCTAAATATACAAATGTAATTATTGTGCACTACTAAGATAAAATTCTTTCAAACGTCTCTTGAATATAGTCAAGGATTCAGATTGTCTAATCAATCGTGGAAGATCATTCCACAAATTCACAGCTTTAATCGTGAAGGAATTCCAATAGCACATCGTCCGACAATGAGGAGTATTAAGTTTCAAGTCACCATGCGAGCGCAATTGTAAACGATTATCTCTTTCCGTAAAAGTAAAGCGTGATTTTAAATATGATGGTGTGTGGGGGTAAAAAAGTATGGAATACAGGAGAGCAAGAGCATGTAAATTTCTGCGCGATCGGATTGGTAGCCATTTCAGCCGAGTGCGATAATGAGAGACATGATCATATTTTCGAAGGCCAAAGATAAACCGAATGCAGAGGTTTTGTAGTGTTTCTAGTTTGTTAAGTAAATTCTCGGATAAATCCAAATAACACACATCAGCATAATCTAATATGGGTAAAACGAGCGAGTTAGCTAAGACAATTTTTGTCTTAATAGGTAAGAGATTTTTCCATCTTCTCAAGGATCCAATGGTTGCAAAAACCTTACGACTTAACTCCTTGACCTGTGGCACCCATGTTAGAGAACTGTCGATGATTACGCCAAGATTTTTAATTGAATCGCTTATTGGAATGACAGTATTATTAAGAACTATAGGTGGCATGGTATCCGGATTGAGCTTAGCTAACATTTTGTTGCTACCAAAAATAGCTATCTTAGACTTATTTGGATTTATGATTAAGCCGTATGACTTGCACCAACTAGAGATTTTAACTAGCTCTGCATTCATAGTCTCTAAAGCTTCATTAATGTCATCAACGGAGCCCGTCACGTAAATCTGCAAGTCGTCAGCATACAGGTGGTAAGAGGATGAGATCACAGAGGAAAGAGTGTTGATGAAGATGGTAAAGAGGAGCGGAGATAAAACACCACCCTGTGGTACACCGTATGGTCCTGTCCGTGATAATGGACCGGTCCCAATAGAGTCGGTTATTATTCCTGAAATAACTTAACCTTACTCTTGAGAGAGCTTTCGCAATACCATAGAGAATCAATTTCTCGCCTAATTTCTGTAAATATTGCAAGGCAAATTATAAAAACCTGCCAAGGTTAAATATAAAATTACTTTATGGCAAATTTATTAATATATATCCTAATTGCGTTATATATTTAACAAGAAAAGCCATTGTTTAAGCTAAAAAAGACCATAATAAGATATCACAATATGGTTTTAATTTGTTAATTAAACTAATTTATTAACGTGAGATATTAGAAGGAACATATTAATGAAAGTAGAATATGACAGTAATTAATAACACAATATAATAAATAAACGATAGTGAGTTTGCCTATATGACAAAGGCAGAAGTCTGGTGAATTTATTATAGCTGAACTGGTTATCACAAAGACAACGGTCCACGCCCTGACGCAATCAATAAGAACTACGTACCGAACCCACGATCTCGGTTCCTTTTATAGCACCCCTACTGCGACCACGCCACGATCCGAGCGTCGTGTCGTTAACAAGTTATTGTTATATTTTTTAAGTTCGTTTGTATGTCACTGAACCTATTTTGTTGTAATTTGTCTGTGTATTTTCACGTGAATTCGAAAGTAATTCAGACTGACAATTCGTTAAATAAAGAATTTACCCATATCTCCACGGGATCATGAACTACGTGGGAAGTGCCGAAAACAGCTTAAATAAATATATAATTTTAAGAAATATGTTACGTATAAAGAATATTTTATATACAGTTAATATTAATTTAAAAGATTGAAATGCTTTGCCTAGAATTCAGTTGCAGCTGAATGCTCAATATCACATGATGTACAGTTATAACCAAATACAGTAACTACTGCGTTATTTAGCGATTCCTACTCGGTTATATCAACTTTAGAAACCGGGTGTGGATTCGTAGTAACTATCATACAAATGAAGATGCAAAAGAGCTCATTCAACATAGACTGTTATAAAACTTAACTCTCTTTCTATCTTCACAAACTTTTATCTCCCTCTCAACTTCCGTTCGCCTTGACCAAACGCGCGTAATGTTTCGTAACGCTCTCGACACGCATACGCCAGCTTATTCGGTGAAAAAATTGTACTTCAAATACCGACTGAGATAAAATGTAACTCTCAATCTTTCTATCTTCACTTACTTATCTACTTTTCAACTTCTGTTAGTTTCGTCCCATCACACTTTTCGTAATGCTCTCGTCACGAATACACCAGCTTACTTCCCCAGCCAGGGATGCCTAAAGAAGTTTTACCTCAAAAATTATCTATATATTTATCTATACTATAATGGTTTCTACTTTTCATTGTATATAGGCGAGTTTAAAGCTTTATTTACCAGCTAAGCTTTCTGGATTTGGACAAATCGTTTAGTTCAGTAATAGAAAATCAATAACCGTAATACATATACAATACAGATGTATATTAAGTAATAAATTAAGATTTTCTAAAGTAGGACGTCATTCACAGCGGACTGTTATATTTGTTACACTGAATGGGGTCACACGATAACCGCTGAGGTCAAGTATTACAGTTTTTCTTCGAGTCTTCGATTGATCTCGTTATCGGTAGTTCAATGACACACAACGTGAAGGCAAAAACATTATTTAACATCAACATAGCAGCATTACTAATAATAAGTGTAGTAGTAATGATAAATCTACAACAAACGACATCAGAAAATAATGCAACTGGAATAAGTGTCATATGGAATGTCTTATAAAGAAAGGTCGGGATAAATTGAAATTTAATGAACGGAATTTCATGCGGTTTTCATTAATAGATAGAGTGATTCTTGACGAAGATTTACGTGTATAATTGATCAAGGTTTTGTGTAAATTGGCTGAAATATATCTTTATGGAAAGTCTCTGGAAGAATCATCCCAACTGGGAGATTTCATCAAAAACACTGCCTATACTCTGATAGATATAACAAAACAATTCACGGTAGGATATTCCTCTTTTATAGTTCTTCGAAAATCTTCTAAAGATTACTTACTATTCTCTTTTATATTCTTTCTTATTTCCAAAAAATAGTCACGTAAAATGTGATATTAAGAAAGTTAATCGGACGGATACAACATTATTCCTTATCAAATTAAATACGTTAGTAACCTTGAGCATTTCTTCTACTATTATGACAATATTAAACGCGTTTCTCACACGTGGTGACAGGACTCTCTTGTTGTTATCACCCCCTCGCCCCCCTGTCTTTCTAATATCTACACAATAAGATTATAAAAGTACTAGTATCATAAATTTAGAAGTTATCCACATCAAATTGATGCAATCCTTTTTTTCCGCTGGGAAATTCTTTTACGCAACCCGCCTTAGTAAGAGTCGGGAGTGTGGGACTCACTGATGAGACAGAATACCCACTAAAACCCAGCGGTCCCACATCATCCTAATGTGGGACACCAGCGGCTCGCTTGCGCAATGCAATATAATGTCCCGGATGAAGCCAAATCAAGACCCAAGGGTGTAGGACGAGGCGCGCAAATCCACGCCGTCTGACGCCCAACCTTCGGCGATGTATAGCAGGGGCATCAGGAGCAACCTCCCGCTGCCTCTCATGCGCCTCCTCTAGTGCGATAACATTTTCGCAAAAGGAGGCGACGGCTCTCCACCCTGCTTCGCTAGCGATCATTGCGCGGGCAATGCTAGTCAGCGAGAGGTCTCCGCCAATGAACGACACCAAGAGATGCCGCTGTGATGCCCACGCCGAGCATTCTGCCACAGTATGGTGCGCCGTGTTACGACAGATAAAATATCTATAACATGTCCTCATGTAATATAAATAATATTTTAAACAGACACTTCAATGCACTAGATTTTAGATTTTAGTTGTAATGACTGTTAGACTGTATCATCATTAACCATCGGGTTATACAGTATTCAATCGTGAGCATGTTATACATTTACCACCACACCTTCGCGACGAGCCAAGGCGAGCGACGTCTTGAAAGTAACACTTTGCATATTTCGCACGAAAGGAATCCAACTATCGCAAATATTGTTCGTGCATAATCGATTACTACCTAATACCATGTATGTATGTAAAATGCAATTAATTTTATGATTAAACAAGACCATTTGACAGGTATAACACATAAGAGCTTCTGCGTCAACTTTATGATTGAAGCATAGAATATAAAAGAAGGAATATACTCGTATAAATTAATTAATTGAATTGAGATAATAGAAATTAACTACACAATATAATTAATAAATGATAATGAGTTTGCCCAATGATAAACGCAGAAATCTGGTGAGTTTATTATAGCAGTACTGATTATCATAAAAACAACGGTCCGTGCCCCGATGCAGTCATTAAGAATACGTACTGAACCCTTTTTTTTTTTTCGAAGTGTGTAGTTGCTGTTAGCCCTACTGGCTTTTACAGCGTAACCGAGAGGGATGGCGAGCGCAGAAGCTCTGCCAAGGGGTGGGCCCGTAGAAGGGCCCTGCTGCGTCGTGGGAAAACGTTGCTCTAAGGGCGCCTCCTGCGAGGCTCGAACTTAGGCTTAGAGCAACGTTTGCTGCTGCTGAAAAAGACAATCGGACAGGTGTACTGAACCCGCGCTATCGGCTCCTTTTATAGCACCCCTAGTGCGGCCTCGGATCCGACGCACGTGCCTTTAACGAGTTATTGTCGTCTCTTTCTATTAAACTATCCAACGGCTTTAGTTACAAGTACATACTTCCGTTAAATAACTGATTTTATTTATTTTCGAGTAAGAAAGCCCACTAATCGTTATTAAGATTTAAGCCTTTGTTAGTAATACAACTTCACAAAAGTAAGACAGAATGTAATAATTAAGCAATGGGTTTATACAACCCACAGCAATATGCTAACTTAGGGCATTACGTGGAAGTTCCAATCATATTCATTGTCTTATGACCTTGTGAACTCGCAGAAGTTGTCATTGACCTTAAAGCGATTCATCAGGCGTGAGCCATGGGTCAACTTTGCGGAAGGCTACTGCTTAAAGACAACTACTGTTAGGTTCAATACCAAGGCATAATATAACCGACATACATCATCTTCCTATTCATCATTCCTGACCTCTGCGTCTAAAAACTGCTGGTATCGACACCAAATATGGCCCAAGCCAACCAAGACCAAGACAGACGCTGTTATAGCAGCGAAGACCGCTTTGCCTATGGTAGGAAATTTATGTGACGTGTCAGGGGGTGCTTTAGTAATTATTACACTAATACGTTTCATGGGCTAGAAGTTAACAGCAACCATTCTGAAGGCCAAAAAGGAGGCGTCCCCATATTTCCACCTAACAACAAATGAAACCACCTACCGATCTCTCTCCGGGATAAGTCTGAAAAGAAAATGACTTTACAGACTATGGATACAAATTCACTGTCACATAGATTAAGCGTAACCTGAATAGGCTTATAGAGGAGGTATCAGGACAGTTGTCAGTCCTTGATGAAGAATACAAACTCTACGAACTCATCAGAAAGTTACTTGGTTATTCGCTATTCGTCTGCACTTTACAGAGATAGCAGACGAAGATACTCCACCAGAGACAGAGCTGAAATCCTGGTGGAACATCTGGGACAATAATCCAATGCCACTGCCAACTTCAGGGACGTCAGCAGGAATTAGTTTCATCAAGTCCATCAATCAATCCACTAAGTTCTAAATGTTTTATTGGACATTCATTGGGATTTGGGTCGTTATAATGATTTGGTTTCACTGGTAGAAGTTGTAGGTTTTTTTTTTTTTTTACGCTGGGAAATGCATTTACGCACCCCGACTGTGGGGTCGGGAGTGTGGGACTCGGCGAGGGGGAAGAACTCGCAATACCCACTAAAACCCTGCGGGACCGTCGTCAACCATGAGTGGGGAGCCAGAGGCTCGTTGAGGCATTCCCCTCTGACTCCTCGGTTGAATTCGGCTCACAGATATTCTACAGGGGGAGGAGTTGCATGAACCTCCGCCTCCTGTTTCCTACTCCCCTTCGTCTGGGCCGGAGTGTCTCAGCGGCATTCACCCTCTCCCTTTGTCGTGCCTCCTTAAGCGAGATGACAGTCTCGCAAAAGGAGGCAACCGCTCTCCAGGCCTGCTCACTGATGAGCATTACATCTATAATATTAGCCAGTGAGAGGTTTGTGCCGATCAGCGACGTCAAAATGAGTCGCTGAGAACCCCAGGCGGGACATTCTGCCACCGTGTGGTAAGCTGTATCTAACGAGGCACCACACTCGTAACAGCTGGCCGACGGCTCACAGCCAACAGTTTGATACAGGTATTTACCGAAGCAACCATGACTGGTAAGCACCTGTACCAACCTGTAGGAGAGCGATCCGAGAAGTTGTAGGATGGGGGGAGGCATCGTTTGTCCGGAATAACCATTTCAAAGTTAAACATTTTGCAAAAGTATCCCTGAATGAAAAATAGGTCTACATAACCTCATTGCTTTTATAATCCCTGCTCAACGACACTCTTCAGGATAAGGCTAAAAAGTCATCTTCTATTTCAAAGAATTTCCGTGATTATCATTATTTGTGTTGTTGCTATTAGACGATATCAGCTTCACGGGGTTTGTCTGTTCGTTACAATTTCATTTCATTTATCGATAAAACCTATATGTTGTTATGCCATTTTGATTAATACATCTCGGTGTAAATGTTAGAATATGCATAATTCTCACGTTCTGTTAGTTTATTGCAAGTCTGGTAATGAGTTAAAAACGATTGAGTTCTCACTGGTTATGTAATGCCATTTTATATGCAAAATTGCAAAAGAATTTTCTTTAATAGTTTACGATAGCGGTTTGCAACGGTTTCAGAACCCATTACATTTGTCTGTACTAAGATCTGACTGAAGTTTGATTTAATCAACTATAGATACCTGTATACATTAATTTATTACCAAATAGGTTATGAATTGGTGAAAAACCCAAAGGCTTCTCACTTAAAGCTAAGGTAAGCATCCTATTCACGTCCGTATCTTTCTGCTGGGCACAAACCTCCTCATTCATACGAGAGACGCTTATTAGAAAGGAGGATAGAAATTAATTTCTCACACACTCACTCACTTCAACCGATGGACGTCCACTGCTGGACATAGGTCTCACCTATTGATGCAAACTGTGCCTGATCTTGTGCTGCCTGGCTCCAGCGGCTACCGGCGACCCTCCTTAAATCGTCGGTCCACCTTGTGAGGGCTCCTTCTGGTGCAGGGTCGCCATTCCAGCACCTTCGAACCCCAACGTCCATCGGTTCGTCGGACTATGTGCCCTGCCCATTGCCACTTCAGTTTCGTGATTATTCTAGAGAAACTCCAAGCATAGCCCTCTCCATCGCACGCTGTGTGACTTTGAGCTTTCGAATGAGGTCCATAGTCAGCTACCACGTTTCCGATTCGTAGGTGATCACTGGCAACACGCACTGTTCGAAGACTTTGGTCTTCTGGCACTGATCTTACGTAACTGTTGGCACAACCACCTAAATGTTGAAATTAATTGAATAATATATGTCGGAGTGCAAGAGTCTGTTGAACGCTGGCGCCATCTGTGTATCGGCGTGGGGGCAGAGTCAATAAGTGACAATCCGGCCCGTCTCTCGGCAGTTCTCGAGTGGCGGTCGGCCAGAGTGGTCGACTATTGAAACTGTCGCGTTAGTAGCTATTATTGTTAATGAGTTTGTGTAAATTGATATCGGGAACATTATAATCCGAGTTAATTAACAAAGTGTTTGATTGCACTAACATTACCCTCGAACGCCCACAGAATAAGAAATTAAATAATGGATCCCATTAATGACGATGTCGGCGGAGAACCCTACGCCCCTGTGCTTTATGCTTCTCCGTTGTCTCTTTTACTCCGATATATATAATTCCGGATCTATTTAGATTGGCACCCATGTCTAAACATATCGCCCCTAACATAACTAATCATCAAAATTTTATGTCACTAACTATATGTGTTAGGAGATCGCACCCGAAAACGAAGACAGATGATAGTACAAATTACACATTTGATTATGGAACGTATTTTTAAAACGTGTAGTAGAGCGAAATGAAACGATATTTTCATATAAAATACAATACTTTACTAAAAGTAACCAGCACTGAAACACAAAATTCCGGGTCAGCCCGGGTCAACGACCTCTAGCTGTTGCCCGGGCTAGACGTCAGCTGTTTTTAATTTTGTGTTTCAGTACATATTTTGAAGTGAAACTTATTTAGGCGATTGAGGGTAACATTTTTACGAATGAAACGCGTGGTTAGCGTCACGAAGATGTGTGTAGCGTACAGTAAAAACAGCTGACGTCTAGCCCGGGTCAACGATCCCTGACTGCCCGCGCGCCCGCCGTCCCGTCCCGTCATCAAAGGTGTCACTAGTATTCAAGGCAGTTAACATAATGACAGTTCACTGCGTATATATATTAGAAAACTTGTTGTACGTACATAAAAACATTGACTCTTGTTGTAAATTACAGTAGGCTGCATAAGATTAACAACTCATTTAAGGGTAACTGTATACGTTTCTATAATAAACTCCCACAAGACGTTTTAGAAATGTCAATTAATAAATTCAAAGTCTTTGTTAAAAGAAAGTTGATAGAAAAATCGTATTATAAGTTGCAAGAGTACTTAGACGATAGAAACGCCTGGGAGTGAACGAATTGCTCTAATTTTCATTAAAATATAGTAAACTAATATGTTATTGTAATGATGATGGTAAAAAAATACCCGACTGAGTTTGTTGTGGGTTCTTCTCGGATCAGAGCGCGAAGGATATTAGAATCAGAGTGTAGAAAAAAATATATAATTTGACGATTCAAAAGTGCTGTAATATGCCTATTTGAATAAAGATATTTTTGATTTGATTTGATTATCAACTGTCTTCGTTTTCGGGAGCAGTCTCCTTGTATATGAAGGTATAACAGTTGTTACGTTATCATTACAAACAGCAAACATGATCGTCCCTTACAATTTGTAGCGACAAAACTATGGAAAACCGCCATTTTTAATAACACCAACAGGCAATCAATCTTAAGCTAATTATGCTACAAGATAAACACCTGATAACATCAAGTACAAACTTAATAAGGTGTATTGATCGTACCTCATTCACTTGTGTAATCATGTTTGCTTTACACTTATGTATGCATTAACATGTCGTCGGTATATTCATTTAACTTGACAAAACATGCCAAATATAATGGTTAACTAGTTAACCCTTAACTGTAATCTCAGATGATGTTATGTGATGATGTACAGTCTAAGACAATATGCCTCTTATGGTTTCCACATAAAACTGTACCACAACGTTTGCTTGATGGCACGTCTTTGATGGTAGTAAACCCAAGACAAACTAGAAAATGCACAGTCTCAATTAAGGACCCCCAGAAGGGAGGTAGAATGTAGTGGATGCTCCCACTCACTGCTGAAGGAATCGGGGAACTAGGCAGCGCGTTTTTCTCCGTGAAATCTTAGTTGGACTCATCTGGTCACCAGTCGAATGCGAAAGTTGAACCCCTGATGCCAGGCTTTTCTCCCTCATTGAGTTCCACACTCCTGATTAATGGATTATGCGTCTAAAAGCGTCATATATTTTGGTGACACGACTTTGCTGTTGTAACTAAAGCCTCCAATCCCGATTTGGACAAATTTATTCATAAACTTTAAACAAGCACAAGCAGTAGAAAGAAGCAGTATGATAGACTTCATAGAAGAGAAGGAAGAGGTGCTCCTTTAACATTTTTAATTATATCTAATTAAATTAATTATTTTCATTTTTAATTATTTTCAAAAGCGAAGAAGCAGTACTATGGGCTTTAGACAGAAGAGAAAGAAGGACCAATTTTGCAATTATCATTGTAAATGGAGCATCTTTGCTTGTTTATTCTCTTAAAAATCTATACTTTACAAAAGTAAGCTCAAAAATCTCGTTTTCATCATCAGGAAACTGTTGACATATCTGTCACCGATTCGAAAAGAAGTTACTCTTTTTAATACAGTTTCTGTGGGTTACAATGCGTAATAAGCTTTCATATGCACCTGGTATTCAAACCCGAACATTTTTATTACTTAAATAATCTTCAGCATTATAATATGCCTTTTCTATTAGAATGCCTTTGACATAAATGCAGCCTATTAACGTCTCACTCATAGGAGAGAGTATTTTAGAGCCTGCCTCCATGAATAAAAGTAAAAGTAAGTAAGTAAGTAGCAGCCCTTTAACGTCCCACTGCTGGGCACAGGCCTCCTCACTCCGAGGAGCGAGGGTTTTTAGAGCGTAGACCCACCACGCTGCTCCACTGCGGATTGGCAGGTACAGTACACAAGTGCACTCTCTATTCCTTCACTCTCATAGTCCGATGTGACGGGAATCCGACACGACCGGAGAGAGATCAGGCGCAGGACCGACGGCTTAACGTGCTCTCCGAGGCACGGGGGTGGATCACACCGCCAACTTCCCAACTTCGGGCAAATATTGAGAAAAACTCAATATTGATTTAAGAATTGGCCCAACCCGTGACTCGAACCCAAGGACCTCATGTCTGTAGTCGAACATGCTAACCACTAGACCAATGAGGCAGTTTGAAAATGATATATAGGTGAAACAAAGTAAGTAATTGAGCAAGTATAAAGTATGTTACCTGTGCGACCGCGACGAGAAGAGAAGCTAGTGTTGCGCATGTAAATAAATAAAGTCCCCGCGTCATGTCGACACTGCGCGCACTTCGACACTCAGATTTTCATCACTTTATTGTCTGCTATGTGAACTTTGCCACGAAACCTGTCCGGCTGTGTACTCGTTGGAACAATGCTGATAATATATGAGGACTTTGATTGAATAATTTACGCAGCAGCTGCCTAATTGTTTAAATTGAAACGCTCAGACATGGGTGGAAGTAACTGTGTTTAACTAAATTGTTATTTAACTCCAAACAACTATCATTTACTCGTCTAAAATTGAAACTATATCGAATATTGAAATAATAAAATTTTTACCCCCTATTTTTGGGTCTAATTCGAAAAATATTAACCCTAGGCTAAAATTGATAAGGACCAAAATTGTAGGAAATTAAAATCAAAACAACTTATGTTATTACCATTTCTCGTGTAAAATTGAAAATAAACGAGTTATTAAATAAACAATAAAAATAACCTTGAATAATTCGAACTGCTCATGTTATTTGTTGACTATTAGCTCTATTATTTTATTTGGCCCACGTTGTCTTTACTTTTAGGAGAATGCTACATTTATATAGTACTAGTAGTCGCACAAGGGCCTTTTTTTTCTTGACGGGGGGGAAATGTTCAAAACCGTACCCGAGATCTGGGGAAAAGATATCGGGTTATGTGGGATTTTTACCCACTAAAACCCCCTCGATACATCGCATGCCTGCTGGGGGATGGTACTAGCCACTCGGGCAGAACATACCAGCGCCACCCTTGCACAAAGATCTGACGGTCATCTTGAAGCAGACAGTGTCCCCACGGCACCGTCTGACGGTCATCTTGAAGCAGACAGTGTCCCCACGGCAATCCGTCCTCACCTAGAGGAGTGGCTATGTAGGAGACATGGGTCGCAGTCTTACAGGTCGGTGCAGGTGCTTACCGACCACGGTTGCTTTGGTAAATACCTGCACCAAATTGTTAGGTGTGAAGAAACACCCGCCTGCCAACAGTGTGGTGCTCTAGTCGATACGGCGCACCAGACGGTAGCAGTATGTCCGGCTTGGTTAGTGGAACGACAGCTTTTGGTGCCAATGACGGGTGGAGATTTCTCTCTGGTGAACATCATGAAATGTATGCTCGTCAGCAATACTAATTGGAGGGCAATTGCCTCCTTCTGCGAGTCGATCATTTTGCAGAAGGAGACACTAAGCAGGGAAAGGGAGGACGCCGCGGATTCCTCTGCTCGCCGACGAAGAAGGCCTGGAAGACGGGGGCGGGGTTTTTCCCGCCTCCCTCCTCTATTTTAAATTTGACACGGTTGTGAAGGCAAACAAATCCGGAGTGCCAGAGTGCAATGTTTTCTATGAGCCCCTGGCCCCTCACTAAAGGATTAAGAGGGTTTCGCTGGGTTTTAGTGGGTATTCTGGTTTTGTCTAGTGAGTCCCACACTTCCAACCGATGACTGTTTGGTTGGGGTGCGTAAATGCATTTCCCAGCGTCAAAAAAAAAAGACAGTGTCCCCACACTGACAGCTCACGACCTCGCAGGCATAGCGGCAGTTCGGTTGACACGGCGGGCCCGATGTGGAACTGTGCGAGCGGGATCATCCCTCTCACGGGTTCTTTCGGCAGTCTCCTTTTTGCGAAGAACAACTTCACAGAAGGAGACTACTACCCTCCACGCATCTAGCTCTTTGAGCATCGCTACTACGGATTTAGCCGAAAGGTCACGCCCAATCTGGTCGATCAAAATGCGTCGTTCGGAGTACCATGCGGGGCACTCTTCAACCGTGTGCTGGGCGTCATCTTGCTCTGCCTCACAGTGATAACATCCATCCATCGCAGAAGGGTCTACATTCGACCATAATTAATGCCAATTATAAGTTAAAACAGTATTAAAGTTCTACTGTCAAAGTCTATAATGACAGATACACAATCGAGAAATATATATAAATAATTGTAAAATGTGCATTCAAAGTACACATGTTAGAAGTGAAACTTCTTTGGCAAACTTATTTTTAAGTTTTGTTTGTTATTTACACAAATCTAAGACTTTAGATCTCCGAGACTTAGAGGGAGGGAAAAAGGAAGATATGTTAGGAATTTAATGAATTTAACTGTCATTAAAATATTAAAAGCGTCCAAAATTAATACAAATAATTTATTGAAATCTCAAACGACGAATTTGAAATAAAAATGCCACGTTTTGTCAATATTAGAAATTATTAATGAAATTTTGTTTTTGAATTTAAAATTAATATAAAAATTATGAGTGGAAAATTAAAACTGCCTAACCTTCAAACTAATTGGCATAAAAAACGCTACACATCTTCGTGACGCTAATCACGCGTTTCATCCGCAAAAATTCAAAAATCATATTTTTTCTTAAAACAAAATACCATGTGAAAAAATATTCTGTCCATTGAACTTGATATACATATTTCGATATTTTAATTAATGATGCAACACTACTCCGTAAACGAATGATGTTACATCGTTTGCTAAATTATTTTTGTGTTGTGCTTAATGAGAAGGAGGTTCCTATGAAAGAAAAAGATTAAGAAAGTTACGTAGAACATCACAAATAATAAGACAACTTCACTTTCCTAAGTGCTTTTGGTAGGAAAATAATAATCGTCATCGATAACCAGGCGGCATTAAGCACTTGACACAAGCAAGGTCAGATCTGGCCTAGTGCTAGAATGCGTGAGGAACCTTAACTGTCTTTGACAGAACAATGATAAGGCTTGAATGGGTACCAGGTCATGAAGGTATAAAGGGCAACGAGCAGGCGGATGAGCTGGTTCGAGCTGAATCAAGCAGAGGGTTCATAGGTTCTGAACCCTGTACAGCAATAGCAGCGTGCGTGATAAATGCCGCACTATCAAAATATGCCAACAAAAGCAGAATGGCAGATTGAGACAACATTCTTGAAGAAAACATTCTTGGATGCAGTAAAACCAGGCATCGCGAAAGACTTCAAAAACTTACGTAGAAGACAGGTAAGGTAAGCGGTGGCAGTCGCAACGGATCACTACACTACAGTACCATAGGCATTGCGGAAGGCTCTACTTGCAGAGCCTGCAATGAGTAAGAAGAAACAATAAGGCACCTACTGTGCTAACGTGACGGTTTAGCCAGGATACGAATGAGTGGCGTATCGGCAACCAAAGGACTTTGGCAGTACAAAACGGCTCCAACCTAAAGCCTTCTCTCAGACTTTAAGAATGGGTATTTGAGTACAGTTAGGGGAGACTCAAGAATGGGGCGCGTACAAAAGATCCATAAGGGTTGATGAGCATCCACTGCCTCAGTGGGCTCCATCGCGATACAAATGACGTTTGACATAATTGTGAGCGTTTGATAGATACCAAAAATATTGTTAACGAATTAATTGTTGAGTTTCTTCCAGATATTTTGTCCCTAGAATCAATCAATGATAGAAGGTTTTATGCTTAAACAAATATGGAAATAACTTAATTTTATTATTTTAATTGATAATCTGAGCGACGTACTTTTTAAAATGTTAACATTTTAATAGTTGTAATGAAATTGTGAAGGAAATTTCAAGGACACGTTTAGACACGTCACATAAGCCCAAAAGTAAAAATCTTTACAACTAATATCAATACCCATTTATTGTTTCCTACTTTAACTTTCGTTAAACTAATACTTTGATATAAACTGACGTAAATAACCAAATAGAATAACAGATAAATAGATAGATAAGAATTAGGTATTCGTGTTTAATTTTAGGATCGTTAAATATGCAAATATCAGCGTGCCTTATAATTGGTATCAGAAGGAAAAACAACATAGGATGGAATGCCTGGTTCCTCTCCGATGTAATAAAAGATTTTTTAGCCTTAATGCAAAGTTATTTTATATTTTTCTTATACATACAAATCAATGAATCTATGATCTATGATTTATGAAATAGTATAATGTTTTGCACGTCAGGAGACATCGCTGTGTAGGATGGCCGATTGTCATGATTAATAGTTTACTTACTTCTAAATTACTATCTAAAAATATAAAAATGGTCCAAGTTGGCCTGATTATTTAGTATTCTCATTGCTTAGTTGAAATTTACTCTAGTTTTTATTATTCAATGTAATATTAAGTGTTAGTTAGATGCGTATTTTTATTTTCTTTATGTTTCAGTTAATATCTTGTCTTGATTTTAAAAATATAAGACAAAGGGTATACATATATGTATTTTTGTTTAAAAAGTATTTATACGAGTTCTACTTGGTACTCTGTAGATATTAATTAGTTCAGTGTGGGAAAAATAAAAGATGAATTACTCTGTGGTCGGGATAAGATGGCGAAGAGTAAAAATAGATGTCAGACATTTAGTTAATTCAAAAAAATTGTTGTGTAAAAGATATATACGTTGTTTTTCTTAATAAAATCTTACATTGTTAAGCCAGAATGTTAATTAGATACGTAAATATTAAAGGTGATAGAAATACACTAATTATGGATTCTCAATTCTATCGAGAAGCGGTAACAACAGGTTTGATTTTAGCATGTTTTTTATTAATTTAAGAACACCAACTACTTTATCATTTTAAAGCAAAATTCCATCTAAACTTTTATAGACAAAACAATTTGCATTCTATGTAATGTTAAAATATACAGATCCAAATAAATTAGATTCAAAAAAACTTGACCGGAAGTTATTCTATGGTAATCTGTTAATCATTCGTTCATAAATATTGAAATTGATCTAATTCAGCACGTTCAATAAATATTCATTTGACATTGTCTAATAATATTAAAATTAACATGACAATGAAATTATAAACTTATAAATAATAAAGTAATCCTTATTTAAATCACAAATAAATTCGTTAGAGATATTCACAGTCACTTCACCTTATAAAAAACTTTACAGATAATAAATATTTTAGAAATGTTATGGATGCGTTCACATTTAAGGAAAGAAAGACGTTTTTAATTATCGATTTTCGAATTCGTTTAAATCGATGTTTTCGCGACGCGTACGCCACTGAGCGCGTATCGTTCGAGACTATACGATATTTGCTGAATAATACTAGCGTCCCATCCCTACTTCGCTCGCGTCCTTGAGGTTTGAACGTAATACAATAGATTCAAGTTTCAACTGATCGGTCATGGGTGGGTTATTAGTTCATCCGCTGTGTCGCTTTCAAACTGTTTTGGCTATTAAGATCGTTGTAAGCATGGGATAACTAACTAACAGATCTGATATTTACTACTTCACTAATAAAATAACATCTAACGCAAATAACTTCAATCCAAAATAGTAGATTAGTATATTTATATATTTATTAAAAATACCCATGGTTATCGATATATAAAAGAGATATCCAGGTATCTATTGACTGATCACGATATCTCTGGAACCATAAGGCGTAAAGAGTTGGAATTCGGTAGGAATATTCCTTTTGCCAACTGCCTCATTGGTCTAGTGGTTAGCATGTGCGACTACAGACATGAGGTCCTGGGTTCGAGTCCCTCGGGCCAATTCAAAAATCAATATTGAATTTTTCTCAATATTTGCCCGAAGTTTGGAAGTTGGCGGTGTGATCCACCCCCGTGCCTCAGAGAGCACGTTAAGCCGTCGGTCCTGCGCCTGATCTCTGATCTGATCACATCGGACTATGAGAGTGAAGGAATAGAGAGTGCACTTGTGTACTATGCCTGCCAATCCGCAGGGGAGCAACGTGGTGGGTCTATGCTCTAAAAAGCCTCTCTCATATGAGTGAGGAGGCCTGTGCCCAGCAGTGGGACGTTAATAGGCTGCTACTTACTTATCTTTTTTATGATCAATATCTTAAAATGGCGTGAGCGCGTCAGCTGGTAAAGAAGCAGATTAATAGATTTATTTATTTTATTTTATTTATTTAAAACTTTATTGCACACTTTTAAGAAATAACAATACAACTTATGTGATATAAATAGAACCAGATAATTAAGTAATAGGGTGCGCAACCAGACCAGGTAGACAACCTTTGGTGGGAGGAACAGAACATAGGAAGGGGAGGTGCAAATAACTTTAAAAGATTTATATGTTTATTAAAGAGAGCCATTGTTATCTATATATAAAAAAGAGATATCCAGGTATCTATTGGCTCATCACGATATCTCTGTAACCATAAGGCGTAGAGACTTGAAATTTGGTAGGAAAGTGATAGTTTTTCACTTATATAAACCGATCTCTTGCGAATATAGGCAAGCCCGGAATGTGATTTCTTAATTGGTTAATGCTTGAATTTGATCAAATCTGTAAGTGATGATACAGTCTCAGATGGAAGCGCACTAATCAGGTAAGAGGCAAAATACCTCTTATGTTTCTACACAGCATCGACCTCGAACCCTCTGCTAGCAAAGCAAGTACTCGCACCACTGCGACAGCGAGGCATAGAGAGTTATAAGAATTAAGTTTTACAGACATGTCAAACACCTGATTTTAGGTAAACATTAAAACGATTTCTATCTTTTACTTTGGAAGGAGGCTTTGGCCTTGACTAGTTACCACATTACCAGCAAAGACGTACCGCCAAGGAAGAGATTTGTGTTCCGTTACGATGCTGTGTAGAAACCATAAGAGGTAAATTGCCTTTTAACAGATTAGCGAACGATTCATCTTAGTCTGTATCGTCACTTGTCTTTAGATGAGATCACAATCAAGCGCTAACCAGTCAGCAATATCAATGTTGTGTATGGAGTGAGGATAAACTTACGTTTATCTTCCTGGTGTCCAGGAAACGTTTAACATACCAACTTCCATCTTCTGCAATCTCCGTAAACTTGATTTTATGTATATTTGCTAGTATGATTGGTAATGTGGAACTCGGCGAGGGAACCTCGCAATACACACTAAATCCAGCGGAATCCTCTTCATCCGAGAATCTCTCGCACATTCCTCTCTAATGCCCCGACTGAAAGTTCACGAGTCGGGCGCACGCGCAAAGACAAAGACGACTAAAAGTGTGAAAGGAAATGATTTGCTCGAATCGAAATAAAATAAATTTGAAAATTATATTGCAATGATGATGAGAAAAAAGAGACACTCGAATGAACGCTAGATTAAAAATTTATAAATCGTACTATAATACCGTCATAAGTGGTACATTAGAAATAATAATAATGCGGACGGGAGCAGCGAGCTTAATGTTTTGCCGGCGACGAGTAATTCTGATTGGTCAACTGCTGGCGACTTCCTTCCATCGCCCTCTCTCTCGCTCGTCACGACCGCACACAAGTGCTGGGTGGAAGAGTTATAGGGCCTCCCCCGGCGTTTGCATGCACCTAACGAGCAGTTCGGCTTCCGACTCTAACACTCGTACGTCCAACAAGTGCACCGTTTCACGGAGTATATTTTTCACTCCCTCTACTATGCAGGGTACGGTCCAACCGGCGTTATCTTTATCGATGTGGCGAAAGCCTTTGATAAGGTTGGGCACGCTGGTCTGATTTACAAGCTGGACTATTATACGAAACTATTTCACGAATCTTTTAGATACCGCGTGGAGGGCACTCTGTCCTCGCCTCGACCTCTTAGAGCAGGAATCCCTAGGATTCCGTGCTTTCCCCCATCCTATACTCACTATACACTAGTGATTTTCCAAAGTCCAAACTGAGACTCCAAAAAGCGGTCCACGGTTTAGCCGAACGGTTCCGCAAATGGAGAATCGAGGTGAATTCTGAGAAAAGCGTAGCAGTACTCTTTGAAGGGTTAAAGGTTATTCCATATTCTAGATTACCCAAGATCAGGCACTACGACATGGTTGTTCCATGGCGTGACACAGGCAAATACCTAGTAGTTAAAAACACCTGGCAGAGTTGCGATTGTGTTGCATTCGTTATAGCCCCTGATTAGTAAGAAAGAATAATTTACATTTCCTTATTATTTTTGATTTGATATCTGTATACCATTTGTTATATTTTTATTCGATGCTAGTCTTGTGGACCAAGGTATTTATTATCTTCATTTTATGAAGTAGTTTAAAATTAAAGCTCTGAGAAGCTGTAAAGTTTACGCATTGTTCACGCATTTCTCAACTATAAAGTGTTTGAACTAAAACAGGCAATACAAAGCGAAGTTCACACAAACCACATAACGAAATTATTAATCACGATATTTCCCACGTAGTTATGTTGGTATACTTATTAATAATGTATAAAGGTTTATACATACAGTACTAGTGTAGAAATATCCTCCTTCTTCTTTTTCTTCTTCCCCTCCTATCATTGGAGGTTCGACAACAGCTGTGAGGACTTCTCTCGATCTCTGAAATGTATTACGACGACGTAATGGTGCAAATACTCCATTCTCTAACCGAGGTCCTAGGTTAGATACCCGACAGGGAAAATTTAGAAAATGGCACTTTAAAATCAATTTTTCATAGTCTAAATACATGAAAATGACTTAACACAATCACACAAATATTTCGTTCTTTAAATATATCGAGGAAAGATGAGTGCCATCTCTCGCATTTTTTTGGGAAATTATTATAGAAACATATACAGACCTCTTGTTATAGGAATTTAATTATTTATTTTAATGGCGAGTTTTATTCAACATCTGGTGAACCTTTTACATATTTGCCAGTTTATTAAAAAAATAGGTCTTTTTCTTTATCTTCTGTTGTTATTGGCTTTCGGGTGTGGCAAATGGCAAAATATTACCTCGCCAGTGTCACGTGCGTTGAAAGAAACACGAAGGGAATAATTTTAAAAGAAAGTTTAATGTTTAATCCTTTTTATTTTATCAGTATCATCATTTTATAACTGAATGCTATTACGTCTTATATATTTACATAGAAATTTTCTATAATTAATATATGACAGATTTAACAAGTGCTTCACGTTTATGGGACTAGGGATATGTGGAGGGAGAAAATTATGAATGGGAAAGTTTGGGGCAAATAAGGAAGTTGTGGGAAACAGAAGCCTTAGGCCTTGCTCGCTCATGAAGTAGCCCTTTAACTGAATTTTAATAAAGTGTAGAAGATTGGAAGCATGATCAAGGCGCAGCTGCAAAATAGGACTAATGATCAGCATATCTATAAAGAAAAGCGCAGCTTTATCTTAGTATATTTGGTTGAAAAATAGCTTCTTGCTAACATTAATCTAGAAATAGAACCTGCAAAACTTTTGCTAGGTCTCTTTTGGTGTATTATTTGTTTCATCTGTTTGTTTTAAGTGACTTTCTGCCATTGATGTTGGAGACCAATGTTGACGGTGACTCGGATTTCTAGCATTCTTTTTTGGTTAAAACTGAGTGACAAAGTAAGAAATAGTGTGATAAGAGAACGTTGTGGTATAAAAGAAGACGTAGTGACTAAAATTGAGAAAGGTATGCTTAGATGGTTTGGGCATGTAGAGAGAATGAATGAAACGAGACTGACAAAAAGGATTTATGAGTCAAGAGTGAATGCGAAAGTTAGACGGGGAAGACCAGCACATTATAAACAAGGGCCAGGTCAAGAGTACTCTGAACCGACGAACTTGTATGAAAGGTTTAATGAGAATGAAAGAAGCGAAGGAGATATGCAAGGATCGTGGCAAGTGGAAGGACGTGGTCTCTGCCTACTCCTATGGGAAAGAGGCGTGATGCTATGGATGTATTCCCATCTTATAACAAAGTTCCACCTTAAAAGTCAGTTTGCACGTGCCCTTAGAGTTGCCATAATTTCTGTAACGACACTTAGCTCATAAATTAACCGACCTCTTACCATAAAAGTATGGCTCGCAATAAAATTAATATATCGTATTGCCAATGATTTTTTATACTCCCATGCCATTAAAATCACCATTATCATAATCACATCCTTTATCTATATAAGTTCAAACTAATCATCAATAAGTAACTATCATTATTGTTTCTGCTCGGTGTAATTTAATTTTATTGACTGACTTCAAATATTGTAATGATGATAATAAAAAAAGATAACCCATTAAGTTATGCATGGCGTTTTCTCAGAATAAGACGCGAAAAGCCCTCTTAATTTTACGTAAACTGTTCCGCCTAACTTTATCTTAATTCAATGGGGGATTTCAAATCCCCCACTTCGGCGCGGCTGAGTTAAGCATATATTAGAGTAAAAATGAAACAAAATATCTAAGTCTACATTTGCCTATTCGAAAATATACAATAATGTACGGCTCATTAAAGTCTGCCTGCAGAGGCGCTGAATCTTACGACAACCAGGTCCGCAGGATCAGGGCTCTCGCAGACAGAGCTCTGATCGAAATGTAGGCAAGATCTTGGATCTCCAGCTGCGGATATAGTGACAATGGAGGCGATCCGACCTCTCCTGGACAATTGTCTTCGACAAGTACTTGCACCGTGTCGTTAGCCATAAGGAAACGCCCGCCAGTCATGAGTGTGGTGTTCCTGTGGATACGGCGCACCATATTTTGTCGAAATATCCAACTTGAGCACCCCAGCGACATATCTTGTTGTCGCTGATTAGAGAAGATTTGTCACTGGAGAGCATAAATGTTGTAATGCTCGCCAGTGAAGTTGGGTGTAGGGCGGTGGCCTTCTTTTAAGAGACCGTCATCTCGCTGAAAGAGGCATATGAGACGCTATGGAAGCAGTCGGCTGGAGCCCATCCACTCCGTTGGAGAAAACTAGGTGGCTAAAGTCGCACTTCACGTTTCACCCTATTGAGTGTAGGTCCTTGTAGTTGATGTGTACCGGGTCACTAGAGTGGAATGTTAGATAGTCAGGGAATCTCTAGTGATCTCCCTCATGGTGGCGGTGGGATCCGCTGGGCTTTAGTAGGTATTCTGGTATCTGCATAAGGGCATTTCCCAACGCAAAAACAACAGAAAAAAGCGCATTAACGTCCCACTGCTGGGCACAGGCCTCCTCACCCATAGGAAAGAAGGTTTTCAGAGCATCAACCCATAACATTTTATATAGTTATGCATGAATTAATTTTAGTTTTAGAGTATTATCGATAACATAACATATAATACACATTTGAAGGTCGTGGGAGAGATCTCTTTTAAGGGATAAGGTGCCCTTTGTGTACTAGTTTTAATCTTCACTTTCAAGTAATAAGTTTCATCACCATTCACTGAGCTTTAGTGGCTCCAAGGACTTCCATCGCTCTCTGTCCTCGGCTTCTTTTATGGCTGAATCGCGAGTCTCTATATACTCTTTTTTTGGTTGTACCGACGAGTAAATGAGCAAAGCCTTGATTTATTCCCTTCTAACCCCAATCAGTTTCTCCAGGTTATCTGGCAGTCTTCGGGCGATATAATCAAAATAAAGGAGTACTCTTTGGTAGGTGGTGGATAGCCTTGTTGTTATGTTTAGTTCTGCGAGCATGATGGGAGTGCTGCATAAATTAATAAATAAAGATGGATTCTATCTGAGTCCACGTAAAACAGCTGTATATATAGATTAAGATGTCTTCTAGGTGTTCCAGCAAACTCAGATCTAGTACTTGACACTGATGACTCAATATATAAGGTATTTGTCGACCGTACGTTCTCATTACTTATCGAACAAAGTCAGGGCTGCGTTCACAAATTCTTCTAGTGTTATAGACTAATATACATTTGTCTGTTAATCCTTGTTTACCTCCGAAAAAGACGCACCAATTTTGACAGAATTTCCACCAACAAATGACCCATGTTATAGAGAATATCATAGGCTTCGTTTTATGCGAAGTTTTCAAGATTGTTGACACTTAGATTTTATCAAATTAACATATAACGTATTTAAAATATACTATTACTTATTATCATTACATTTAAACGCTATCCTGCCGCCAATAAAAGTCTATATATCTTTTACAAACTATAAAATGAAGTCACGTTGTCTGTTTGCTTAGATCTTTTTATTTATTGAACGAATTTTAATGCAGTTTTCAGTAATAGATAGAGCTATTCAAGAGGAAGGTTTATATTCATAATACATACAATATAATACAGACAAGACGAAAAATCGCAAAGGCTAGCTAAACCTTACGAGATAGATGAAATTGATGTTCTACGGAATTGTTGTTGAATCTTCAGATTGATAAAAAATCGATGATACATATTTATCTCTAAAGGATAACCCACTGTAACCATTTTTATCTTTTACTTATTTCAAAAAAATATGTATTATTCAACAAGCTATTTTATATAGTGCGGTATTATTCTTGATCAAATTAAATACATTATATACGTTCTAAATTTCATGTATATCAAAACTGTTCTTGTCAGCGTTTCATTAAAATGGATATCTTAGAAGATGTCAGGGATTTAGAACGCCATTGGCAGCCGTCGGCTGAAAGCATCAAAATTGGTCGAAGTACTTTAATACCCACATTTAAGTTTACTCAGACGTAGTTACAGCAACCACGTTATGTAAATTTTATGTAGATGGTGTACACGTACCACTACCCACAGTTCCTCTGCCAGAACCGCAGGAGCTCCTACATTAATACAGCTCTGTCAGCCCTACTGAAAGGAAGTTCAAAGTTCAAAGCGTCCGAACGGACAAACTGACAAAAACTGTTCGTAATTAATGCAAACAGAGCCGTGTCAAGGCCCCACAAGTGATTGACAAACGGACAATTGAACCGTGATTAATGCTATACTGATTAGGATTAAAACTTGCGCACACTTGCAGATGAAATGTCTTATAAATCCTTACGTATTATAAAACAAAGTGCTCCGCCGCTATTATCGCGATAAACTTAAAAATGGCTTAACAGATTTTCATGTGGTATTCGCCAATAGATAGAGTGACTCCTGAGGAAAGATTTCGTATATAATTTGTAAAGGTTTAGCCTAAATAGGTTGAAACATAATCATAACTGTTGTAAGTTGTCGAGAAGGTTTCATCAAAAATTCTGCCCAATTCCTTTAAGATATAACACAACCAGGTATATAGATAGATAGATTTTTTTTTTATTGCTGACAGATTAGCGCTTGACTGTGATCTCACCTGATGTTTGTTTGTTTGTTTGTATACTTTATTGCACATCAATAAATAACAATTTAACATATTAACTTACTAATAAATAAATGTACAAAAGGCGGTCTTATCGCTAAGCAGCGATTTCTTCCAGACAACCTTTGGGTTTAAAAAGCAGCGAGTATCGAACCTGATGGGCAATGGCATAAACATACATATTAATATTTACATATTAATACACATATAACATGAAAATATAAGAATATATATAGCTTATAAAATAATAAACTTACATATATTTAAAATATATCTAAATTATANTTAGCGCTTGACTGTGATCTCACCTGATGGTAAGTGATGATACAGTCTAAGATGGAAGCGCGCTAATCTGTTAAGAGGCGATATACCCCTTACGGTTTCTACACAGCATCGTACCGGAACACAAATCTCTTTGTTTGGCGGTACGTTTTTGCTGGTAGGGTGGTAACTAGCCACGGCCGAAGCCTCCCACCAGTCCAGACTCAGACAAATTAGAAAATACAATTTCCTAAATTCGTCCTACCGGGGATCGAACCCGGGACCTCCGCTAGCAAAGCGAATACTCGCACCACTGCGCCAGCGAGGCCGTCAAAGACACGCAATGTATAGTATACACATGATATTCTTTCTTATCAGTTTGAACGCACTGTCGTGGTTATTTTTTTTCTAACGCAGTAATCTGTCAAAGTTGCGTCAGAAGTTTTTGCGTCAAATGCCCCTCTGGTCGATTGACGCTAAAGTGGCTCATGGGACTTAAATGTTCAAGAAAGACTACCTAATATTACGATTTCTATGTTTGCTAATAGTTAAACTATACAATGTTCGCTTATATTTATTAAATTAAGATTCTGGTGTAGCGTCATGTTGCGGTAAACTTTGACATGATGAAAAAAGTCCGTCTTTAATTTATAGGCTCATAGCTTAAAAATTAGGACTTACCTCACGGGTTTTCATTATTATTCACATCACTTATATATCAAAATCACACATAATCACCAATAAACACTCACACTTTATAAAAGATCTTAATGAACTTCGACGCTACAGACGCACCGTTACTAGCGGTCACTTTGTAACTAATTTATTTTTGTTTTTTTTCTATTGTCTGGTCTTATTTCTAGGAATTTTTTGGTACCGCAGTTACCAAGACGCGAAATGGATACTACACATTATGTCTTAATAAGAAAGAGATGATTATATTGCCGATTGTCCGAGTTGAGACAGTACTATGGTGTCATGTCAACTAGTAGTTGACAAGGTTCAAAAGGTTATAGACCATAATAAAATACACACAAACATAAATATAAATAGGACTACACAAATGTCTTAGGGTTAGGGTTTTACTTTGTCTATTTTTTTATTGCTGACAGGTTAACGCTTGGCTGTGATCACAGCTGATGGTAAGTGATCATAGTCTAAGATAGATGCGTGCTAATTAGGTAAGAGGTGATTTACCTGTTATGCTTTGTACTGGAACATAAATCTCTTTGTTTGGCGGTATGCTTTCGCTGGTAGGATGGTAACTAGCCTCCCACCAGTGCAGGCTCAGACAACTTAGCAAATACAATTTTCTAAATGGGGATCAAATCTGGAACTTCTGCTAGGAAAGCCAGTACTGGCACTGACTGCCACAGTCATTCAAATTTTTGAAGCTCACTACAGTTCGTTCGCATTAAGAACGCAGTGAGTCGTCATTGTTAACAGATCGTCAGATTTGATTGGGGGCGGGGCTAGAATTATGACTCACTGCATTCTTAACGTAGACGCACTGTATGTCCTTTTTAACGTATTATGTATAGCTGAAGAGAATAGTTACGTGAAATAGCTACTAAAAAATAAAGTGTGTAAGGGTATCTTTAACATTCAGTGCATCACAGAATATTGGTATAATTATTTGACAATCAGCTATGAACTTGACATATTTAATAGCATTCATAAATTGGAGCTTACCTCAAATACAAGTTCAAATTTAAATGTAAAATGTCAATATTCAAGCATTTATTCTCCATGAATAATGTAATGGAAAACTACCACATTGGTCTTGTGGTCAGCATGTTGTACAGACATGAGGTCCTAGGTTCCACTGGGTCCAACGAATTCAAAAACTATGATTGAGTTTTCTCTTAAGATTTTCTCTAAATTAGCCCTGTGTGTTGAGTCCTCGTAAGTGACAGTGTGATAAGAGAACGTTGTGGTATAGACGATGTAGTGACTAAAGTTAAAAAAGATATGCTTAGATGGTTTGGACACGTAGAGAGATTGTAAAGAGACTGACAAAGAGGATGTATGAGTCAAGAGTGAATAGCAAAGCTGGAAGGGGAAGTCCAAGGCGAATGTTCCTAGACCAAATTCGGGACATTTTAAACAAGAACCAAGTCTAGAGTACCCTAAACTGACGAACTTGCAGGAAAGGTTTAACGAAGATGAAAGAAGAGAAGGAGATATGCAAAGATCGTGGCAATTTCAGGGTTGTGGTCTCTGCTATTTTTTTTTTGTCGAGGGGGAAATCTTTTTAAGATACCCGACCTTTTTAGGAGGATATATCGGGTTATGTGGTATTTTCCACTAAAATCCCTCCGGTGGCCTACCTCTACGTATAACGAAGAGTTCCGGGATCTACGGAAAATTCGCCGGGACCCCCGCCACGTTGTGCTTTTCAGGCTCCTTTTATTAGGCGATATCTCTTGCTGGCAATAGGTGTTGCCACGGCAGATTAGGACCACATTAGGTCCCACTATCAGGAATATGTCATTTCTGTGTTTCAACAGGCCGGCCCCGGTCTTTGCCGTCTCCGGGAAATGGTGGCTCTTTCCCGCTCTCGTTCAGCTCTGTCCTTCTTGATTATAACGGATTCGCAGCAGGAGACCACTGCCTTCCACGAAGCCTCCTTCGCCAGCATCTCCGCTAAAACGACTAATAGGGAGAGGTCGTTCCCAATTTCCCTGGCCAAGTGATGAGGTTTCGAGATCCATGCAGGACACTCTTTCAAGGTATGCTGGGCGTCATCCTGTTCCAATCCGCAGCGGTGACATTGAGGCGTTTGCTCTCGTCCTATTCGACACAAATACTCTGCCAAACAACAGCGAGTATCTGTGTTAGCCGGAAGATGACACTTCCCCACCTCCTTTCTAGCCAGGCCTTCATATTTGGTAAAAGAGCACCTACAACTCGTTGACGTGCGTTTCGTTCCTCCCCGAGGCGCCTCAACCAGGTCTGTATAGTATGTAATGCGACATGTGATAGATTGACGAAAACATAAGGCCACGGTAAAGGTTTTACTTTTAAAATAGTTATTATTAAAATCCTATCGAACCGGTGTTAGTTCATTTAACAACGGATTGATTTATAGATTCAATAACGTGCTTAAATATTTTGATTTAGATATTGAAAAATAAAGTAAAAAAATAACTGTTTTATTTTATTTAAAAGTAGTTGATCCACATAAATGGTAAATATTTTGAATGAAGCTTTGAAAGGGAAAGGAATGAAAATGAATGTAAGCAAAACGAAAATTATGCTTTTTGAGAGTGATTAATTTATGATGAATGGCAATATTTTGATAGATGGGGAACAAGTGGAGGAGGTGAAAGAATTTGTATACTTGGGATCTAAATTTACAAAAGATGGAACTTGTGAAAGTGATATTGAAAGGAGAGTGAAAGCAGGGAATATGGTAAATGATGCTCTGCACGCCTTTATGAATAATCAGATGGAGTATCAAAGGGCCAGACTGGCTGTGCATGCTGGAGTGTTGGTGACAACACTTATGTATGGTAGTGAAAGTTGGGTATGGCAGAAGAATCACAAAAGTAAAATACATGCGGTAGATATGAAAGCGTTGAGAAGCATGAGTGGATTAAAACTAAGTGACAGAGTAAGAAATAGTGTGATAAGAGAACGTTCTGGTATAAAAGAAGATGTAGTGACTAAAATTGAGAAAGGTATGCTTAGATTGTTTGGGAACATAGACAGAACGAATGAAAGGAGACTGACAAAAAATATTTATGAGTCAAGAGTGAATGCGAAAGTTGGAAGGAGAAGACCAAGGCGAACGTTCCTGGACCAAATCTAGGACATTTTAAATAAGGGCTAGGTCAAGAGAATGAAAGAAGCGAAGATGATATGCCAGGATCATGGCAAGTGGAAGGACGTGGTCTCTGCCTATCCCGATGGGAAAGAGGCGTGATGCTATGTATGTATGTATATCAGTGTTATAATCCAGCACGATAGAAATGTAAAGACGTTCGTATCAATAGGTTTAAAAATCTCACAAGTAATAGCTGTGTTTGCCTATACCTGGTTATCTTATAATTATGTTAAAAACAAACGTCGTACCTNCCGTCACATCGGACTATGAGAGTGAAGGAATAGAGAGTGCACTTGTGTACTATGCCTGCCAATCCGCAGTGGAGCAGCGTGGTGGGTCTATGCTCTAAAAACCCTCTCTCGTATGAGTGAGGAGGCCCGTGCCCGGCAGTGGGACGTTAATGGGCTGCTACTTACTTACTTACTTACTCTTTTGAGAATCCTAGCATTTATTTCATTATAAAGTTCCTATATAGTCTCGACCTTGATTTTATTTTTAAGCTCTTTGAGTACCCCATAAGACTATTTCAGACCCATAGGTAGTCTAATTAGGTAATAGATTTTCCCAATGTATCTAATCAGGGATTGAAGCTTTTCTGGTAACGAAGCCAGTACACCAGCAAGGTCGTCTAAAAGTGGAAATCGTGCATATTAATTCAGTTTCATAATTGATACAATTTAAATTCATAGATCTAGTCCTAGATATTGTAAGACCGTGTCGTAACACCCTCGCTGGGACCACTTAACGGCAGGTAGGTCAAATGTCACGTGACGACACCAGGACGACCCACACACCACACAAAATTAAATACAGGCATTGCGACAAACATTGTTAACCTTAATCTCTTTCCAAATAGCTTCTTGATCTAAACCTATCTTGTTTATTTCATAGTTTTCTTAAGTAGATTATAAACCCTCATAAGGGAGTTGAGTCACCAGGGCCCATAGTGGTGCAGGCAGCCTCGATCACCGTAGACGGTGGGAGGAGAAATTTTACTAGATTCCAGGGGGTCGGACAATTAGTGGGGTTTCGCACCTACCTCGTCTTCAGGCACCGCTCTCCTCGACGGCGTCGTCTCCGGCAGATGGCTGTTCGCGTGGGTGTGTATTTGTATGCGTGTTATGGAACGTGAAGTGTATAACCTGCCAAAGCGCCGCGGAGGCTGTGATTGGCCACACTGGTTCACTCTTCTACTCCTTAACTCCAATTTAAACGTGGGATTCCGCACTTCACTTCAAATTTGTATACAAAAACACAAGGCGGCTTAATTTCGTGTCCGTCACCGGAGTGCTTTCGGAATGATAGTTTCTAAAGGATTCTTACAGCCACAGATTCGCTATATTCACAGAGCACCTATGCCTAGCGCCATCGGGCGCGAACAGGAGTTCTTCAGGGTTCGATATCGGGACCGTTTTTGTTCCGCATTTATATTAACGACTAAGTTTGATGTAGCTTCTTATCAAGATGACCCTGATATATTCTTAAGATTTCTCACAAGGGTGGCTTGGAGTCAGAGCAGCGGAGGCAGTGGTGGCTTGCCTATGGAGACCCAGAAACCAAATAATATGTGCAGAGGAGGGCTAACGATGAGATTTTAATGGGTATTAACCCATATAATCTTGCCTGGTTCCCTTAAAGGATTCCCCCTCCCCTCTTGCATGAAAGAAGGTCTCTTCTCACGACAGAGTATGTGGAAACCCTTGTAAGTTAATATTATCATCAGCTATATATTGAGATGATGTGTCTAATTGATTAGATCTGGCGATTCATCGTCATGTAAAACTCTACTTATATAAAAAAAGGATTTAATTTGATTATATTCCTAAAAAAGCCCGAAATTAAGTTTAGAGGTAGGGTTTTTCTTGCATTCAGGTTAGTCAAAGTAGAAGTTAACTTTTCATAAAGGGCTTGTCTCCGTTGAATGTCTGTAAGGAATTTATTATAGAGTTGCTCTTTTTAAATTAATTTTAATTAGTCAACTAGTATATACAATAAAATGTTAGTACGAGCTATAAATAATTATAAAATTGACACCTGACGAAACCTCAATCCAAACTAGTGCCAAATGAAACCGGTTCTACGATGTACAGTTACATTGTACCTAACACAAATGCAACATAATTGGAAAGCAAAGAGAAACTGGATCGCTATTATAAGGGTCAGGTGTTTTTTGGTTTGTTTGTGTAATAAATACTTGCATATTTTATTCCTTTACAAATAAATTACAAAATTTCATTTCGTATTGCGAATTATTTAAAATTCGTTATATTTTTTTTTAAAGGATTATGAGTGACGCTGAAAATGGCGCGAAATTTCACAAGATGGCGCCTTTCCAACCACAGAATATGTATAATATTGTTAAAATTAATTAATTTTATTAGTAAAATAAATTGATTGATTATAGTTGTCTTATTAAAATCGATTCAACAAGATCTTTTGATTAGTCATTACTAGTAGTCTATTTCATTCATTGTTGATAGATATGGTTATTAAAAATTTTTTAATGGATTAATGAATTTGTAGTTTATGAGGAACAAACAGACAAATCAAATCTTACCTTTTTTATGAATAGTTTATATAGATATATAACCTGTTATGATATGCCACAAAGTAAATATGCATCCCAATATATTGCTAAGTTGAAGCCATCAAATGATAAAAAAATCCATATTTATCTTTTCAGTCTCTCATAGGCACTTGCATAGGCACCTTGTGAATTTATATTTTGTAGGTACTGAAAGAGACTGAGCTATTACGTTAGGTTATGTAACGCTCGCAAGAGTAAAGTGGGCTAATGTCGTTAAGTCTTCACGAAATTGCTGTATTTTCATTAATTTTTAATATAACATTAATGACAAACGTACTTTACTTCTGTTATGTCCTCTTAATTAGACACCAAGTTTTTCTTTACATAGCAAAACTTGCCCAGAGTTTAGTTAAACATGTGATACCGCATTTATCGAAAATCTTAACTAACTTTAATCACATAATTACAAAAATTATTTAACAAATTAAATGGTTAGTTACGTGACAAGGATTGATAATAATGGGTGCTCAGACAGCAAAACAGAATATGCTATTAGTCTTAGATGACCTTACAGCCAAAGTGAAGATCCCACGTGCTCACTTCACAATGCAACCTTGGAAAGACTTAATTCCTCATTGTTGGCACATTATACGGCCGATACAAATACAATGCGTGTGAAAACCCAGTGGCCTTTTTATACAAATAAACCGGCAAACACGATCAAATCAGAAATGGGGAGATCCGCAGAAGATCCAAAGTTACTAGCATAGCCTTAATAATTGCGAACATGAAGTGGTAATGGTTCAAAGGGCTGATGGACGTTGGGGCCCAAAGGGGCTGGATTGGATAACCATTCTACCCCACAAGTTGAACCAACTCCAGTATCAAAGTCCAAATGCAAGGTTGCTCACAGTGAGCGTCTTTACTTGAGATCTATGTCCAACAGTGTACGACTATCGGGTTCTCCATCATCCATCGCCCGGCTAACGACACTATTCGCCATATACCAAGTAAATTTACCAGCATTTACCGTCCCTTCCTTACACCAACTTGGGCAACAGCCTTGGGCTTCAAACTCTTTACTTATTGTAACGGTTGTACATAAATACACAGCATCTCGCCTCATTCCCGTAGGTAGGCTGCGACCACGTTTCATTTGCACGATCCTTGCATATCTCCTTCGCATCTTCCGTTCTCATTAAACTTTTCATACAAGTTCGGCGGTTTAGAGTACTCTTGACCTGGCCCTTATTTAAAATGTCGTGGGTTTGGTCCAAGAACGTTTGCCTTGGTCTTCCCCTTTCAACTTTCCCATTCACTCCTGACTCATTAATCATTTTTGTCGGCCTCCTTTCATTTATTCTCTACGTGACCAAACCATCTCAGTATACCTTTCTCAATTTCAGTCACTACATTTTCTTTTATACCACAAAGTTAAGGATTGTAGGCTTGTTTTTATATATGTGATACAAAACTTATACTTGTATTGTATAGATTACTATAGTAATGTAGTGCATCTTGTGGACTTCCACATCACCTCTTAGTGGGGCGGACCTTTTGCTGGAGAGCATCTCTACTTATAATGCTCTCCAGCCAGATGTTGAGCGAAAGTAGTCCTCTTCTGTACGACCGTAATCTTACTGAAGAAGACCAAAGAACTAAAGAAAGAGATTGCAGTGGATGCCTCCTCCCAGCGCTGGAGGACTTGGGGTGCAAGGCAGTGTATGCTTGAGCACATCCTTTAGTTGTATACTCTCAGTTGGGCTCAACCGGGAAATCAGATCAACTCCTCTGATGTCCGGATGATAGGTGGATGAAAAGGCCTCCACTGTGTTTTAGAGGGTATTGCGTGGTATCCGATTTCGCCGATATAAAAGAAGATGTACTGAATAAACTTGAGAAAGGCATGCTTAGAGGGTTTGGGCAGGTAGAGGGAATGAATGAAAGGAGACTGACAAAAAGGATCTATAAGTCAAGGCCGACAAGGCCAGAGTACCCACTAAAACCCAGCGACACCCTCCTCACACTGAATTGGGAGTGTCAGAGGCTCCCTTGCGCATTCACTCTGACACTCCCGGATGAACCGATTGAGGATGTTCAAGGAGGAGACAAGAGGCGTTCGTAAAGATGCCTCCCGCCACCCAGCTGCAGCGGCTTCTTGTACTCGCTCCATCGCCGTCATATCTCTGAAGGAGGCTTCAGAGATATGACGGCTTCGCAGAAACAAGGAACTGCATTCCATCCTATCTCACTGTCTAGCATAGCGCCCACTTTACTTGGCAGTGAGCGATCCGCTCCGATGAGGGACACCAGAAGATGTCGCTGTGTTCCCCAAGCCGGACATTCTGCCACAGTGTGGGCCTCCGTATAACAGGCGCACTATACTGATGGCAGATAGAGGACTCTTCCCGTCGTGCTATCTGATGCAAGTACTTTCCGAAACATCCGTGTCCGGTCAGCACTTGCACCAGCCTAAAGGTAAGCGAACTGTGCCGCCTAGCTAACCATTGTTCGAGGCGAGGACGAATCGCCTCCACCGTGACCACACCCACACTTGAAGACTCGAGATGCTCCTTCCAAACTGGAATCAAGACCCTGTCGGCAAGGGCCCTGGCTCCTTGAACCGTGTCGATTTCGAGATGGTCATCTCCAGACCTTAAGGGCAACCCTGCACTGGTAAGTTTCCGCCAGTGCTTCCGCCTGAAATTCCCACGGGGGATCACCCGCCAATAGTGTCACAGCCGTCCAAGACACGGTACGGTACGCCTCGTATCCCCCTGACCGCTATTATCCTTTGCGCTCTCCGCAAAAGGGATTTATTTTGAACGGTCAGAGAGTTTACCCATACTGGTGCGCCGTATAGTGCTATACTCTTCATGACTCCGGCGTAAAGATTTCTGCAGGGCGATCGCGGTCCTCCACGTTGTGCAGTACCCTACCCAGTGAAGAAAATGAGGCCTGATGCTATGTATGTATATAGTAATCATAAGTCAACTGTCGCAAACTGTCCACGGCCGAAGCCTCTTAAAAATTACACCAAGGACCCTTCAATTTAAAGGATTTGGACATTTTACAGCCTCTTAAACAAAACAAACAAATCTGTAAAACAGTAGTTATAGAATTGTTAAATTGCTCAACACACGGCCTACTTTAATTGTTAAGATATCGCTGACAATGGGTATCTGAATGGAACAAAAGGTGTGCCAACATCCGCACTCACTCACCACCAGAGGAACTCGGTGGCCGGAAATGCGAATTGCAAATAGTGGAACAATTACGCAAATTCACTTAAATCAAATGATCTGCAATTCGTCACTACCATATCCTACTTTTGTGTTAAAATGCAACAGCATTATTGGTAATTGCTGAGGAAGTGCTATTGATATCACAATGAGCATCTATTTCCCTATATCGTGGAATTACGAACTCCTGGACTAATTTCGATAATCCCTTTGTTGTTTTGTTTGCAATAGGCGAGAGGTCCTTATTTAAGAAAAAATTAAGAAAGTTGCGTCGAACCATCAGAAATTTTAAGAAAACTTAACAATCATAGAAAATTCTTGAATGTAACCTCCTTACTACTTTTGACTATATAGGCTTTTCAAATGTAACCTCCTTACTACTTTTGACTATATAGACTTTTCAAAATGTAACCTCCNGAAAATGATGCTACCATTGCAATGAATTCATCGTGCCCCGTTCCTAACGACCCGGCATTTAATAGTCCAACGTTAAGATATCTTTCCTTATTCATTGTACGACGTTAAGTTTAACTATCTCTAATGTACAAAAATACCTTATTTTATATATTATAGTAACATATGGCCATAAGTATAAAGTATAAAAAAAGAGGATTAAAATATATAAAAAAATTGTATGGGTCGTTGTAGATACAGACACAACGTAAAAAATCAATATACAACAACAAATATTTCTCTGGTAGGCGACGCTAAGCTTAAAAACTAAAATAAAATAATATACAGCACAGAATACAAACTGCATTGAAAGAGACACGTTCTTTAGAATTAGTGGTAATAAAATAATCACGATTATTAAAAAATCATTGCAAATTATTACAGTAGAAATACTTAAATATATCAACGTAGCATACTTCGGTAACAAATATAAAAATAAATTGTAAGTGCTTAAAAATAAAAACTTACACAATAATTCTAGAAGTGAGACAATTCTATAGTGTAGATGCTTACACAGCTGACTCGCTAACGTTAATTTTACCAAAAACACGCAAGCGGTCTTCATCTGTGCGAATCCAATGAGCGCGTTTACCATCTTCTTGCCGCGTATATATATGACCACGCCTAGTCCAAGTATACTTCCAGTGTTGTTCTCTCGCACTTTCTCTAGTAAGGTAAAATAGTCTTCTGTTAGCCGGAGTGAGTCTTTCGTTTATGTAAAGCCGTTTAGGAGGTGAAGTTATGGCCAGATCGGCAGAGGTAACGTTACGACGGACACGAGCTGACCGGAGAAGGTCATCACGTAAGTCACGCCGAGTAAGGCGTACTACTAAACGCCTTCCTTTTGCTTCAGAGATTCCTTTATTCATTTCTGTTGGTTTGCCGAGCCGCTCGGCGAATATTATATCCTCAGGTTTTAAATTTACGCCAAGTTTTCCCGCCACGACTGTCACGATGTGTACGGGATTCTCCCCGTTTATTTCAGGCAAATTTGAAATTTCAATATCAGCTTGAAAAAGGTCCTGGTCCCTTTCATTTAACTCTATTTTAAGTCGTGTAATAGACTGCTCCAGTGCACTCACTTTGGCGATAGATTCATCCCCAGGCTTAGCCTCCAATTCTAGCAATCTATTCTCAAGCTGGTCCACACGAGAACAACAGTTTGAGATCAAACTACGAAGACCTGCAATTTCCTGACGGAATTCTCTAACCTCCTCCCTGACTTTGCGCATCTCATTTCGAAACATACGAATCTCGACACCCAGATCTATATTGCCTTCTGTTACACCATCAGAAGAAGCAGAACATCCGGTCATTCCGTCTCCATAAATGGGATCTGGGAGGGGATCTTGTATGCCTTTAACCGGGGTTGCAGAATTGTTACCTTTTGGCAATTTACTTTTGCATTCAGGGCAGATCCATTTTGGACTCAACTGAAAGTCATCCGGTAATCCGATACATGCTTTATGGTATACAGCGTCGCAATGGCCACACGCTGCCGCCAGCGAAGAGGATAAAAACTTCCCACATGCTCTGCATTTTGCCATGATATTCGTCGGTTACAGAAAATAATTACAAATATTGATTTATCTCGAGACTAAATTACGCACACCGTGAGCAAAGGAAATCGGACTTGAACTTCTATTTTTCTCTGACTACGGCCCTGTGCTTCACTGCGTAGTTTGCTATTATATTGGCATTAATATTGGCCAGAGTGCGGCCCCGTGTTGATACGAGCGGCTGTCAATATTAGTGACAGGGTGTCGCAAGTTTTTAATGCTACCTGCATTTAACAAAAAGTTGTATTTGATTCAACTCAACATTCAATTTGAATATTACCAATTTAGTCTTGTTTAAAGAACAAATCGCTTGGAATATTACACTTGTTGGTTTATTGCACAGTTATACATACTTTAACAAACACTTTACTTCGAAATAAAGTCGATTAAATTTTATTTTACACAAAACACATTAGAGACGTTACTGTCGCAATGACGTCCGTGACGTAAGTAGTGTTTTGTGTACCATTTTTTATAAAGTAGTACTTATAAATACTTTAATAGTTATTTGCGGTGTATCATTGGAAAGAGCTTATTGTCCTTTTTCATGCTCTATTCTATCTATGTAGCAAATTATTTTTAAATCGGTTCAGTACAGATGGACAGAGTTACTTTCGCATTTATAATATTAGTAAGGTTTATAACCATATTTAAAGTGCTTCAATAAATAAGAGTTATAAGTTTTTTGGCGAAGGTACGCCGTTACGAGGCTTCGATTCCCGGTCAGGGCCACTCACGAGGATTAAGACGAAAAAGGTCGCGCCATTTAATATATTTGTTAATTCATATGAAAGTGACAGAGCCCGATTAAAATTTAGATATTTGAGGATCTGGTTTTCGTAATGCCGCATGTCCTCGCTTCCTTAGCAAAGTGCTGGCTTCGATTCTAGATGTGGCAAATTAAGAAAATTCTATTTGCTAAAATGTTCGGACTGTTAAAAGGTTTCGTTTCCACTCTATTAGCAAAAATGTGCCACCAAGTAGTAAGGATAAGAATTTTATACATAAAAGAATCGCGCATGCATGTGAAACTTGATCAGTTCTTCTCTAACTAAGCATGCGAAATTCCCAACAACGCTATAAAATAGTGCATAGATATGGAGGTAATAGGAGATAACACAATAAGAACCGTGAATGTCGATAGGTAGATTTAAAAATGATAAAATATGATATAAGAGATATAGGCGTAAATCATAACGCCGCCGATATAAGGTAAAGCTCGCGGGACGCTTACTCGTTGCGTGCCGAACTTTTGTCAGTCGCATTCGACAAACATATACAAGCCGTTTTGGCAGCAAAATTTCGCCTAGGAAGAGACGGCCTAAATATGTCCTTAACGACCCCGACGATACGATAACTATCGACAATTTATCATACCAGGTAGGGACAAACACTGACACAAACGCTACACAGCGACTCCGCCGGCGGAGTCGAGGTCCCCGATTTCTGACGTCACCCGGACGTGGACTTCACCCACGTTCCCGGGGGCAATATTATATACTTCTTAATTTCATGGTATAACCTGTTTCCGCTGTTTTTAAATAAATATACTAACAGATAACTCAATGAGTGCAAATTCTTATCAAGCGGAGTTGCGGGCAGTATTTAGTAATTTCTGTTTATAATAATCAATTTCAGTGAACGTGGTAAAAAGCTGTCTATCTGATCATTTGTGAGAATGTGCTGACATTGTATGAGACATTAAAACTTCATTCCGTTTATATATTCGCTTTAAATAGACAATTAAACCGGATCTATCACAATCTATATACTTCAATGGCATCTGGTAACCTCTTTAAGATTTCAATTACTTTTATTACGTTGGGAACTGCATTTACTCATTTAAACATAAAATAGTCCAGGTGACGACGGTTCGTGAATTATATATTACTACTAGATGACTGCGGAAGCTCAGAGTCACTCACTCTGTCCGAAGGACCGATGGATGTTGGGGGCCGAAGGTGCTGGAGTGGCGACCCCACACCGGACGCCGCAGTGTAGGCAGATCCCCTACAAGGTGGACCAATGATATAAAGAGGGTCGCCGGTAGCCGCTGGACCCAGGCGGCTCAAGATCGGGCCTTGTGGACGTCATTACGTGAGACCTATATCCAGCAGTGGACGTCCATCGGTTAAAGCGAAGATGACCGCCCAACTGCGTCTGTAAACACTTAATCAAAATCAAAATATTCTAATTCATGTAGGCTCTAAAAGCACTTTTGAATCGTCAGTAGTCTGTCCATTGGTAACAAATCTAACACCGGTTGAGAAAGTTGAATCCGCTGAGAAGAAACCGGCAAGAAACTCAAGGATTACTCTTTTAAAGGTAGTTTTGCATGTTACAATGAGTAATATATTGCTTCTGTGAACAACTAGAATCAAGTCCAAACATTTCTCTCGCTTGAATAATCTTCAACTTAAAATTATTTGGAGGCAAATCTAAAACTGATTGCGGTATCTTAATAGAAATGCATATGTTCAACCCGACAAACTTCATTACTTTAAAATATGGAATTACAAGTTTGTTACGGATGTTAAAGTGGACGAAACGCACGGCCAGCTGCAATGCCCCGCTCTTTATATCCTTGATATCTTCTAGATTTTCATTTAACAACTTATGTAATTTTAAACCATCAGCACAACAATATTTACGTCTATTTCGTATTTTGAAGTTAAGAAGCTCATTAATATATATTAAGAACAATGTTGGTCCGAGGACTCTACCTTGGGGTACACCATAACTAACCTCCAGGTTAACATTAGATAAACTATCAATTTTTATCCTGAAATTTTGCTTTTAAATAGGGATAATGGTAGTTAATTTAATGTATTTCATTGGATAAGGAATATTGCTGTGTGAATTGGCAAATAACACACTTTTTTGGAAATTATAAAAATGTTTACTATGAGTTCTCCTTTTCCTTTTTTATTGCTGATCTATCTCGAAAGGTTTATCATGCTTTTGCGATTTTAGCAATAATTGTATTTGACACACAAAGCTTCTTCTTGCATCACTTTGCAGGATTTTTATGATTTTTTTTATATAATTGTAAAAGTAGCTGAGATTAATTATCGATCCTGATTTAACTAGTTATTATATCTCAAAACACTTCAACCCTATATTTAATAATTTGACTATTACTTATTAAATTAAAACTTTTATTAATTATTGTAAACATACATTACATATTGTGTTATAGATAAAGCTTGTGAAACAAACAAAAAAATAACAAATTGAATAACCACTTAATCATTCCTGTATTGTAATACAAACAATTTATTTTCGTCTAATAATCGATTTTACGTGAGTGGACATAAGGTCCAAGTTTCTTTGTGTTATTATGAGAATCGTTAGAGATACCCTCATTATGTAATTTTAAATTGGGCGTCATGAACACAAATCACCGGTCACTCTAATTACAGTGCTCTTCTTAGAAGGTTACTGTATTACGTATTGTATAAGAGTTATTAATATTCGAAGGTATCTTGCTGTATCCTGCGGTATCACCCGCGTGGTTTCCGGTTCAGTGGGTTATCATTTTTTAAATATGCTTGTTTTAAGGCACATCAGTTGGATTGTTACGAAATCCATTTCGTGTTTAATACATATATTCTATCTGTCCCCTGCGACTTCATCTGAGTACATTGAAAAGTGATAAGTAACACTAACCAGCGACATCTAGTTCACAGGTACAGATACAATAAACCACAGTTTTATACTTATTGTAGGAACTTCAAGGTATATGAGGAATGAAGCTATGCATCGTGACTCGAAGGTCCCCACTGTCGAGGTGTTCGTGCTATAGGCGGCACGAACAATGTTGACTCTGGCGGATCATAACACGCTCCTCCATGAAATAGCTCCTCTTTACGCCCTATCCCCCTGAAGGAGCTATTGCAGTTCCCGATGGTTCCAGAAACACGGGATAACCTAGAAAATAGCCTAGAGGAAGCATAGACAAAACAAATAATACCAACGAAGTTACTCCATCCCTGCATTCTAACATCACTGCATTCGACAAGATTCTAAATAAATCCTGGCCTAAGTAAGAGAGTAGGCAGAGAAGAACAGCCCGGTTAAAGGGGAACACACCGAAGCCTAGATTCACACTTTCACTGTGACCCCCTATACATATCGAAGAACTTAACGATCTCTCGGTTAAAAATTTGCAATATTATTTTATTGTTACCAATAACGGTCCTATGCCTGATGTGTATATACGTACTAACTATTTTTACCCACCCCGTGTCAGAAGTGTGGGACTCACTGATACCCATTAAAACCCAGCAGAACTATCGACATCCTTGGGTAGAGAGCCAGAAGTGCGCCTACACAATTCACTGTGACATCCCAGATACAACCGTCTCATTTCAATGATTCTTAGAGAGGGAAGGAGATGCGCAACCACGCATTCTGCTGTCTGGCCTCCTCCATCGGAGAAAGGGAGCGCCAATGGAATTCTGCATTGAGACCATTGCTCTCGTCCAGAAATCACCAGGTCGTACACTCTGCCAACACGTGCTGGGGCGAATCATATATAATAGTGCCAGTGATTTCTTTCGCGTGAAATAGACTTTTTGGGTATAATTTTTAATAATTTAAGCTCATTATTTTACAAATAAGAGACATATAAATACTTTAAGAAGCCATTCACTACAAAGAGCTTGTTGCCCTTTATGAGACTAGGCTATCTGTGTCCCAAATTTCATTTATATTAGTTCAGTTTTTTATCATGAAAGTGCGACAGACAGAGTTATTTCGTGTTTAGTAAGGCTATATACATATATACATGTCGGAGAATAAGAGAGAACGGAGAAGCATAAAGCACAGGGGCGTAGAGTTCTCCGCCGACATCGGTATTAATTGGATCCATTATTTAATTTCTTATTCTGTGGGCGTTCGTGGGTAATGTTGGTGCAATCGAACACTTTATTAATTAACTCGGATTATAATGTTCAATCACTTAATTTACACAAACTCATTAACACTAATAGCTAGGAACGCGACAGTTCCAACAGTAGAGCACTCCGGTCGAGCGCCACTCGACAATTGCCGATAGACTGCCGCCATTGACTCTGTCCACGCCAATAGATGGCGCCAGCATTCCACAGACATCTGCCCTCCGACATATATATAGTTATGGTTATGTACTATTGAGATTTGTAGATTTCGCCAGAGTTTGAATTAAAACTGTAGACACTAATTATAAGTGAACAGAGCATGTCAAGAATTTAAAAAAATATGATGAATCGTGGATAATGTAAAATATAATAGCGTTAGTTATTAGTATAAATTTATTTTATAACTTGTTAGTTGAATACCATCACGATTAATGTTGCTCAATATTCATGTTTCTAACGAACTTAGGTATTGTAAAAATGCATATGATTTCTGAAACTTCTTTACCATAAAATACGGTGTTATAAGTTTGTCTCTATTTGCTTAAACTTGTAATTACAATATCATAATTGTGAAATTTTAAAAGAGAAAAATACTCACGACCTTTGCACCGTGTCAAAATGATGGAAATGTCAAAAATTTTATGCAATATTCATTGCAAGTGAACCATATCTGTGAGGAACCAGTGGGCGGAGATGGACGGACAGATGTAGAGATGATATTTATCTATTAAATCGGTACAGTCAGTCAGTAATTTTTATATATTTTATCACCGAATGACTGATCCTAAAATCCACGAGGAGAACCGATGAAAATTTACCAAGAATGTGCAAAGAATTATGAGCCAAGAGTGAATGGGAAAGTTGGAAGGGGCAGACCAGGACATTTGAAATAAGGGCCAGGTCACGAGTACTCTAAACCGGCGAACTTGTATTAAAGGTTTAATGAGAATGAAAGAAGCGAAGGAGATATGCAAGGATCGTGACAAGTGGAAGGACGTGGTCTCTGCCTACACCGAAGGGAATGAGGTATGATGCTTCGTATGTATGTATACTATTTGAAACTCCAAACTTTTTGATTTTTAGTGGATGATCCCTCCCACTGCTGAAGTAGACGAGTTACTAGGCAGCATATGTTTGGGCATATCTTCCTGTCTCTATGTATCCTTGTCTTCATTAAAGACACCAGGTTGTCTGGTGTCTTTGATGAAAATAAGGATACATGTTGATGGTGCACATCATGTTGATCCTCTGGTGTCTCACCCACGACGTTCCACCGAGGCATAGAGGATATTGCCATGTCCTCCTCCATCGCAGAGTTCCACACTCGGTTTTTTATAAATGAATTTCTTAGAGAAGACAAATAAAAACTTCTCGTTGCACATCAATTTTCTGAATAGTAAATTCCAAAGATCTTGAAGTAGGTAGGTTTAAAAAAGTGTTATAAATACCCTAATGGACAACAAAATTAATACTGACTGTACATAAAATACCTCGTCAAAAGGTCGCACTTAAATTAAGCTTCAGGCTATTGGCTTAAACATTCACAAATTTAAAGTGTAGTCCAAATAATATAGCTTTGGTACATATTCTTATTCTTTCATCATATTTCATGTTATTTTATTATCTCTCTATGACAAGCCATGATAGCCCAATGGGCTTTTTATATTGCCAAGCCCAATGGGCTAAGGTAAAGCATGCTCCCTCACCGTCTCTCCCACTCTTATTCCATAACTCGAGGTTTATGCCTAAAAGGATTTCCAAGCTAAGAAAGCCACTTTTAAGTTTTCTTTGGTGTATAATTTTTGTTTAAAAATCGTCATTTTACTTTTGATGAAGGGAAATATCGTGAGGAAACCTGGTTTCAATTGTGATAACTGTGTAGCCACAATAGAACATGGTAGTGGTTTTTTTTTTTTTTTTTTTTTTTTTTTTTTTTTAAAGGTCTTTGAGTCTCTTATGAGACTATGTCAGACCCATCGTACCCTAACAAAATCTCTCTTTTAACAAAACACTTTAGACTTTCAAAATTTTTAGAAATATTTTAAACAATAAATTTGCCTGAGCGGATGTCGGTGCTGACAAAATACTTTGAAAGGTACCAACATCCCTCATATTAAGACCAAATCTATTTTTTAGTTCTATCCTCATTATCTCGCTCCGGGCACACTCCGTCAAAATATGGTATGTATCTTCTGTTATGCCACAAATTGGACATAGTGGAGTATTAGATTTCTTCATTAAACATTTGAAGTAATTCAACGGAGTATGTCCGGATCGAAACCTGTGGGCCAACACAATCATTTCCCGCTTTAATTTCAAATTGAGAAACCAAGGTATACGAAGAGGTTGATTCTGTATAGTGTTGTACCATATTCCCTTTATCGTCGAAAGTTCTTTAAAATACTGTGACCATTTATTAAATATTTCGATTTTATATATGCCTAAAATTTCTGAGCAGTCTGGTGTAATGAATGTATTGGCTCCTGTAAGTATTGCTTTTTTTGCTAAAAGATCAACCTCTTCGTTTCCCGCTAAACCAACATGTGAGGGAACCCATTGCAATCTTAAAGACAAATCATAGCTAGTAAACTGAGATACTTTCCTAATAATGCTGTAAGCTATCGGTAGACCTCTTTTACCAGAGGCGCATCGAGCTAGATGTTGTAAGGCACTTTTGCTGTCTGTTAATATAACACACTTTTCAAGCTTCTGATTAAAAGCATATGATATTGCCTCAGAGATTGCAAAGAGTTCAACCGTCATAATAGTATTATCAGAGGAAATTTTAAAACTTTCTTTTACTTTACGACTAGAATCATAAAAAGCTGCTCCAATACCATTATTTGTTTTAGATCCATCTGTATATATTTTACACCATTCGTCATACTTATTATCCAACATATTTATTGTATTATATTTTAAGACATCCTTATTATTATACCTTTTGGAGACTGTTATATCATCAATTTCTGTATCTATAAAATCAACATTTATTCTTGATGTCCACGTAGGTAAGGTAAACATTGGAAAAAGTTTGCTAGAGGATATTTTGTGTTCCCTAACTTCACTATGTATCCTTATTAGTAATGGTTTTACTTTCTTAGTCCAATACCGCGTTTGACACAATTCAGTTAATTCCTTTATTGACTCAATAATGTTTTCTGATCTAGAATTTATTTTAAGGCAATATTTTGTACCTAAATATTCACGGCGGAAACAAAGTGGAGGAATTGAAAGCTCACATTCCATTACGTGAATAGGAGTTGTTTTAATAAAACCGCCTACAATGCGTAAAGCTGCATTCTGAACCCGGTCTAACTTAGATAAATGTGTTTTTGCCGCACTATCAAATAGAAAACATCCATAATCCATTCTACTTCGTATTAATGAAATGTATAGGTTGCGTAAGTGTTTAGGATGTAATCCCCATGAAGTACCTGCTAAAGTTTTTAATAAATTTAACGTTTTCACTGTTTTTTCTTTAACTTCATTTATATGTTTACTCCAGAGTAACGACTTATCAATCCACATTCCTAAATATTTGAAAGAGGTCACAGATTCAATTGCGCAATTATTAACTCGAAGAGAAACATAATCTACATTTCTTTTTCTAGTATATACACAAAATTTTGTCTTGGAAGGTGATATCTCCAACCCAATTTCGTCTAATATGGTAGCTGTCATTGTAAGAGCATTTTGTATGTCTAAACTGCTAAAATTAAGTTTCCTGTTTTGCGCGTAAAAAACAAAATCATCAGCATATTGCAAAACCATAATATTCTTTATCACAGAAGTTATTTTTAAGGTAGCTAAGTTAAACAGTATTGGGGACAACGGGTCCCCTTGAGCAAGCCCTCTATTAGACCACCTCATAAGTGATTCCTCTACTTTATCGTCGTCTACAATTTTTAAATATCTCCTACTTAGGAATTTCCATAAGTATTTGCAAATTTTAGAACCAACATTTAGCTTATCCAAAATTGTTACTAATTTGTCAATAATAATATTGTTATAGGCATTTTCAATATCTAAAAAGCAAGCGATAGTGGGAATACTTTTTGATAAACCGATCTGTATATGTGTCACAAGCTGTACGAGGCAATCTATTCCAGACCGACCTCTTCGAAAACCTGTAATGGATGTAGGGAAAACATTATTATTTTCTAAAAACCACTCGAGTCGCTTCGCTATCATCAAGTGAAATATTTTACAGATACAAGAAATTAATGATATAGGTCGTAATTGAGGAACTGACACATTTGAATTAGAATTTTTTGGTATCGGAACTATTTTAATGTTTCGCCACTGCTCTGGGATAGATGAATATTTAAATATAAAATTATAAAGCTTAAGTAAAAATAGTTTACCTTCAATAGGTAGATGATATATCATTGAATAGGTAATACCATCATCACCCGGAGCAGTATCCTTCTTTTTTAAACAATTTTTCAACTCATCTATCGAAAATTCCAGCTCTAACATTAAATTACTAGAGATGATTACTGGCGGTGGCGATTCAACATAATCGGGTGTAAGAGCACATAAGAATTCTTTTTTCCTCTCAAGAGAAGGTCGATATCGATTATTTCGTACACCTTTTACCCAACACATTTTTCGCCACATTGTCGGGCTATCCGTTACTCCATCGACTTCGTCACAATAATTTTGCCAATATTTATTATTTGCTCTTCTTGTTATGCGTTGAGCCTCCGCGATTTTTACCCTTAAGTTGTGAAAATTACTTGGAGTAGGATTTTTTCTAAAAACTTTTAGTGCTAATCGACGTTCAGCTATAGCGCGAGACAACGATGGCTCCCAATATGATTTTGGACGGAAATTTTGTAGAGGATCAGTACATAATTTTTTTATTGGGATCGATTTATCTGCAGCATAATCTAACCTATCAATAAAATAATCGTACATGACTTGCGTGTCATTAGAGGCACATGAAGTATTATTAAAATAATTTTTTAAAATGCTACGATATTTTTGCCAATTACTTAACTTAAAATTCCTTTGTTTAGTAAATGTGATACTGCTTTGAAATTCTAAATTAATCTTAATAAATAAATGATCACTACCCAAGTTTTCTTGAATAGTTTGCCATTTAAAATAGATTAATATATCTGAAGTTACAAAAGTAACATCAGGACATGTAGCTTGAACAACTTGGTTACTTAATTTTATTCTAGTATAATCCCCATTATTAAGCGATATAAAATTGTTGTCTAATGATGCATCGTAAATTTGAGATCCTCTTGTATCACATTTAGTTGACCAATTTAAATGATGTCCATTGAAATCTCCCGCCAATATTGATTTATAGGCAAATTTTGAAAATAATTCATCCCAATCATGTTGACAAGTTCGAGCGGACGACGGACAGTATACTGCAGTAACATACTCTAAGAATTTACAATTTAAAATTTTTACTGTTACAATTTCAATTCCTGCATTCCCTATACTACTAGCAACATATTGACTTTTAATTGATTTATGTACAACTATCGCAACACCGCCATAAGAATCATCCCTATCTTTTCGGTATACATTATAGTTTCTAAAATGTAATTCTTTACTATTATTTAACCAAGTTTCACATAAAATACTTATATGAATTTTTTCTCGATTCATTAGTAGTTCAAGGTCTTGTTTTTTTGGCATAACACTTTGTGCATTCCACTGAATAATATTAATAGCGATATTCTTTAAGGCTGTACTACCCATTAAAGATACTGTTTAAAAGTTTACCAATAGTCTCTCGATTACTTACAGTCTCTCGAATATATGTAGTCAACCACGTCACTAACAGTTTTACTACCAAGATTATCTTTTCATCTATAGATTTTTTACCAATCACAATATCCTTTGCTTTATATAGCAATCTAATGAAACTTCCTCGTTCCTTTTCTTTGTTATTCTCATTAATTTCATCACTTTGTTCTGGTCTAATTGTTTCTTCTGTTTTATTATTTTCTTGTGGTTTCTTCTTCTTTTTCGTTTTCTTTTTTCTCTGCCTATTATTTATGCCTTCCGCGTTTACATGTTGCCGAGATACTTCTTCCTCAGAAAGAACGGATTTATCTAATTCACTTTCGTCTGTCTTATCATCATCTTGGTGGGTGTTATTTTTATCATCTCCATGGTGATTCTCTTTGTACTTTTCATAATTCGAATTATTCCTCTTTTCGCCCGATGCTTCACCATTGCTTTTATCAGAGTTATTTTGGCGGTAAGAGTTAAGAGCATTTTTATAAGTACAATTATCTCTACTCATTATTTCACGTATACTTTTTTCTTTTAAAAACACTGGGCATCTTTTATTAAGTGCCATGTGATTTCCCTTACAATTCACACATTTATAACTAGTAGTGTCACAATTTTCATGGAGTTCTCCACATTTTGGACAAATTTTACTTCTTCTCGGACATGTTCTAGCCAAATGTCCAAATTTCCAACAATTTGAACACTGTGTAACTGGAAACGTGTATGCTTCTACTTTAAACCTACCGCCATAACCATAGACGTACGGTGGTAAAGTCGAACTTTTAAAACAAAAGCGCACAGTTTCACTATTTACCCACTCACCATTATCAGATTGTCTCTTTAGTCTTCGTACAGAAAGTATCTCAGCCTGACATTCAAAATTTTCTAACAACTCCTTTTCCTCAACTTCCATTTCAAGGTACCTAACGGTTCCATACGAATAATTTACTTCACTTGTTAAATGACATCTATACCCCATTTCCGTAATTTTTGCACAATTCATCAGCTTATCTGCTTCTTCTCTTGTATCAAATGTTATAAACACTTTGTATGGGCTTCTATATTTAATATGTGTTATATTGTTTAAATTTTCCGACTTCAAGAACTTAACTAATCCAATTTGTTTAGGAAGCAAATTAATAGAACTTAAGCACACTTCATACTTTTTATCATCCGAATAATTATCCGGTTTTTCAGTATAATTTGAGTTGCTTCGCGCAAATCGCCTGACCTTTTTTTGCACAAGTATAAAATCTTCCTGTTTTTCAGCGCCTCTTTGTATTCCCTCTTTATGCCAATGCCTCTTCATACATCGCATAACAGTACCGCTATTCATCATTTCTGACGTATAGGTTTGTCTCGAATCTGTACACTCAGGTACCTGATCTTCCTCCATGATAGTATTGCTCTCAAACTCGTCTTCACTCATATTACAACTTTCCAGGTTGTGCTCTGTAGTCAGAGCGCCACTTTCCATTATTGTCGCATCGAAGTGGGTACATTGAAAATAAGTTTACCGACAAGATACGGCCTTATTTTAAACGTGCGTTCGCTTGGAATAACCGCGCGCGACTGATGGTAGTGGTTGTATACTATAAAAACCTTGTCTGCTACAAGGGAAGAGGCATAAGCAATGTGGAGTTAGTAGCCTGCTACGTACCTTACCTGTAATTTCCTTCTACTTCTCATTCTAAAAAGGTCGTATCTAGGGTATTGTAATGGACTAGATTATGACAAATGGAGATTTTTTTTAAAGTAGCTCTTTTATAACTATAAGTTTCTTAAAGCTCAGCTTAATCCATTTATCTGTCGTATCATCAAAGTAGCTTATCTTTTCTACCTCTACGCCTTTGCTGGTGCAATGGTTCCAGCACTTGCTTGGCTGGCAGAAGTTCTGGGTTCAATATGGTGCAGGGCATATTTAGGAAACTGCGTTCTCTAATTTGTCTGGATTTGGACTCTTATAAGGATTTGGATATAGCTAACTACCACCCTATCAGCAACAACATATCTCCAATGGTTTCCATTATGTACTGTATCATCATACATACAAACATACATAACATCACGCCTCATTCCCATAGGGGTAGGCAGAGACCACGTCATTCCACTTGCCACGATCCTTGTATATCTCCTTCGCTTCTTTCATTCTCATTAAACCTTTCATACAAGTTCGTCGGTTTAGAGTACTCTTGACCTGGCCCTTATTTAAAAGGTCCTGGATTTGGTCCAGGAACGTACGCCTTGGTCATCCCCTTCCAACTTTCGCATTCACTTGTGACTCATAATTCCTTTTTGTCAGTCTCCTTTCATTCATTATCTCTCCGTGCCCAAATCATCTAAGCATACCTTTCTCAATTTTAGACAATACATCTTCTTTTATACCACAACGTTCTCTTGTCACGCTATTTCAGCAACAGGTGAGATTACAGTAAATAAACAAAAGTAACTCCTTTCGCAATGTTAACGATCATTGCATTTTCCCCATATTCCCGCAGTTTCATCATTGGAAACATCTAGTACGTATAATAAAATAAATACCGTTTTATTTTAAACGTCTTAATAACTATGAATGGCTCTAAATGCGAGAACTTTAATAATGATTTGATTTATTGACACGTCAATTTCATTGTCAAATAACAAGCATGAAAGATACATTAAATAAACATTCTGCATAACTGAAGCATTTTTATTATAACAAAACAAACGTGACCTGCCACTTCCATTAAAACGGTATTGCCTTAAAAGCCTTCGATCGTGTTGTAATGAAACCTTTGTTATCGTGCGTTGGTCCATTGTTAAGAAGAATCCGTAAAATTGTATTCATCCGACTTTTCGAAGGATTTCGTAAACAATTTTAAATAAATACATCACCCAGCTACATTTAATCAGTGACTACAACTAGTGATAGGCTTATTTGACCCGCCAAGTCATACCTAATCACCATTAATGCTACAATAATAGAGACATATTAGAGACTTATTAAAAGCTTATAAGATGAAATCACGTTTTTTCTCAAATGGATCATTATTTTATGGACAGTTCCTTAATGTCTTATATACATAGTGTAACTGTTATTATTGTCACTGTTCTAAATGTATCTCTTAGAGCATTGTTTAGAGTCACATTATATTTAAACGGTCCTATTTTCAGAACAAATATTGCATCAATATCTGCAACATTATCCCACAGTAGAACACCAGTACCTTTTAACAGAGTAAGCCGAACTTTGCCTTTTCTTATGAAGTCTTCATTGTGATTTATAATAAAGCGTCATTTAAAGCGGTTTGCCATTTTATAAAAGCAAAATAAGCAAAGACAAACCTCATTATTGTCCTTAACAAAGTAAGGTAGGTCGCTGATATAAAAAGGTCCCAATTTGAAAACCTTCGTAACTTCCATTAAACTGCAGAACTAAATCTATCCAAGTATTTCCCATTGCATCAATATCTGCAACATTATCCCACAGTAGAACACTGTTACCTTTTAACAGAGTAAGCCGAACTTTGCCTTTTCTTATGAAGTCTTCATTGTGATTTATAATAAAGCGTCATTTAAAGCGGTTTGCCATTTTATAAAAGCAAAATAAGCAAAGACAAACCTCATTATTGTCCTTAACAAAGTATGGTTGGTCGCTGATGTAAAAAAGGTCCCAATTTGAAACCCTTCGTAACTTCCATTAAGCTGCAGAACTAAATCTATCCAAGTATTTCCCATTTAGTTCCCAATAAAGCAATTAAAAACCATCTAATCAATCTCATTATTGTAATTAACAAAATGGAGAAAAGGTCGCTGATATAAATGAGGAAGAAAAAAGGTCCCAATATGGAACCCTGTGTAAATCTCATCAATTCGCAGAACTAAATCTATCTAAGAGATTACTTATCTTCAAATTGTAGTTTATAATCTAGATACTTGTAGACTAGATAGAAAATTGTACTAGATTGTGTAGATGTAGAAGGGTGCTAGATTTTGTTTCACGTTATTGTCTTTAATGGTGGTTTCTATTGGTTTAGTATTCAAAATATTCATTTAAAATATTTGATTACTTCAATTCCTATTATAAGATCACAGTCTATAGGCTTAATTGTTAAAATGTTTAACATATTTACTCGTTGACAGATATTTTTGTCCAATAGTCCTCAGTGCCTGAAGACCAATCATGACCTACGGTTCCGAGACGTGGTCGCTGACTATGGGTCTCATGCGGAAGCTCAGAGTCACTCAGCGTGCGATGGAGAGGGCTATGCTCGGAGTTTCTCTATGTGATCGAATCAGAAATAAGGAGATCCTTAGCAGAACCAAAGTCACCGATATAGCCCTACGAATCGCGAATCTTAAGTGGCAATGGGCGGGGCACATAGTCCGAAGGTCCGATGGACGTTGGGGGCCGAAGGTGCTGGAATGGAGACCCCGCACCGGACGACGCCGTGTAGGCAGACCCCCCACAAGGTGGACCGATGACATAAAGAGGGTCGCCGGTAGCCGCTGGATCCAGGCGGCGTACGATCGGGCCTTGTGGACGTCATTACGTGAGACCTATGTCCAGCAGTGGACGTCCATCGGTTGAAGCGACGATGTTAATTTCTCAATCATTCACTCGAGTACAAATATACCTTTACAATTTATGGACAGCAGGTTAGATAACACTCGATATTGATACAGTCTTTTGCTAATATTAATCCATTATTTAAATTATTTTGCGACAAATATGTACATCGTCATCTGTCGAAAGCTCACGTAAAAACGAAAAGGTCTTTCTATACAATAAGTTTAAGATCTTCGTGTTAGTTAAATTATAAATGTAACCATGGAAATGCATCATCGTTTTTTGACAGTGATTAAACAATACTCACGTATCGTTATTCGTTACCGTTTCACTGGTAACCTCCGATGTACCGACCTTCCGACCCTCGGAAGAGCTCACGAATCAAACGACCTTCACATACCACTAGGTGTGATTCATCCTTATATTATAAATGTGAAAATGAGTTTGGTTTATCACGCTTTCACACCTTAAGTGCTAAATCGATGATGATGAATTTTAGTATAGAGATGAAACACTGTAGTCAGTTACAATTCATTTTTCTCCTTTTTAAGGGGTGGGTTTATAAGTATCTTATGAGTATCCCCTATGAGTAAGGAAGTCTGTGCCCAGCAGTAGGACGTTATTGAGCTGTTAATCCCCTTACCTTAGTCCTAAAAGGATTCGTAATGTCTCTACATCGTAATCATGAAAAGAAAATGGAAGAAAAGGTAGGAATAGAGAAAAATGTCTCTCAGATCTTTGTATTTTTGTTGATAATGACTTGTTTTTCATAAACAAAGTCCTCCGCTACATCTTTCTCTTTGTATGCGATAAATTCAAAAACTACTGAACGGATTTTAATGTGATTTTCACCAATAGATAGTGTGATTCTACAGCAATGTTCGTGTATATAATATGTCACGGTTTTGTATAAGTTAGTAGAAATAAAACAATCCGAAAAACTCATGCCGCCTGGAAGCTTTCTTCGAAAATACTGTCAGATCCATAAGAAATACAACATAACAATGTACTGAGGGATAAATTCCCTTTTATAGATCTACAAAAAAGTCTATTACAACATATGTCTATCTTACAATCCTAACTCAATATATCCATTTTAACAATTAAAAACAGTCACGTACAAAGCGGCAATTAGAAAGTTATTAAGATGGGTACAGCATTAATTCTTATCAATTTAAATACTTTAGTTATATTGAGTATGTCTTCCACATGTTTATAGTAATTTACATCGTATATTTTAAGTGTTAATTCAAGAGAGTTACATTTAAATGTAATACATATTTATAATACTAGTGGATGTAGAGTATAGATATTTTTATCTACCTGCTATTTCGTACACGATGCATTATACAATGGAGTTCACATTGTGATTCAAATCTCACTGCAATCTCTTGTAATGAATAGTTTCATTGTAAACTTAATTACCACTTAGTGCTTATTATCAAAAACAAAATCAAAATATTCTTTATTCAAGTAGGTTTATTAAAAGATAGTCTAAAGCCTAATGCTCGCGCCAACTGGGCGCGAGAGGGCGCCTCTGCGCTGCTCTGTGAGCATAGAGCAATATAGTCTATAGATTAACGGTAGTCTATAGTCGTAAGAAGCCGAGCCGAGTTGTCAACCGCGAGGCGTTTCGAACGGGCGAGAAAGAAGCCGGTCTGGTGGGTTTTTACCTTGATCTGTCGGTAAAGTGTGGTAATTCACGCGTTTTGGTTTGGTACCGATGGTTAGGCGTCCCGTTTCGAAACCCTATCGTAGCCCCACGACGAAGTGCGGCGGGCAGAGCACGGTTAGGTTATTTCCGCCCACATGGTGGCCGCATTTGGATTTTCCTGTTGTTCCTGAGTCTTTGGAGTGGAAGAGAGGACCTCGTCGCCTACAGCAGCCTTCGGGATGCTTTGGCAGGTTACACTCACAATTATATACCACGGGTCGTCGCCGTTGAGGGGTTCGGCGCCGGGAGATCAGGTAGGTGCAAAATCATTCAAATCTGTTCGACCTCTCTGGAATCTCTCGTATAATTCCTCCTCCCGCCGTCTACAGTGATCGAGGCTACCTTCGGTCGGTGTGATCACCTAAGAAAGGACATAGGATACTTTTTAATGCGAAAAAGGGTTGTAAGGAATGGAATTATCGTCATATTTAGAGCTAGAACCTTGAAACTTATTTATTAGGCTTTTGTTTAGATATAAATTAATATGCCATTCAAAGATTGACACTGAAGGGAGTGAAATAACAGCCCTTACTAATATTATAACTGTGAAAGTAACTCTATCTGTCTGTCGCACTGTCACGACAAAACTACTGAAGTTATTTAAATGAAATTTGGTACACAGATAGTCTAGAGCCTGAGAAAGGATAATAAATGAAGACTTTGCACTGAAACACTGCATATTATAGATTATTTGAAAAATAATTAGACTAAATTATTAAGAATGCTACCCAAAATCACTATCTCACGCGAATAAAGTCGTAGGTACATCTAGTAATAGTAAACTTTAGAGAAAGGTATGATTATAAAAATGATTACATGGCTTTGTTTGTTGTGGGCTCTTCTCAGAACAGAACACGTAAACACCCACCCATAATATTGTCATTTTGAAGTAGATATTGAAAGGGACTTACTAGAGTACAAAATAGGTGGTCCTATTGGCCAATTTGAAATGGATGGTCTATTACGTAAAAGTAACATCTATACTATTGTTTTTGCGCTTGACAGTGATTTCATTTGATGGTAAATAATGATACAGTTTAATAGGAAAGCACGCTGGTAGAGACAATTCATGCCTTAGGGTTTCCCGACTTAGAACATATAATGTCTAACGGGGATCGAACCCGGGACCTATGCTAGCAAAGCCAGTATTCACACCACTGCAAATCTCATATATTATATATGTTGGAGTAAAATAGTCTGTGGAACCCTGGCGCCATCTGTCTATCGTCGTGGGGCAGAGTCCCAGTTCTCGGGTGACGGTCCGCCAGAGCGGTCGACTATTGAAACTGTCGCGTTCCTAGCTATTATTATTAATGAGTTTTGTGTAAATTGATATCGGGAACATTAAGTGATTGAACATTGTAATCTGAGTTAATTAATAAAGTGTTTGATTGCACCAACATTACCCACCAACGCCCACATTATGGAAATTGAATTATGGATGCCATTAATGACGATATCGGCGGAGAACCCTGCACCGTTATGCTTTATGCTTCCTTCTCTCTTATTCTCTGACATATATACATATATATGGTCAAAATGACCAACCAACATAATAGACCACTTAATATAACACACTGCAATTACTGTCGGTAGATAATAACTGAATGTACATCAAAGTTCAAGTTCTTTTGTCTGTTAATAACTTTTCTAAGCGTTATAATGATGTCGGTTTTCAATAAAAGATCTAATCACGATTTTAACTAAAGTTAAAATATATGGAATAGTATCTTACGCAACTAGGGCCGAAAGTGCGACATCGCCGCCCGCGTGATAATTAATAAAAACACCAGTGGCAATGCCATACTTTCGTCCCGTGGTCCGTATATAATTATTCATCAACCGTGATCGAAAATTCGCTAAAAATGTAAATTGAAACGAGAAGCGGATAGAAGTAACTGCTACAGTCGTTATTGATTTGTTTATTATTGATAGACAATGGTTACAATTAACTGATTGTTAAATCTCTGGCACTATTTGAGCAGAGTTCCACTTGTCCCGGTGGCCAGCAGAGAATGATCCTCATAATTTTTTTATTCGATGTGTGTAGTAGCTGTTAGCCCTACTGGCTTTTACAGCGTAACCGAGAGGGGTGGCAAGCGCAGAAGCTCTGCCGAGGGGTGGGCCCGTGGAAGGGCCCTGCTGCGTCGGGGGAAAACGTTGCTCTAAGGGCGCCTCCTGCGAGGCTCGGACCTAGGCTTAGAGCAACGTTTGCTGCTGCTGAAAAAGACAAGAATCGGACAGGTGCTTAATCTTGACGCCCATGGGTCCGCGACTGGGAGCCGCGGCCGGGGTGCGTCAGATAGCGGGGGCCTCGTCT
>JACTOM010000925.1:0-47623 GCA_015832385.1 Elymnias hypermnestra
TAATGAGAATGAAAGAAGCGAAGGAAATATGCAAGGATTGTGGCAAGTGGAAGGATGTTGTCTCTGCCTAGCCCTATGGGAATAAGGCGTGATGCTATGTATGTATCCTATGTACTACATCATAACATTAAAAAACTAATTAAAAAAGTAAACTTATGAAGGTGCATTCACACTATGTTCTGAGAAGAATCCACAACAATGATGATCACTATCTAATGAAGTAGAATTTTAGTAGTAGTAGTAGTAGCAAGAATATCTACCTGTCCAATTAACATGTCATACATCAATGCGCCCAAGCTCCACCAATCGACTGCTTTGCCGTGACCACTTCTAGTCAAAATTTCAGGTGCCCTAAAAAGAAGCACAATATATGGTTTAGTTACATATTTTCATAATGCATGTTAGTTGCAACGCAAACGTTGTAGAAGTGAAACCCTCAAAATTTTGGCTTCAAGATTATGAGACAAATGTAAATATTCTGGAAGATGATAATCGTAGGTTTTAGCAATGATTCATTTTAACTCCCACTATGGCTTGGTAAACACGAGGGCTTACGAAGCAGAGCACAAAGAGAACCACAACCATACAAAACACTGCATAATGCTTTGTTACTCATTTTCAATTTATGTGTCTTTTATTACTGTTTTCACTTCAAAAACATTGTGCCAATTGTGTTTTTGATACATATGCCAGGCATTCTATGAGGTAATCTGTTAAATGAAGCTAACTAGTACATTGTATCAATTGCGGCATTGTAACACATGCTGAGCATTATATAAGGTACCTTGTCTAAAAAATGACGCTATTTTTTCAACATCAAAATATTCTTTATTCAAGTAGGCTCAAAAACACTTTTGAATCGTAAGTAGTCTGTCTGATGGTAACAAATCTAATACCGGTTCGGAAAGTTGAATCCGCTGAGAAGGAACCGGGAAGAAACTCAACGGTTACGCTTTTAGAGATAGTTGTGTATGTTACAATGTGTAATATTTTGCTTCTAAGTTCAACTGAAATCAAACCCCAACATTTTTATCGCTCAAATAATTTTCAACATTATAATATGCCTTTTGTAAAAGTATGTTTTTGACATATTTCTTTAAACTATGCGGAGGCAGATCTAAAAGTCATTGCGGTATCTTATTAAAAATGTGTATGCTCAAGGCGACAAATGATTTCTGAACCTACATTTTAGAGTGAAGACACTGTAAAATATGGGATCCAAGTTTATTTTTATGTCCAGTATTAAAATTGTATATTTCACTCTTTTTGCTGTATAAGTGAATATTATCACGGACATATAAGATATTATTCAGTATATATTTCGAACATACTGGGAGAATTGATGTTTATTTAAATTTATCTCTTAGAGAAGCACAAGATCTTAATTTATATATGCCACGTATCACTCTTTTTTGTTAAATAAATATAGTTTTAATATCCGCCGCCTTGCCGCATAAGAGTATGCCGTAAGACTAATGCTATGAAAATAAGCGAAATACACCATTTTGGCAGTTTCGACATTAGTTTTACATAAAAAAAAACAATTGCACCAATTGCGGTATTGCAAAACATTGTATGAGGTAATATATGTATATTCGTTTCAACCAATATTAAATCACAACTATTATAAAAAAGTTTTCACTTCAAAAAAAGGGAATAAACAAAATCACACTTGGCATAACCTATGATTTATATTAATTAACTATAGGGTATATGTCAATCTCATCAGATATAATGGATATAAATAAAATAGATGTTTTTTTAACTTAACAGATTTTTCAAAATCAAGATAAAGCTACCAAAAAAATAATAAAGCATATTACCATACTTTTTTTATGTTGTTACTACCTATAATTGAAATAGCAGTTGTCATGTAAAAATCCTGTCTATAAAATTCTATATACCTTCTTAATTTATATTTCATTGGTGGTATAAACAAATAAATTTCACAATTTGACAATAAAAACTATCAAACTTAAATGAAATTACAAGAATACATTTAACGCTTTGCTTAAAAAGGAAAAAACAACTTTTCTCCTGTTGTCAATTTTTTTTTAAATCATATCTTAATGCCTCAATGTAACAAATTTGCACTACAGTATGTATTTAAGATACTTTCAAATTATTAAAAAATATTTGGAATACTTACATATACTCAATAGTTCCACAAAATGTATGTGTCACAATACCTTCCTGAATATGCTCTTTACATAGTCCAAAGTCTGTTAACTTAACATGTCCTTGAGCATCTAATAGAACATTTTCAGGTTTAAGATCACGATAAATTATTCCTAAACTATGTAAATGTTCTAGTGCCAAAATGATTTCTGACAAGTAGAAACTGGAATAATAAATAATCACATATTAAAAAGTGATTTTTCAAGCCGTTATTTTTAATAAATCGAAAAAAAAATTAACAGTATCCAAAAAAAGAGCATAAGCTATCCATGAAACTACTTTATCAAAGAATTGTCATCAAATTTATGTATGATTAAGAATCATAACATTTTTTTTTAATGTATGTAGGGTTAGGCAATGTTCAAAAGTGTATCTTACTATTCCAAGTCAATTGATCTACTCAATCAATTAACTTATGAATAAGAAGAAAAGAAGTCAATATTAAATAATATTTAAAGAAAAATTCTTATAAGTACAACCTTTGTTTCCCAATTTTATTCAATGTACTTAAAAAATAATTAAATTGTAATTAAAAACATTTTCTTTCAATTGCTGGGTTTCATATATGTTATTAGTCTAAGAGCTAGTGATAAAGTTGGGGAAGATGTTTTTGGTAAATCAAAATAGCAAACACCAGTATTTCAACAGCCCCTATGTATAAAGTGTCAAGTTCAAAATCCTAACATTGTAAGACGGTGTTTCAATTTAAAAAATCTTTATTATTATTCCACTTTTTGTACAGATGATATGTTTTTTAAGCATCATAACTGTTTATATTTAGGGGTCATCAATATTATTGATATCAATAAAAAAAATGCAATTAACAAGTACATTTATATTCAAGATAATCTTATATTGTTATATTTAGCAAAATAAAATAAATAAATCTCAATTTTAAAGTATCAAGAGATATTTAAAAATAAATGAATGATATTAAAAAAATGTAAAATTATCTTTGCAGGTACTTACCATGCAGTATCCTCAAGAAAAATACCCTCTCTCTCAAGGTGCATAAATAATTCTCCTCCACTTAAATATTCTAATATTAAATATAATTTACCACCAGTTTGAAAAGCATATACTAATTCAACTATGAATGGGTGCTGTAATAAAAATAGCATTGCTTTATTTGTGAAATCTATAAATTAAAAAATTATTTATTCAAGTAGGCTTTTATTTTACTTTAAATAGTGAAATATCATTTTCTACACATATCATATCCGAAATATGATCCTATTAGAGAAATAATTTTTTATATAGCACAAATATTCACAAAATATATGACTATAAAATAGTTATACCTTAACAGCCTCCAAAATATTCCTTTCTGCTTTAGTGTGAGCTGTATCCTTTTGATTGCGAACAATTGATGCTTTTTTTAACACCTTCATGGCGAAGTGTGCACCTGCATCTTGACCTGTTATCTTTCGAACTTGAAACACTTTCCCATATCCACCTTTTCCTAAAACCTTTCTCAGTTCAAAATCTTGAGGGCCCAATCTTTTACACTGTCCTGGATTTACATTGTCTTCAGATAGTTGTATCGTCTCAGAGCCTTCAGCCCTAAAAATTTGTTCATATAAAATACCTGATTTTGTTGTCAAAAAATTGCTCAGTATGAGTATTACTTACTCTACAATATTATTAACATGAAGTTCAGGATCATAATCAACCTGTGGAAAAATTTTACTTTTATTTAAATATGAAGTTATAAAATAATGTTGCTTCATACAGTTTTACTTGGATCATCAAATTAAACTACACAAGAACATATACTTATTATTATTTTTGGTACTCTTTATACCACTAATTCTGAAATCAAGCTTTACATTACAAGTAATGTGATTTATATCATAGAATGATAGAGGATAAAATAAATATATGATCAATTTTTTTTACTTTAAATAATAATTACATAATTTTAAGGTTACTTTAAATATATTTACTATTCAAATTCATATGACATCATAAATGTATGAGATAAAAAATAAGGAAAATGTATATATAAGAAATAGTCACAATATCAAAAAAAAAGTAGTAGATTAGTTACATTACTAAATATAATTGTCTTCTTATGTTAAATTGCATTTAACAAATTTATAAATATAACTTATTACAAGAGATAATGGCAAAAATATATTATTATATTTTTTATTTTCATAACAGTTTAATTCAGTTTTTTTTACACTACATTTGATAAAAATAATATTATTTATTAATATCACATTGTGTAAAGATTATGATTAACACTGTGAAAAGATGTACACAAAACATTTAACTACTAAAAACACAAATAAGCAAATTATCAAAATCAAAAAAATTTTTATTCAAGTAGTTAACAAGTTCATGTGAATTAGCAAGTCAATCTACTGGTAATATATCACTAGTACGAAAGGTTGAAACGACAGAAAAGACACCCATAAAAAGAGTTCCCTACTTTTTAGTAACAAATTTTACAATAAAATTATTAAACCTACATATGTAACTGAATTTAAGTCCAAGCGTTTTTGTTTTTGATATATTATAATAATTGATACAACGTTTGATTCCATAATTGGTTTCACCTTTTAAACTAAAATTTGTGTTTTCATAAGATAACTACACTATCAAGCAGAGTAAATTATAGGTTAGGTAACTATAAGGTTGGCTTAATGATTATAAGAAAAATAAAATATGAACCTCGTCTACTTCAATAATATCGTCTTCATCAGAATCTCCGACTTCAACAGTATCCACATCTAAATCTAAATCGAAAACATCTGCCATATACGATGACATTTCAATAAAATCACATTAGCAAATGCACTTTATTTTGTCAACACGTAAAAAATATTAAATATAGTATTAACGCTTTCATAAAGATCACTTTTCGTATAATTTTTTGAATGTTTAATGAACTTTATTCATATACTTAACTAAATTTTATACGCTAAGACCAAACAAGTCAAACGCACAGCAATGCTTTTACAGATTCTATATAAAATATAAATTACAGATTAAAATAATTACGTTGTACAGCCAAGGATTAATGGTATATTATGGTGTAAAGACAGATTATATTCATAAAAGTCAATTTAAACTAAAGGAGAGGCTGTATGGTATATCATCTTTGCCTTTCTCGTTAAGGAGATAAATAAAATTAACAAAAAGATGAAAATACACATTATGCATGTGTGTAAATTGTAAAAAGGAGAAAACTAAATTTTTCCGATAACTGTTACAGTGGCCATCATCATTAAAAGTGGGTTTGTAATAACAGAGGGCCACCTGTATTCAATTCGTTATAATCTATCAGTATAAAATTAATAACTTTTAATTAATAACCCGAGTAATTAACTTTTAAAATATATAGAACAATATAATCCTTAATAACAAGTAAGTGAAAAATTAATTTGCTTGTTGTGCTAAATTCATGAAATTACAATCCACTTTTTAATAAGTATTATATACTTTATAATAAGATATAATGGATTATACGAGACCTGGCAATATTTATAATTTATTATACATGATTACTATTAAATTTAAACGTTTTAATTTAAAAGGAACAACAGGGCTGCTATGGACTGGGGCCGTTGCTGCCTTGTGACTATTATTATACTGGTTTTGCCAATAATAACCACGCTTGGCAGGCGGGCAGTGCTGAACCTCTCGCACTGATAACGCTGCTGCCCGTTATCGGTCTCTAGCATTTAGGTCAGCGTTGAGAACTCAGCACTCGAAATTGTAGAGGAGTAATACCTGGGATGCATAGTTCAGCTAGGTAGGTCCAATTTCGACAAAGAGGTTAACCGCCGAATCCAAGTCGGTTGGGCAGCGTTCGGGAAATTACAGCAGATCTTTTCGTCCAATATCCGTAATCCGAAATGAGGAAATCCGTAGCAGAACCAATGTCACCGATATAGCTCTACGAATTGCGAACCTGGAGTGGCAATGAGCGGGCTACATAGTTCGGCGGACCGATGGACGTTGGGACCCTAAGGTGCTGTAGTGGCGACCCCTCACCGGGCGGCGTAGTGTAGGGAGACCCCCCCATAAGGTGGACCGACGACATAAAGAGGATCGTCAGTAGCCGCTGGCGCAAGATTGGGCCTTGTGGACCTCATTACGTGACACCTATGCCCAGCAGTGAGCAGTGGACGATCGGTTGAAGCGACGACGACGACGACGACGAAGGATTTAAAAAACCTTTACAATTTACAAGAATACATATGACTGTTATTATTTTGACGCCCTTGTTATGTTAAAATATACTTTTAATCAACCAGAAAGGTTTGATTTTAATTACAAATTAAAAAAAATTAAGAATATGTATGTATAGTATTTAAAAAATACTTATGCTTATATTTTCTGTTAATGAAACACAGGTTAAATATTTAGAAATAAAATGCATTATAAATTAAAATTAGATGTATTATATAAAAGAAATGATTTTTAATTACAACAATATTACGTTTTATGCTAAATAGTAGTTAGTTATTTAAAGTCCATTGGTATTTAAATATAACCAAATCCAAACGGTAGGTATGTCATTTAATGACAGGTTTTTGAACAGTGACACAAAGTGTTCATATGTTGGGGGTGTAAACATGTAATTACAATACAATCAAGTGTTTTTTACTTTTTTATCTTCCTATAATATCAATAGCATATTGTATGTTTACACATTTTAAGAATTTGGTTTATAAAATGCCAGTTCAGCGAACATAGTTGTAAAGGAAATATTCCAATGGCTAGTGACAGCGATAAAAGTTTGAGTAATCATAACTTGGATGGATCTTTAAAAAACAATAAGAAAGTTAATAGCAGTGAAAACGTTGGTGAGTATACTATGAGAAAACCCATTTAATTACGAACATCTTAAATTTAAAAATACATAACCCTAAATTTTGTTAGTATTTAGCCTTTCCTGTTTACAAGGAATTGCTTAAGGTAAAAAAAGGTAGGCTTTAGCGTCTCATTTTTGGGCATTGGTTTCCTCTCTTGTATGAAAGAGGATTTTTTAGGGCAAAGATCCACCATGCTACTCCAATGTGGATCAGCTGGCTACACATATTCCAGAATTCCTCTAGCACTTTGCAGGTTTCACAATAATGTTTTCTTTTATTAAAAAATAAAATGAAGAATTTTAAATTAAAATTATACAAATAAATGTTCTAAGTCTTCGTAGTAGTGCCTTCAACCTGTGACAGTTGACAAGAATCCATGCGTTTAGCCGTTCCTAGCTTTCACAGCTTATAGAGTTGCACAAAAATGTTAGCATAATAAAATTAGTTTACATATCTGAATATTGTTGTCATTTAAAAATATACAGAGCTTTTCACCCATCATCTTATACATAGAGAAATGTACTCATTATTAATTAGTAAAGTTTAAATGGTTGATTTTGCTTTGATCATATTATTTAAAGTAGTGCAAAATTCTGTAAAATATTGCTTGAGGTAGATGAAGATTCTTTGATAATTGGCTATATTTTGTGGGTCTAATATTGTATATCTTTTCTAAAATGAAATGTTTATTTATAATATTTATATTTTTCATTATAATTGTTTACAAAATATTTTCAATATTAATACCACATTTTGTCCAAAATGGTTAGACATTGTTTTGTATGGGGTATTACAAATACTAAGTTACTTATTATAACATAATCTTTCTGTCAGTGACTAACCAATCGAATTCTATGAAACTGTTTTTCATTAACAGGACTAAATTGCTATTCAATAAATAAAATAGTTTTAATTCTGGTTAATGCTCATGGAAATAATTATTTAGTAATGTCACATCCAAACTAAAGTAAAATGTACAGGTAAATGCAAAAAAAAATTTCAATTAAATAAAATAAAATTAAAGTTAGTCAAATTAAAAATTAATGCAAACGCAATAATTATTAATAAAACTGAAATAAATTAAATTATGATTTAAAAAGAAAGTTGCTATTTTATGTTCCTCATTTGGTGTATTATTCAACAGTTATGAAAGAACAGTTGGAGGATGCCTGAGTGATGATTCTAATGCAATTTATAACAGTCTCCCTAAAGTCTAATGATTTTATTAAGACTATTGTTTTTTTATAGATTATTAATTTTTTTAATATATAATCCTATTTAAATGTACCGGCCCTATCAAAAAAAGAGACTCAATTTATAAGTACATGTAATGTCAAATATACTGATCAAAAAGATATTTTCACTGCAACAGATATATTTCAAATATCTGTTGTAGTAAAATCTAATTCAAAGGGCCGAAATAATATAGCTGCTAAGATAAATTAAGAAAGTTATAAGTTCCTTTTGTAAAAAATCAGATCACATTAGTTAAATTTACAGGAAATACAACAAAAATAATTGCTATTTCATAATATATATTGGTATGATTACATATATAGAAATATAGGTAATAGAATCAACTTAAGGTCTGAAATTGTTCTATTCAAACAGTTCCATTTTTTGTATTACGAATCTTTTCAAGATGTTACAAAAATGAATATAATTATTCAATACTTGGCTCAGTCAGTGTAGGCCTTAAAATTCTTTTATTAGGTGGCTTTCAGGTGTGCCAATTGGGCACAGATTATCTTGCCATTGTCAAATAAATTGCACAACACACATAGAATCTGACATATCTCTTTTAATAAAAAGAGTGAAAGTATATCATATAACTTACAAAACAAAAACAAACTTGTTATAAATTCTAGTAGGCTGCCTAAAATAAACAACTCATTTAAGGGTAACTGTATACATTTCTATAATAAAGTCCCACAAGATGTTTTAGAGATGTCAATTAATAAATGCAAAGTCTTTGTTAAAAGAAAGTTGATAGAAAAATTATAAGTTTTTAAGTTGCAAGATTACTTAGACGATAGAAACATGTGGGAGTGATCAAACTAATCTAATTTGAATTGAAATATATTAAACTAATATGATATTGTAATGATAATGGTAACAAAAAAAAAACAAAATACCAGACTGAATTTGTTGTGAGCTCTTCTCGGATCAGGGCGCGAAGGAACCCTCATAACTTTAGATTTTAAGTTGTTCTGGAGTACCATCATCAGACATACTTTAGAATTACAGTGTGGAAAAGAAAAAAAAATTATTTGACGATTCAAAAGTGCTGTAATATGCCGACTTGAATAAAGATATTTTGATTTGATTTGATATTTGAAGTTTAAAACTACTTCTCAAAATGAAAAATTTCATATTTAAATGTTGGCAATGTGTGATACAGTCTGGCAAATCAATCTTTTTTGATAAATGAATAAATTGTAGTCTATTAGTTTCCAAATTTATTGACCTTGTAATTAATGATTTATAACTTTAAATCACATTCAAATTTTGAAAGGAAAGCTATTTAAAGCATAAAAATTTGTTACTACTTTTCATTGAATACCATTGTCTTATTAACATGAAGCGATTTTAAGAATAAGGTCTAAAATTTATCTAAATATGCTTCATAATTACTTAATATTTTTCTACAAATAATCATTATTTTAAACATGGTCTTTGGATAAAAATGTCATTTAAATCTATTAATAAATAAGTCTTTTGATTACGACTCAGTAATGATTTATGCATGAATTTACGAAAATTCCATCATTTCTTAAACCGCTAAAAAGATTAAGGGCATTATGACATATATTTATATTTTACAATCTCACTACTTAAACGTTGTTCGTATTATCAATCGGTAATGAAATTAATTTATCCACTTTAAGTATATTTTCACTAGATGACACTAAACATACATACAGTATTTTCAAATAGTGGTTCATAAATATTTAAAAGCTCATAGGATAGATTTCAAAGTTTCTTTCTAATTACTGAATCTTAGAAGTTTGAACTACATTGCATAGAAATTGACGTAATTTATTTATATTGCTTGTATATTTTATTATTATACATAGTCTGTAAAAATTTTGCCATTCTGACAGCAACCTTTGTTGTCACTACTCAACTGTCATTAACTTTTGACTTTGACATATTAATATTGTGATATAATTTGTAAAACATGATTTAAAAGTGGAAATCAACAAAAATATATTGTGGTGTATACCAAAGTGGCAACCATTTAAAAATCAACAAGACTAATTTATGTTGAAATGCGGAATATAAATTAATTTTTGAGTGACCGTGATGAGTTCTGGCATTGATGAAAGTATATCTGAAAAAGTTCCTGCTCTCCTTGATGATATATTAAAAAAAACATTTCTAGATGCAAGCTCCACGGAGTTAAAACAAACAGACGTATTTGTTATATTGGTAGTATTTTTACTATCGGAGAATGGATTCTTGCATTTGGCTCACAATACAATGGATGTACAACCTTTGCATGTCATTGACAACAAACGATTAGTTCAGTGGCGGCAACCTACTGGACTGTATGAAGTTCGTCTTGTAATGACTGAGTTCTGTGATACTGCAATAAAATTTATGTTTTCCCCACTAGAAGCCTCAATCCTTATAAATGTGATAATCAGTGAAATCAGTTCAGAAGTTTACACTGTCTGTTTGCCTGTAAGTCGCTATATTGTCTCTTTAGATGTTGAATCAGTACCATTAATGTTTCGTGACATTCAACATCTGTCCAATGTGATTAAAAATAATATTGTAACTCCAGTAAAGAGTGCCATATTCAATTATTATGGTTATTCCAGTGCTAGTTTTACAGGCTTGCCAGAAGAGATACTCTTTCAGATAATGTTATATTTGCCTGTGAGCGACATTATAACTATTGCACAAAGTTGTAAAAAATTAAGCCTGCAATTAAATAATGAAAATTTATGGCATAAATTATTATTAAGAGATTTTACTAATATAATATCAATAACTGAAGATCAAAATTGGAAGTCCTTATATAGAAGTATATATATTATGCAACAGGATTCAAAGAACAGAGCTAGGTGCTCGAGGGGAACCTTGCATGATTTAATGGATATATCTGATTCAGTTTCATACATTGATAATCCTATGTGGGATGTAATTATATAGTTTCAAATAAACTTGTTTAATATATAATATTGGTTTTCATTTTAGATTATTATTTATCATTTTGTAAACAGTAGTTATATTTAGACAGCCTTGCATATAAAGAGACATGTATAAAATCCTTATTTGGTATGACAGCGTTGAAAAATAGTTTATTTATTATTGTATTACCTCCTGTTATAATGATGTATTTTGTTAGTGTCATGCTTCAATGGTTACATGATTTAAAAAATATGAAGCCCTGGGTTGATAATTGTGGTGATATAATCACCAATATTATAAGCACATCAAAATGTCTAAGGTTCAGAGTTAAGACAGCAGCCATCGATACAACAAATTTTTTAATTCTTTTGGTGTATTATTTTAAATTTACTCTGCCTCTTCTCAATTTCTTTTATTTATATTTATTAAGTAATAGATATCATTCTACATATAGGAATATTGCACAGAAAGGCATGATGTGATTTACAATTATTGTAAAATATTTAAGCTATGATAAATATTATTCCATTCTTGTTTATTACATAATTGATCCATCTAAATTACTATGCATTTATCAAAAAAAAAAATTTATATATGATTGTATATNCTCCTATATAATTAGTTCATTGGTAATTATCTAGTATTTTATTTCTGTTCAATGTCAAATACATTTTTTAATGTTATAGTTTATGACATTTAATGCTAAAATTAGTGTTAAGGATGAATTGAATTTATTTTTTCCATTCATATTGTTTTTAATATATAGCTTCAAACAACCACAAAAGTTTTAATTTCACTTAAAAATCAGATCTGATGTAACAGGTTTAAGTAACATAAGTCTGTTCACAAAAATTATATACTTAGGTATATACAAAAGTTTTGTTAGTGATTACTTTTTTGAAAGATAACAATGACATTAATTGGGTAAATGCTTAATGGGGTATGTTTTTAAGGCTTTTTATAGTAATGTATATGTACGAATGAGGGATGAAAAAGTAGTGAGAACAAGAAACTCCTTGGTAAGAAAAATATATACTGGCAGGCAGAGCTCAGATACGTATTTGTAATATTAATAAAGAAAAGAAATCTTCGATTCTCTTTTGATTCTTTCTGAATGTAGTCATTTGTTTGCTTCGTGTCGGAACGTGTTCTTGATAGTGGAGATAAACGAAGTGCAAGCCTTTAATAAATACCTCTGTTTAAAAAAGTTATCGACGCAAAAGATTCATTGCGATTTAAAGGCAACATTAAGAGAGTCAGCTGTGCCGTATTCTGCTGTCGCAAGGATTTCTCAATTTCAAGTAAAAAGAACGAGAACATCGCTGCGGGGCCGTCCATCGACGTCGGTCACCCAAGAAATTGTTGCGAAAGTCGAGATAATTGTATTGAGCGATCGAAGAACTACCATCCGATACTTAATTCAGGTTTGGGAAGCTACGCCAGATATTTTCGTCCGATATCCCTCAGTGCCTGAAGGCCAAAGTCTTCGAACAGTGCGTGTTGCCAGCGATGACCTACGGTTCTGAGACGTGGTCGCTGACTATGGGCCTCATGCGGCAGCTCAGTCACTCAGCGTGCGATGGAGAGGGCTATGCTCGAAGTTTCTCTACGAGATCGAATCAGCAATGAAGAGATCCGTAGTAGAAGCAGAGTTACCGACATATTCCTACGAATCGCGAACCTGAAGTAGCAATGGGCGGGGCATATAGTCCGAAGAACCGATGGACGTTGGGGGCCGAAGGTGCTGGAATGGCGACCCCGCACCGAACGGCGCAGTGTAGGCAGGCCACCCACAAGGTGGACCGATGATATAAAGAGGATCGCTGGTAGCCGCTGGAGCCAGGCGGCGCAAGATCGGGCCTTGTGGACGTCATTACGTGAGACCTATGTCCAGAAATGGACGTCCATCGGTTGAAGCGACGACGACGACAACAACGACGACTTAATTCAAGAAACGGACATTTCATATAGAGGTATTCAATCTATATTTAAACAATATTTGAATATGGGAAAAGTCCCCGCAAAATGGGAGGAATGTTAACCGACAGTCAGAAACAAAATCCACTTGACATTTTAAAGATATTGGGCAAGTTTCGAGAAAATTCTGAAAACCTTTTTGCCTGGTTTCGCGTAACAATGGACGAAACATGGGTCCATCATTGTGAAACAAAACAGCAATATTCACAATGGAAACGGCCATCATCACCGATCGCGAAGAAGTGTCGGGCCGTGGCATCGGCTGGCAAGGTTATGGCCTGAATATTTTGGGACTCAGAAGGGATATTGTTGATTGATTAACTGGAGCGCGGAACCACTAATACAAGCCAATATTATGCAGCTCTAATTCCAATTTGAGGAATGCCATCAAAGAGAAAAGGAGAGGAAACTTCGAAGGGGCGTGCTGTTTAATCACGACAACAAATCCGCGCACAGGTCGACCGTTGCGATGGCTGCCATTCAGCAAGCTGGCTTCGATTGACCATCTCCCTTATTCACCATATCTGACGCGATTTTTATATGTTCCCCAAATTGATAGAATACTTAAGGGGGGAAAAGGTACGAAGACGATAACGAGGTGATGGATGCCGTGGACAGCTTTTTGCAGGACCAAGACAACCTTTTTTTTTTTTTTTTTGAAAGGGATTTTTGAAAGGGCCTTGGATAAGTACTGGACTCGGTGTGTAGAGAGACTCGTAGACTATGTATGAAAATAAATTATTAAGTTATCAATAGTCATTATATTCTGTCTCATTCTCACTACTTTTTGATCCTTCCTCGTCCATGTGATATAGTACTTGCGCTAGCTGCTTAGGTCACCAAGGCGCAAGCAACTAGCACAAGTAAAAAATTGGAGGGATTAAACAGTGAAAAATATTTTAGTACCTATTGTCGTACCTACCAAATAAATTTCTTTTTAAATCAGTCCAACCATTTGGAGCGGTGCAAGCACTGTAGATTTACTTTTTGTAATTTTTAGTTTGGAAGGGGTCGCACATTAAAATAATTCTAAAACATTTTAATAGGTGATGGAGACACATTAATTCTGGGTCCACAGCAGCCGCTCGGTAAAGGTGGACGCCACTTGTCCATTCCTTTTGATTCTGCAGCTACTAATGGTGACTTGAGTAAGTTTTCTTTTACATTCAGAGGCCTTGTTAATAAGCATGGATCATTATCGGTGCTGTATTTTTATAAAAATAAGCCATCCTAACACCATTACTTCATTCTACTAATATTAATACTGTTTCTACTACTACTGATAATAATATTTTTTATCACTTCTACTATATTTACTATATTAAGTGAAATATTTTATATATCCATGGACGAATATATAAGTTATAAGATTGGCTAAAATAAACAGTTTTTGGCAAAATGCGAATTTATTCATAAACACTGAAGGAGGCTTCCTTCAAGAGCAATTTAGTCACTCCAACTCTTCTCAAATATTTCAATGCATTTCTTGAAGAATGGTTTATTTTTAAATGAAAAATTTATATTTCATTTGTAGATGACTTAATGTTGGGGTATAATTGAGGGTTTAAAAGTATTACCGGGAAGTGTTCCTGAACATTTGGAGAATTCCTTTGCGGACCCAAGTAGCAGATATCTACTCAAAAAGTCTTTAAGTTTGGCGAAATAAGTCTAAACAGCGCTCGATATCAACGAGTCGTTTTCCGTTCACTGTGAGCAAACTTCGCAGCTTTCTCCTGGACAAATGTTTTGTAAACTATACATTGCCAAAAACTTTACGATGTCTATTTTGTGGTTCTGATGTAACCTTATCGATCGGCATGCTGATGATTCATGACATAGCATGCGATGAAACCTTTTTTTAGAATTTATATATGTTTTCTGTAATAAATACCCTAGAACTGACACCTTTTCATGTTTATCTTTTTGCTTATTTAGATCATCTCACATTATAGCTAAGATTTTGAAATAATTTTACGTTTTATAAGTTCTTACAACTTTGCCGTTGATTGCATTGATTATCAATAGCATTGTACAAAATGAGTCTCTCTAATGTTATTTTACATTTCCTGAAAAATATGGAATAATTACGTTTCAGTTAAGTGCAATTCTAATGGAAGCTTTCAGCTCCATACATGTACCTTTATACTTTACTGAAAAACATTAAATACTAAAGTATTGTCGGGGCAAGTTTGTTGACTCATATTTATTTTAAAACTTATCACACGTAATTTCAATATATTATGTCAATTTTTATAAGTATTACATACATTCTTAGCATCACGCCTCATTCCCATAGGGGTAGGCAAAGACCACATCCTTTCACTTGCCACGATCCTTGCGTATCTCCTTCGCTTCTTTCATTCTCATTAAACCTTTCATACAATTTCGTCGGTTTAGACTACTCTTGAATTGGCCCTTATTTAAATTGTCCTGGATTTGGTCCAGGAGCGTTCGCCTTGGTCTTCCCCTTCTTACTTTCCCCTTCACTCTTGACTCATAAATCTTTTTTTTTTCAATCTCCTTTAATTCATTCTCCTCTACGTGCCCTAACCATCTTAGTGTACCTTTCTCAATTGTAGTCACTACATCTTCTCTTATACCACAACGTTCTCGTTGTGGTATAAGTATTAGTTTCCTTATATTAATAAAATTATGACAAGCACTATTTACTACTAAGTATTATGAGAAAAATATCTGTGACTAATCTATATACGATAAGTTTTTGGCCTTTTTTACAATGAGCTATGAAATAAATTTCTTTGTGGCTACCACATGACAATATAATAATAGGCAGTTCAACTTCACATGTAAAGATTTTGCTACGTTATTCATACAATTATCGGAATATACATTTTATATGGCATTCCAACATTAGAAATGTATCTAATCAAATAAAATCCAAAATTCTTAATCTAATAGGCTTAAATTATTAGGTATATAATCGTCATTACAGTAATTTTTTCATATGATTTTCTATGTACGACTGATGTTGATATTAAAGAACAACTTTTGTGTGAACGAATGTCAGTAACACATTATGTGTAATTTGTATCAGATTGAAAACGGAATTGATATAGCACCCGGCCGGGCTAGTACAGGGTAGGGTGAGGATGCGCAAGCAAGATGCGCTGCGCAGCCTCCATTTGTCCCCTCGCCTCCGAGGCGCCGCCATCTGATAGTTGCGAGTCCTGCGAGGTGAACGCCACGCCAAGAGTGTGAGTGAATGTAGGGCCTTGTGCCATCATTATGTACTGATGGCTTGGAGGTGAAAAAATCGTGGAGCGATCGCGGACGGTGCGCGACGTACCGCCGTGGCGGTGCTACGGACCCATGCTTACTCACAGTCGCTCTGATGGCGATTTTCCTATTTATACAAGAGGTGAGGGTTCTCGAGTACATTACTCGTTATTAGTAAGCCTTGAACTTTACTCACCATGTGTTTTTTTGCATCACTATTAAGTGTTATTTCCCAACGGCATCATTAGTCTGATTCGATACACTAACCCTTTTATTAACTAAATTTGTTAGAGACGATTTGAAACCAAGTCCTGCATAACACAATTCCTATACTTACTGTTCATTGGGTGAATTATCTTTTATATTTATTTATATTTAACCGGTTAGCCTTCGTCGCTTGTTATATGCTTAAATAGGTTTGAGCTTGAAAAATACGCTCGGTTAAATTTCTAGGGCAGTCTATTAATAAATAAAGGTTACACGCTTAATCAAACGTATACACGTTGACATCGATTATATACCTACTTGCTCATCATACATACTTGCATAACATTTTGTATAAGCTTCCAATGTATTTTTTAAATTTATTCTCTTATACATCAAACTGTTACGTAAATTAGAAGTTTTTATCGGTATTTTAGATTTCGAACTAATGATAGCATAGTTTATAAATATTATAATTACAATTCATATATCTAGAGCTACTTTATTCTATGAAAAACCGAATGATATATCGTCATATTATCAATTGTTATCTAATCTTTATCGTCTCTGTGCCAATGTCTTAGTTGTAAATCGTGTGTCGTTTTATTTGGACTACATAATGTTAAAAATGTTAATTAGATAAAGTTTCAAATATTTGATATGTGCACACAGTGGTACATAATGGATGATTCAGTGCTAAATACAAATAATTGCAAAAGTAGACATAGACCAATTGATGATGATACTAGAAGCGAGAGTGGCGAGTTAGATAAGGACACAAAAACATGTAAGTTACATGGCAAATTTAATTGTTTTGCAAGACAAGCTATAGTATATAGATATGGATGTTCGAAGTTAAATAGAATAATTTATAATACGTGTTTTTGTTCTTGTATGCCTAGTACATTATGCGAAATATTTGTTATGGAAATAATATAAAATAGATTTTGATTTATATAATTATAGCCTACAATCCTTTCTACTTTACCTGAGAAAGTTGTATTAAAAGTAATATATTCCCTGGATCAACACAGCAGCAGATTGGAATAACAAAATATTTTCATGAGTTTGTGTATAAAAATTAATTTCAAATGGTAAACAAACACGTAATATAGGTATACACTAGCAAACCTAGTCAAAATATGTAAGTAAGATGTATTAATACTGACACATCTTCAATTTAATTGGTGATACATTTTGTCTTAGAGGAACATCGCATAATTTTGTTTTGACGACATATATAAATTGGTACTAAGCATAAAGTCGAATTTTACTTATACATCAGTATGAAAATTGTGGACAAGTGTACTGAACACGTTCTCAACTGTTGCTATAAACAAATTTTATTTAATTAATTTTAATAATTTTAGGACTGTTTTCTAGCAGTGATTTAGACCTCCAAGATAAGAAGCAGTTAATCATATAGTTATGCCAGCGGGTTTAAAAAAAATGACACAATTTTCCTTCTTTCGTCATATTTAAATATAATTCAAAGTAAAGGCCATTATTTTGTCTTTCTAGAGATCAACTATAGTATTAAATTATTATAGAAATCTTTAAGGCAAATCAACATTTTTAATTATTTGACATGAAATAATTTTACATTATATTTCATATACAGCACCGTAATGTAATATTTTATGTTACATTTCCAGCCAGCAGAAATGATCCCTCTGCCTTTACTATCTTATTTTATAATTTTAGATGATTAAAAATTGAGTATATATAGTAATGGTGTATCGAAACCCCTATCAGATTTCTATATAAATTTTGCAGTTTTCAAAATTAGCAATAGATGTTTTATTTGGATTATTTTACTGGACTTTTGCTTAGTAAATATTGTTTTCAATACGTAATATTTCTTGCAAGGGTGTTGAGGAATGTACCTTGAATATAAAATACACCTGCCCGATTAACCAGCGGGGGTGCGGGTAGGGTGGTCCGCGGGGTGTTACGTGAAGTAGACCCGATAAGCCGGTGTCGATGCACGTTCAACGCACTTAACATGCTCCTATATTCTTGCTACCTGCAAACAATCCTACAGCGGGGAAGACAATATGCGCTGAATACCAATTGATCACAATATGTAACCGTCGCTACTGCGTAGTATTTTAAACCATTGTTAGGTTAGTTCATTACATTACAACGCAGTTTATGCGACAGTGTAGAAATCTCCGCAATACAGTTTGAATTAAACATAACTTTGTAAGATCGAATTTTTTACTCTTAAATCTACATTTTTATAGGTATCATGATGTCTATAGTTTATTTACACAGATGAAATAAAATAATTCTTGCAACTATAATAGTAAATGCGTGTTGCTTCAATGAAGCAGACCTAAATAGTTATAATGCAACTAGTTGTAAACGTGACGTTACGTGGGGGTCTTGCTAAGTGCTAAGCATGGGAGTTGTTTCATGCTTGTTGCAAATAACTTAACTCAAACGTTTTTATAAATCCAATAACTGATATTTATAAATAACTGAAGGTTATTTTTCCATAGACTATGTAGTCTATTAGAAGTTGGGGCCAGGTGTCGATACCAAAGCTTTTCAAGTAGTTGGTATTAATAGGCTGAATCTGAATCTCTACATATTTCCTATAATTTCAGTGTTGATCTCTTTGAATAATTTTATTCGATAGATACATACATAATCTATACACACCATTACCGAAATACCGTCCGAGATAATATTCACTTAACGTAAAAAACATCAAATACACAATTTTATTACAAGAAATAAAAACAAACTTGTAATTCCATATTTTAGAGTGAAGACGGTTTAGAAATCGTTTGTCGGGTTGAGCACACGCATTTTTAATAAGATACCACAATCAGTTTTAAATTTGCCTCCACATAATTTGAAGAAAAATGTCAAAAACATTGTTTTACAAAAGGCATATTATAATGTTGAAGATTATTTAAGCGATAGAAATGTTTGGGCTTGATACCAGTTGCTCACAGAAGTACCAATATATTACACATTGTAACATACAAAACTATCTTTCAAAGAGTAACCGCTGAGTTTCTTGCCGGTTTCTCCTCATCGGATTCAACTTTCCGAACCGGTGGTAGATTTGTTACCAAAGTACAGACTACTGATGATTCAAAAGTGCTTTTTCAGTCTATTTGAATAAAAAATATTTTGATTTTGACTACTACTCGCGAACTCCATTATAGAATATCGACAATAACTAAATAACGTTCATTTGGATATAAGGTTTTTTGGTTACTCGATATCTATATCGTAATAACTAACGGATAGTTATACCAAGAACACCATTAACATGGTACAATAGATCCTACGGATCGGCGAACGAAGCGCGTTGAGTGCAACATGCAGGGGCGACAGCGGCAGGGCCCCCACCCTCCTTGCCGCCCGTCTCAACCCGCGCGCCAGTCCGTCGCTGTGCGTCCCTCGCGACACTGGTACAGTGGTTACAACGTGAACATTACTACCAAATTGTGTTGATTCGTGTGTGCCTTTAAATAGTGTTGTTTACCAGTGTAGTGGTGGTTTATTGTCAATACCGAAGATGTCGTATGTGCGACATGGCTGTGTGTAGTTGACATGTCGCTGAGCGCGCCCGCTCAGGCGGTGCGCGGTACCAGGACCAATAGCCTCGACCAACTAGATTTCCAAGAGCGCAGGCAGCTGATTGCTAGCTCGTTATCTCTTACAGACTTCTTACATGTTGGGGCTAAAGAAGTGGCAGCGGTTGCCGTCGCTGGTTCGTTTTTCCATACCTACTATAAGTTTACACTTTCCCTATACAAGAATATCTTGTTCAAATTTGAAACCCTTAATAAGATACTTTTTTATTCAACCACTCTAGTATGAATACAGGTTTCTTAACTTGATATTAATGCAGTTTTCTTTCATTAAATTGTTATTGCGATAAATTGCACAGCGCCATCTGTTTAAAAGGTGTAAAGGATTCTTTCTATGTAATTAGTTTAAGAAGTTCGTGTTTGATGGCGTGAGATTTGATTTTTTATGTTACATTTTATGTTTATATTGATAATTAAATATAAACTGGCCATAATTATTTTGTATAGGTATCTTCCTATTTGTATGATAATGTGATTTAGTTATTCTGTTTGCTTATTTATGGAAATTAACTTATTTCATCATAAAAGTTAATGATATCATAGGAAGGACACGCGAACATTTGCTTCTCAAATGATTATTATAATGATTGAGCTCTTTTTTCCTTGATTAGGCATCAAGGTAAACAGAGCTCAATTTTTAAGTTCTTATGTACGCACGTAAATAAAAATGAAATATGCAGTTTCATCTTAATATAGCGGGCCTCAGTATAACTATTTTCTCGACTTTAAGCATTTTTCGAAATTCCTTAAGACTGCCTGTAGGAGCTGGTGTGGTTAATCTTTGGATAATCTAGACGGAACGATAGCCCAGTTTTTATATATATAACGTTCAATATATAAGTCTTAGATAAATATCTTATAAATTATTCCAACTATTCTACAATTTAAAATTAATTCGAATGGTTCAATTCTTCTTAAGTCAGTGACTGTCGTTTGTTGGTAAGACACATGGATATTTTTCTTTTAAAACAAATTCTAACCCTTAATAGCAAAACCTCATTGTAAGAAATGGGTTTCCATAATGAATAGTTTCATTTCTTTCTGTGTCTTTATATCTAGATTGCACTGTATAAACAGATCGTTTAAAGACGGCTTTATAATTGTTGAAAAGATTCATAAAACATTATTCTTTAGAGTATTGAAAACGCTTATTACACAAATAGGAAAACGCATAAATATATTAAGTTATAAAAAACACGTGCGCTCTCAGTTTGTTCAATTTCGGTGTCCAAAAGCATGTCAAATCTTAACAGGATCAGAGATAGATCAGGTGCAGGACGGTTTAACATTATATCCGAGGCTTTGAGAATTATACTGCCTACTTTCTAACTTCGGGCAAATGCTGAGAGATTAAATACAAAAAACCCAATATTCCTTTTTGAATTACCCAGACCTGGGACACAAAACCAGTACCTTATGATCAGTAGCTGTACAAGCTCACTTCTAGACCAATCCGGCAGTTAAGTTAGGGTTAACGGAATTCAATAATTTTTAAATTCTACATTTCTTTTAGCTATATACACACCTATTTTTTGGACGTTAAATTATAAACTTTTCATTTGGCTTTCAAAAAGTATGCTTTATCTACTACTAGCAGACCCGCCCACTCGATGCTGTGGCTGAGGTTCTTAATAGACAAATAATTTGCAATAAAATAATATTTCGACTATAAATTAAGATGTAAGCTATCCTATCTTTCAAGTTGGATCGAACTGCACACTGTGTGCAAATTTGATTAAAATCGGTTAAGTACTTTAGGAATTCACCGCGGACAAACGTGACACGTAATTTATATATTAAGATATTCTCCAACATACTTTTTATATTCTTACTATTGGCGAATATAATGTAAATACTCCAATTCAGATACATTATTTAAATTGGTTGTGTAACAAGCACTCATGCTAAGATTTTTCTAAGTAGGCATTATCATTAGTTTATTATATTAATGTTGTTACATTTAAAATTTAATGCTTAGAAACAGCGAAGTATTGTGAAAACAATTGTGAAGCCTCTGTAATCAATGAATGCGAGTAATTTAGTATTTGATCAAGTGCAAATTTTTAACAATGTTATTTACTCAAAGTTCTGCAAGCAAGGAGGGTAATTATAAATGTAAACTGTTAAATAATTTCATTTAAACATAACCATATATTTTTTGTATCTACTAACATATGTAGGTAACATTTTTATTTGCTAAAACAGAAAGGTACCAAAATGTTTATAATGTATGCTGATGTCATTTTCGCATTGTTGTTTAAGGCCAATGAACCAGTCCTGATTTTGAGCTTAAAACTGATTCACATCAGAGCCGTTAACCTACCTACTTAATCTTTGGATGACGATTAATAATAATCTTCTGGCAGTGTATTGGCATAATATATACCAGCAACTTCATTAACTTGGTAAATATGTTGCCTGTGACTCTAATGGGAAAGTCCTCTTTATTTTTATATTTTCCCTCCGATTACGCTGTAAATGCCAGTAGGGCTAACAGCTTAAATTCTTGTCTAAAACTAGAGAGAGAGCCTGAGTATTGTACATACAATAGTACAGAGTATTATCCATATAATATATACTGAGATTAGTTTACGCAAAGGGTAGACGTAAAAGTGGCCTTATCGCTAAGTAGTGATTTCGGTCAAGTAACCTTATCATTAAGGAGATATTATTAAGAACAAGGTTAGCTCAGACAAACAAAAATTAATAAACAGGGTTTATATAACTCACTGTAAAAAACATCAACGGTCGTCAGGGCGATCGATTATTGCTATTGGTTCAGTTTGGTACTGTAGGAATTTAAAAAAAAAAGAAGAAAATAAAATAAGATATTAACTTTATTTGGTATATAATGTGAGATACAATATATCTAGTAGTAACTTCATACATCTCCAAGAAATTTGAATGGAATAATTCTTGTGATCAATAAAAAAACAATCGCCGTTTTAGGGTGATAGATTTACAAAGGATATTTTCTTAATTTCAATGTATAAATGAAGAATGAATAATAACTTGATCCATATAGAATCAGTATTTTAGTATAATTTCTGCGTTAATTTGCGAAACATTTGATGGCCTATTTTATGAAGAGTGAACTTCACAGATGTTTTTAATATAAAACATAAATATTAAGCCTGCCTTTGGCGATTAAGGGACTGACATACATTATTTAATTATTAAGTCTCTAGATCCTTGAACGTTAGTCTAATCAAGAACGATTTTATACTTCGTTTTAGAACGTTCAATTTTTATTAGGTGCTTACTTCGTTAGCCTTTGCATTAATCTCATATGAAATCATATAGTTGGCATGAATAAAACAGTGAACTCTATTTTTTTATAGTAAAAATCATTTAAAGTTCCCAATTTTTTTATGACATTTTATATTGCCTCAGAATGTCTTTTCTACTCACAAGTTCTCAAACAGGATAAAATAACAGTTACCTTAGTTTCGACATTGCATCTTGTAGTGTTTGGGGAAGTAGTGAAATAGTAGCATTGATAAAATGTAAATCAAGGCAGACAAATAATATTGTCAATTAGTCATAGATTCATACTTTTAAAATTACAATTTTTGTCATTATATTATCTTTACTATGTCAATTATACAAAGAAAGTATGTAAGGAATTATTGTTTCTAAACAACCGTAATGACTTGTCTAAACTTAATAAATTATTTCAGTTACTCAACCTATTAAACTACAAAGCCCCAATTATAAAGCTAAACATAAAAAAAATATCAGTTATAAAGGTTTGGAAATTCTCGGTAATGGGGATAATTCACTGCATCATTTTCAGAACTGTAATGCAATAATTAATCATAGAAGTTTCTCATATATATCGAGATGTACTGTATAATCTGTGACAATAGTCAAAAGAATTGAAGACGAGTGCACGAAGGCTCTTATGTAAACGTTTTAAGGTTTTCTATTGTTTCCCGACGAATATTAAATGCATGTGAAAGACAGCAAGTGTAAATGCAAGTTTAAAAAAGGATTGAGCAATGTTTGACAGTCTTTCAAATTTTAGATGCACATAATACTTGCATTCATTTCACCAAAAAAGTTACATATCCTTTTTTTCACGCTGGGAAATGCCTATATGCACCCCAATCAGACCTAAAGTGTTATCGGAAGGGTGGGATTCGCTGGCAATCCAGAATGCAGCGATATCGTCCACATCCTTTTGTGGAGCACCAGAGGATCGGTTGACGCAATCTATCCTGGTACTCCAGAATACACCCGCGGGAAAACTTAGAAAGGAGGCAGGAGAAGCGCAAATTTACGCCTTCTACCTTCCTACCTCCTGCGCCATAGTAAGAGAGCTTCTTCCCTCTAACTCTCAGGTGACACTGTCCTCCACTTCCTTTCGCTGGTAAGTATGATTACTTCATCTAAAAGGTAAGTAGCAGCCAGTTAACGTTCCACTGCTGGGCACAGACCTCCTCACTCATAGGAGAGAAGGTTTTTAGAGCATAGACCCACCACGCTGCTCCACTGCGGATTGGCAGGCATAGTACATAAGTGCACTCTCTTTTCCTTCACTCACACCAACTTCCCAACTTCGGGCAAATATTGAGAAAATATTAATAGAAAACTCAATATTGATTTTTGAATTGGTCCGACAAATCATGTCTGTAGTCGAACATGCTAACGACTAGACCAATGAGGCAGTTCATCTACTACGGTCTTAAATTGAACCTTCGTATATTTCGTTCAAGTTACGTGTTGACTTATATAGCTTAATTGGGTTTAACTTTTTGTAATGGTATGTTATGTAGTTATATATAATAGTTTAAGTAACTTTAATTTATAAACCTGATTTAAAACTCGAATATCTATTGTAATATACATAAGTGTTATAGTAAAACTAGAGGCCAGCATCTGCATCACCATGTTAAAGTTGGATTACTAAATTATATATATATTTTTTCAATACATTCAATTATCCCTCATTAATGTAGCTTTGTGAAGAATAGAAATGAAAAGCCTTGAATGATAGAGTATACATTACAAGTACAAATATGTGTCTACGAGTTTTATGCACGTATGGCCACTTCCCTGATATAAGACCCAAGCGCGATTTTTCTGCATCGCTTTTATTGTTAAAAGTTGTAATAGGCAATTAGGAATATATAGCAAACCAATTTAAACTTGAAAGACGTGTCTGGATTCTACGTTGTATACATGTTTAATCCATGTTGTTGAAACTGCACATTTTAATGTGGAGAAACCGAGTAAGTCACGCTAATTACACTCTCGCTTTATGGTTGTAACATTTATATCTGTGTATTCAATTTCCTGTTATTAGTCGAACTCTTCATTTTATCTTATAAGGGGGCTTGAAGTAGATAAAATGCGTTTCTACATAATTCTTTAATTGTAATACACAGTAGGATATTCTCCGCGAAAATTCCTATACAAAAGTTTCGGGACTGCATTGTAATTATCAATGACAGAGGCTTTTTTTTACATATCCAGGGCCCACTTACGTTTATTTGCACTTTAAAATAAAAAATCGTCTAGAATCTTAGACTGTTGAATGTAGTCGTATTTATTGAATTTATATGGTTTATTGTTTGAAACTAAGAATAATTTCGTTGGTTAAAGAGTTTTGTCAACAAACGAACAACTATAACTTTTATTTGAAATTATTGATATGCATTTTTAACAAAATATCCGAATCACTTGGGTTTGCCTTCACATAGTTTTATGAAATATGTTAATAACGTCCTATTACATATTATAATGTGGAAGATAATTTAAGCGACAAAGATGTTTGGACTTGATTTCAGTTGCACATGAATGCTAAACACTTTTATAACACCTACAAAAACTATATTTTAAGGAGTAATCGTTGAGTTTCTTGCCGATATCTTCTCAGCGGAATAAACTTTCCGAACTGGTGGTAGATCTATTACCATGGGACAAACTAATAACTATTCAAAAGTGCTTTTTGAGCCTACTTGTATAAAGAATATTTAATTTTGATATACACTGACTACGTTGTATATATTTTCAAATTTAATTGCGATCATTATTGATTTAGTTCTAGTAAGTCGTTGTTCGTTGTCCATGTTTATTTGGCCCTCCTTCTTATCTTGGCAGCTGCTTGTATCAACAAACTAGAGTGTTCTCATAATTAGAACAATGTGATAAGAAAAGTATTTATGGACATAATCATGAATATTCCCGTTATTAAATTAAATTGCAACTGAATAAAAAAAACTAGCGTTATTCGATTCCTATTATAATTTCCCACTATTCCTATATATATATATATCACACACACACATACTTTTAGTTAGACTTACTTTATTATTAAATTGTAATATTTATAGATATACTTAAGTTTGTACTTAATTCGGGGATGTGTATTTTAGATTCAATGTATCACAGGTTCCCAATTAGTTAATCTATTATGCCCTTTTTTTATAACTATTTAGATTCTAAATAAACTGAATTTCTATGAAATAAAATATTTTCGACAGAAAAATGAAATGTTTAAATTTACGATATTTAATAAAATACCTTTTGATCCATTGCATTTTAGATACATTTTTGATGAACTTGTAGTGTATGATATTTGATTTTAATACTTTAAAGTGGGAAAGGGATGTTTGAAATTGACGACTACTACTCATATCTTGAATTGTGGCCGTCGATTTCAAAGGGGGGAACATAATTATTAGTATAACAACGGCAATTTTTTATTCTGTCTACTAAAACAGGTTTATAAATATTACTACGGATAATCACGTGCATAAACCCAAATACAGAAAAGTGTATCTTTAAAAATCATATCAGGAAATATTTTAGATATTACGTTATATCACTCCAATAATTGTTATATTAAATAGTCGATTTGTTACTCACTCACGCCAATTCTATTATTGTTTACAATTTCTGTTTGTTTGTAGGTTATTTTATAAATCAAGAATGGTTTGACCTTGATCTTGATGAAAATTAATATATTGTGACAACACGTGATAGTATTTGTGATTACATTATGGTTCCCAAATTTTATCCGATTCATCTTCTAACGGCTAGAAAGCTTACATGAATAGGTGTGTCATGAGTACGAATATTAAGCAGATGAAATCACGGTGATCATATCGTTTTATAAATAAATATAATACCTGGCTGGAAACAGCCAACTTAAATTTCCTGGTTATAATTAGAGGACGATCTTCGCATATAATAAATAATATTATAATTATGTTGAATCATATACTTTGAGATAATAATTATTTTAATTCTTGCAATTATTTTATTTCTGGTGTTACACGAGATTACAAATAAAAATGATTGTTAAAGTCACCTTTGGTTTTTTCTGTAATATTGAAGTTATCATATTTACGTTATTCATCCGTAATTTTTATCGGATTGCAGTTAAAACTTACGTTTTCTGACTTGACATGTGATTTCTGAATAGAAAATCCAAGCTACTAAATGTAACCTTGTCTATCGATTTTTACGTTGTTAGGAAAGATGTGTGTATCTTTTGCAACGAAAGGAAACGAATAGAAACTAATATAAAATTTTTAACTAGATAGGATACACATTACATTACATATGTCTTTAATTGAATTACGAATGCTTCGACTTCTTTACAAATATGACAGACAGGCAATGCAACGACTTTGATTTTATTATACGAGTAATTGTGTTACTTAGAAGTCATCGATGACTTGCTGTAAATTGAAAAATTACGTTAAAGCCAATTCCAATATTCTATATTATTGAGAAGAACTTACTTCAAAGCTCTGCTTTACAGGAGTTAGAAAATATTATCGAGAAAACTAAATGTTATTAACTGAATTGTTAGTGGTTTAATGTATTTAGAATAATATAACTCGATGGAAATATGCTGTATTTTGTCTTTATACTCGTAATTCATTTTACTTAAGAGACAAAGTCCCTATCTTCTCTCAATTCTGAATGTACCCTAATGATTACGGCTTCGTGTAGACTTTACAATATTTCTATTAAACCTGGTTCAGCTAACTGAGCCGGTCGTATTCCTCTCCACGTGTTCCTCTGTTTTGTACGATAATCCGCAATAACCACTCCCCCGGGTCACGCTGCAAAAGCCTTTAACTCTAACAACCTAAATAACTTCAAATCAAAAGGAAATAAAATGTACATCATTGTTTAGGAATGCAAAATGATGACGATTGCATTTAAATATCTATGATTCAACTAACTCTTTTTATTGTTATGAAAGATAGTGTATATCAGATAAGGAACCTTCTTCCGGAGACTTTTCTTTACGGAATATTTACTCGGCTCCAGGAATGTGTATAAATAAATATATATATTTTACTAATATACAAAACATAATATGAATATGATAGTATTCATACATACTTACATCAAAGTGTCATTAATAAAGCTGTCTGTTTACGATAATCTGCAATGGCTGGACCGATTTTGACGGGACTTTTACAGGTAGATAACTGGTGTAATATGGAGTAACTTATGTTAGTTTTATTGTAGACAAAAAAACATCGAGGATTGCGGGAGGACCAGCATTAGATAGTTAGATAAGTTAGTTAGGAAGTTAGGCAGAATATTCTTTATGTACACCACAGTAAACGGAAACAAACATGAATGGACAGTACAAAGAGGCGACGTTAATGATTATTAGCGATTTCTAGTCAATCCTAGGGTTACGTTGATTATATGCGAGAAAAAAGGGTAGGTGGTGTCCACTAATACACATACACATTTTTACTAATATTCCTACATACTATTAGATATATTACCATATCTTGTAATGGGTGCGGACATTCTTAACAATAGATTCGACGTAATGAGGCCGCTGACAGTCGATGCGTGTATGAATACACAGTACGTTATAAGTACTAAGTTATGTGTGTATTGGTACGGGCTTGTTCGATCTCGAATTTATCTCAGTGTCGCTCTGAAGGTCTACGTTCTTACGAAATCGTGATAGGTGTAGAGATTGTTGCTGCAACTTGGTTAATGCAATCGAGCCTTTAAACAACAGGCTATATTGGTATTTTATATTTAAGAGACAATAATTATTAGGCTATGATGGCCCTGCGATGAAAAGCGTGGATTCGTTCAGAGAAGTCGCATGTTCGAAAGTTTCTCTTTACAAAAGTAATGGTAACATTTTGATGCCCTTTCCAATCTATTATTGGTTTCGGACCTGCATATACCGGTCATTCTGGAATATATGTCTAACCTAACCTAACCTACCATCCCGCATTAAATCAGCAAGGTGGGTCTATGCTATAAAAACACTCTCTCCTATGAATAAAGAGGCTTATGGCCAGCGGTGGGACGTTAATAGACTTCCTTATCTTTTTAAATGTTTTTTTAGATAGAAATAATGCGAAACGTACTTTATTAAATGTAATATTTTTGGATAGTTTGTTGAACGCTGCGTGATAAAATTTTATTTCATTTAATTCAATCACGACAAAATTTCACTCGTTCTTACTATATATGTTAAAATCTCGTGTCGTGATGTTCGTCCACGCTATTCTCCAAAAGAAATCGACCGATTCTAATGAAATTTTGTGTTTACACGATAGTTAGAACTGTTCACATCGAATTTTGTCATTAACTTTGATAGATAAGCGTCTGTTGTGTATGTTGTTTACTAAAAGACAGTGAAAATAGGTTGTTTGAAAAAAAAAATCAATTTTTTTGTTTTGTCAATTTCTAATGGAAATAAGATTTATACTTTACATAAAGGAAAAATATAGCAAGTAAACCTCAATGATGAATTTGAAAAACAATTAAGACACATACGTTGATGTGTCTTAATATATTTATTTTAAATAGAGTATATTTTTAATGTATACATTAAAACACTTATCAATTTTCTCTTGTTGAATTTGGACTCTTGACCGTCTCTCTGTATTTAAGAAATTTTAACATGTTCAATAACCATTTTTGCACAAAATTGTAAAAAACTTTTGACGGGATGTAATTAAGTCGAAATCAGTACGAAAGAAATTTTATTTGACTTCGTTTCTAATTATATTCCACTCATTTTCTGCTCCACTACTATCTCAGATTCTTCTACTGCAAAAATCTACGAACATTGTTAACGTTTGTAGTAATTAAAGTAACGCTTCATAAGAAGTAATTCCGTCAATATCATCCCAATCAGATTTAATACAATCTGATCCAATACTATCAACTATTAAATATACTTACGTCTTTTTTAGCGTCTATAGTTAACGTATACATTTTCCTTTAAACTAATGTACTGAAAATCAGATTTGAGAAATACTCGAAAATTCCAAAGTCAGGTGCTATGTCCGTACAGTTTATATACGTTTGATTTGAAAATGAGTACTTCTACCTTCTATCATTTGATAATCCACCTAACTTGACCTTCTTAACTTCATCACCTTGACCATAGCTTAACACATTGATCAATTACTCTTGTTATTACTAAGTCATGTAAAATATGGTGCGTAATGGTTATCCTATCCTATTCATTGGCATTACATACTTAAAAACTGCCTCATTGGTCTAGTGGTTCGCATGTTCGGCCACAGACATGAGATCCTGGGTTCGAGTCCCGGGTCAGGATAATTCAAAACGGATATTGAGTTTTCTATTAAGATTTTCTCAATATTTGCCCGAAGTTGGGAAGTTGGCGGTGTGGTCAAACCCCGTGCCTCGGAGAGCAATCCTTAACCCGCTGGCCCTGCGCCTGATCTCTTTCCGGTCGTGTCGTAGTCCCATCACATCGGACAATGAGAGTGAAGTCATAGTGAGTGCACTTGTGTACTATGCCTGCCAATCCGTAGTGGAGCAGTGTGGTGGGTCTCTCTGTTCCAGTACAAATATCCATGTCGTATGCTATCTTCAGCAAAGATTTCTATGACTAGTAGCTACTACTCAATTACTAGCATAAACACAGATGCATCCGCTAGAGTAAATGTAAACGAACGATATAAATGAATAAGACACATTCAATTATTCTGTATTCCTAAATTTTACTCACCAATATGATATTTTTTTAACTCTCGTAATCTCCTATTCTTTTTGGAACTTTAAATTTTGTTGTTCTTTGCTATTATCATCACCGCTATTTTAAGTAATGTGAGAGTGTAATCAAATATGCCGATCTATAAGTACTATAAAAAATGTATTTCTTGATGTAATTTAAATTATAAAGCCCAGAAAGAGTTTTTTTTATGAATATCGGTAATAATGCTAGACGTATTGTTATAGATAATTTTAAATAATAATCAATTTAATTTTGTGTCCGAGATGTTCAAGAACGTTACGTTCTCTGTCAAGTTTACTCAATGTGATGAGTTTGGTCTTTTGGTGCGACTATTCTATTAAAGCTATTTATTATACATGAATTCTTTTTGCATTATAATTATACTATAAATTATTTATGAATATTTCTTTTTACAGCCAAAAAACAGAATGGTTCGGCAGTACGAACGAATAGTCTTGGCTCAGGCGCGCGGACTCCACCAGTGGAGAGAACGAAGTCTAAATTCTCAGCTTTTGGTAGATTATTCAAACCATGGAAATGGAAACGAAAAAAGAAATCAGAAAAATTCGAAGCAGCTTCTAGAAGTAAGTACATCTCAAAAGATCTTTATGTATACATACAACCGAACTCCTAAACAGTTAGTTCGATTTTTAGAACTTTTCTAAGCTTAGAGGGGCTCAAGAACGTTTTAAATAAATCATTCTAGAAACCAAATCATTATCATTAATGTGTTAGCGATGACTGTCCTGTAAAATTATATTTTTTTTAATTTTGGCGTTTTACTTCCAAAGAATCCAGAATAATCTATATTTGCATGTGTTAAAGTCATTTAAATTGGCAAACTTGATGCTGTGCCACAATAAAATGTCGTTTTGACATTAGTTGGTTTAAAGTTTGATTAATTTTCAAACGTCACACCTGTAAAATTAGATTTTTCGAATAGTGGCACTTCCAAAGCTGCGATATGGATTCATATAAAATTTTGAATAAATAGTGAAGGATGACGATATCTATGAAATAATCGCTTTAAGGCTCACTAATAAACAGAGGTTTATTTGTTTACCTGGGATATTGTCCGAAGACCTTTATATATTTTTTACTAGCTGTCCCGGCAAACGTTGTTTTGCCAAATAATTACTATTATCGCTATTGAAAAATAGGGGTAGGTGATAGAAAGGTCAAAATTTAGGGTTGTATGTATTTTTGTGCGCTGTATCATAAACAAATTTGTAAAAAAAAATAAAAAATAAAATTTTGGAGTGGATCGCCCTTAACATTTAGAGGTTTGAAAAATAGATAGTAGTTGATTCTCAGATTTACAAAATATGCATAAAAAATTTCATAAGAATCGGTCAAGCCTTTTCGGAGAAGCATGGAAACTAACAATGTGCCACGAGAATTTTATATATTAGATAAACTGTTATTGTACAACGAGCATATTGCTTTTTTTTTCAAAAGAGGAAACCACTATAATAGCGATTTTTACAGCATTAGAAAGGAAGATATCCGTCCGAGCGAATAGAGATGAGTTAGTTCAAAAAGGTATCCTTCTGCCAGAAAGTCCAGTGACTCCGGTCCCCGAAGCCAGTAAGTTATCAATCGTTTCTTGGTAATAATAAATAAGTAATTCCTATTTAGTTGCCGTCAAGGAAAAAAATACTACGCTATGTAAAAACTATTAACAGGTAAATTAACTCTTACTCGTTTAGCACACTACGTTAAAACGTTAACCTAATGTTTATTATATTTGCAAACACCCCCCCAACCACACATTAATATTACATTTCATCATGTGTTTTACAAGAAATTTTTTAAATTACACCCGCACTCAAAAACCATTTTTTGTACCAGCCAGATGTAAGGGCCCCTGTATTGAGTTTGATACAGTATTACTGGGTGCTCCACTCATCCGGCCAGTATAGTTGTAGATTTATGTAAACCTTATAAAATATCTGTACACCAGGCGCCATCTATCTACGGGCATGTTTTTCGACCCTCTGAATATGAGTTACAAGTCAGTTTAGGCCGCCAAAATTAAACTAGGGAATCTTTAATGGACCCCAAAAGTGATGCTAATTTTATAGGAAAAATGAACGATACGGAGAGAGCAGCCTGGGTAAGTTTCAAAAATATGTGTCATAACTTGAAATAATAAAAGTGAAAATTAGGGAACAATAGCTAATGTCCTGATTGACATCACTTATCGCCGGAAACTTTTCTCTCTAGTATTGAAAACAATCGTCATCCTTTTTCAGAGCTTTGACATATTGTTTTATTAGACCTAGGTTGATGGGAAGTGGTGGTAGCAGAATAGAAGGCTGGAATCGAAATTGTGTAACGCTGTTTCTTTTAAGGTGTACAATACAGAGTATATTATTATTATCTACTACTATACTGGCCGGATGAGTGGGGTACCCAGTAATACTGGTATCAAACTCAGTACAGGGACCCTTACATCTGGCTTGTACAAAAAATGGTTGTATTTAATAAACCTTTTTTATTTATTTATAATCCAAGAAGGATCTTGGGTACAAAAAGTGTATAAACATAATATATAGTTTCTTTAAAAAAATTGTTGAAATGTATTTTATAATGTATTTTAATTCCAAAAGAAGTATCATTAAAAAGATAAAAGTTTATTACACACTTCACTTGCCATTTTTCTAATATAAGCAGCTTATTGGCGCCACAAGCGGGTTTTATTCAATTCAATAATAGGAATGAGAAACTTATTACACCTCTATGAGTAATTGCCTGTGATTGTATCGTTTGAGAACCAATCACATTGAGTATACATATAATTTAAATTGAAATGTCTGCCTGTAGTGTCATAGTAATAAGATTTTATAACTAGCATAATATCGACTTGACACTCGGCTTTAGAATTGACTGATTGCATCGGTGAAGAACCAGTCACATAATCAATGCATATAAATTAAAATTAAGTTTAAACTGATTGTAATCTGCAAATAAAAAAATGTATTAAATGTCTACTTGATACATACATCAAACAGTATTGGATCGATTGTCGGCATGGGGGAACGTTGTCGGCATTCTGCCTGGCCCTTTCCGATGCCTCCTTCAGCAATATAACAGATTCGCAAAAAGAGGCAACTGCCCTCCAGTCCGTCTCGTTAGCAACCATTGCGTCAACTATGCTAGCTAACGACAGGTTCCCTCCAATCAGCGACACTAAGAACTGTCGCTGAGATCCCCAGGCGGAACACTCTGCCAACGCGTGGTGTGCCGAATCCATAGGGGCGCGACACTCGTGGCAGGCGGTTGATTTATTGCAACTGACAATCTGGTGCAGGTATTTACCAAAGCAGCCATTTCCGGTCAACACCTGCACCAGTCTATAGGAGAGCGATCCTTACCCTCTGGATAATCATTTTTCCAAGTGGGGATGAATCGCCTCCACTATGGCCGTTCCCGCTACTGGAGTCGAGATCCTCTTTCCACCGCTGGATTAAGGCTCTATCCGAAAGGACCTTAATCCTTGGAGTTTCGTTGCCATTAGACAGCCCGTCTATAAATCCGACCAGACCGGAGAGACATCAGGCGCAGGACTGACGGCTTGACGTCTCTGAGGCACGAGGGTGGAGCACACCAACAAAGTTCCCAAGTTCGGGCGAATATTGATAAAATTTTAATAGAAAACTCAATATCGATTTTGAATTGTCCCGACCCGACTCGAACCCAGGACCTAGTATCTTTAGTTGAACATGCTAACCACTAGACCAATGAGGCAGTGGCAGTTGAGTGACTGAAGAATGAATGATTATATTATATGTTATAATAACTTACTTGCCTCTATTCGTACCCACCCAATCGTGTTATGTTACAGAAGTATAACATCATGAATGCTATGGACTATTCCCATCATTGTTCCCTTTACTCTATTGTCTTCATTGTAAACAGTAGGACACCTGGCTCCGAATACCTATTCTTTGAGTCATAGTATATCAGGAACATTTACGAAACCTTAGACATCAAAATTAATTTTTGTTTATATAGTTAACCATAAGACCTGCTGACGGTGAAAAGTATCACTTCTTGTTAAGAGAGTTTTTGTTCAAAGCGTCAAAGGTGTGGTTTTCGTTGAAGGAAACCTTCTTGAGGAAAACTGTATATCTCGGAAAGAATTCTAGAGTATTTGTAGTCATACAAAATAAATGGGAGACTTGTGCACAACAGCGAGGTGTTAATAACCTGCTACCTAGTATTTTATTTCTGATTTGGGTAGAATTTATATTTAATACTATGAATATTTAACGTTTTTCACTATACGAATGTAATATAAGTAAGTAAGTAGCAGCCCATTAACGTCCCACTGCTGGGCACAGGCCTCCTCACTCCGAGGAGCGAGGGTTTTTAGAGCATAGACCCACCACGCTGCTCCAGTGCGGATTGGCAGGCATAGTACACAAGTGCACTCTCTATTCCTTCACTCTCATAAGTCCGATGTGACGGGAGAATCCGACATGACCGGAGAGAGATCAGGCGCAGGACCGACGGCTTAACGTGCTCTCCGAGGCACGGGGGTGGATCACAAATATTGAGATAATCTTAATAGAAAACTCAATATTGACATTTGAATTGGCCCGAGCCGGGATTCGAACCCAGGACCTCATGTCTGTAGTCGAACATGCTAACCACTAGACCAATGAGGCAGTTATGTTGTATTATTGTAATAATGTTATATTATTATTATATCCCTAAACTAGAGATCTAGACTACCTAAACTAGATCCCTAAACTCCTAGATATTTGTTGTTATAATTTCCTTACAATAATCTATTCTCTATTACCTATATAGAGAAGCAATAAAAAAATATTAATGGACTAATATTATAATAATCTAATTGATTTTTACATAAATGGAACCAAATCACTTTAAAATAAAAAATGCCATTAATATTTATTTATCACAAAACAGAACATACATCCATTAAAGAAGAGAAACTAATATGACCAAGAGAGAAATAGGAAAGTTGTGATTAATATAAAATTGTACACCCAAAAATACGTTTGTTTTTTTATTTTTTTATTGCTGGCAGATTAGCGCTTGACTGTGATCTCATGGTATGTGATGATACGGTCTAAGATGAAAGCGTGCAAATTTGGTAAGAGGCGATATACCCCTTACGGTTTCTACACAACATCGTACCGGAACACAAATCTCTTTGTTTTGGCGGTACGTTTTTGCTGGTAGGGTGGTAAATAGCCACGGGCGAAGCCTCCCGCCAGACCAGACTCAGATAGATTAGAAAATACAATTTCCTAAATTTGTTCTGCAGGGGGTCGAATCCGGGACCTCTGCTAGTAAGGCGAGTACTCGCACCACTGCGCCAGCGAGGTCGTCGAATTTCTACGTACTGTCTATTTACCTGCAGTTTCTACGTACTATTTGCGTATTATCATTAGGATTTTTGAGTTATTTGCTTGTAACTCAAATTTATATTTCGTCATTTAACTGCAGTATGATACAGCCAATTACAATTCATTCCAATGGATATTACCGTCTTGATATTGATAAATGTCTGACCGCTGTAGTGCTGCGGGCGTCTCGAGTATCATTTTAATAATCATAGGTTCGTATAACTAAAGGACTACCATAATTTAGTAACGAAAAGAAGACGTTCCCAATGTGTATAAAATGTAGGATAAGTAAGTCTATCTATAAAGAGTGATACAACAAGATGTTGAATTATTTTTAATGATGCAAAAATACAAATGAATATTCGTTTTAATGAAATGATTTTGTATCAAAGAGTGTATTTCTGTGATAGATATCATATAATGTATAACGATGTTGCAAGGCTCAGAAGGACGCCTTACTTTTATTATTATACTTCTATTTTCCTATTGCTATAAATAATGTTGTCTTTATATCTATTACTTTATATTTTGGATAGTTCTAGTTAGTATAATATTAGATTTATCTGTATAAGACATAAAAATAAATATGATAAATTGATTTGATTGGTTGATTTTTACAACTATCAAGAGGAATCCGTACGCCTTCCGTAATATGAAAAGTACTGTATTAAGTAAGTAAGCTAAAACTCCCAATAGGTTCCCGGAATATGAAAGTTTCCTCACAATGGCAACCTTCACTTACGACAATTACCACGACGATGAATTTTAAACTACAATTTAGTATAAGTTTTTTTGAAAAACATAACTTATGGGTTATGTTTGGGGGCCTGAATTCGATTTAATAGTACTGCTAACCTTAGGTTTGTTGAATTTAATAAGTCAAACATATATGAGGAGGCCATCCCAACGTATGGGGATAACCAAGGAATCTTCAAGTAGGACAACTTTTTTTTTATTGCTGACAGATTAGAGCTTGACTGATCACACCTGATGGTAAGCGTGATGATACAATCTAAAATGGAAGCGTGTTAATCTGGCAAGATTTAAATCACCTCTTATGGTCTCTACGCAGCTTCGTACCAGACCACAAAACTCTTTATTTGGCGATATGTCTTTGCTGGTAGGGTTGTAAGTAGCCACGGCTGAAGCCTCCCACTCAGACTCAGACAAGTAGAAAATCCGATTTCCTAAATTTTACCCTCTACTAGCAAAACGAGTACTTGCAACACTGCTCCAGCGAGACCGTCAGCTTATTTTATAACTATAGGTTTTCGTTTTCGAGTTAACTCGCCTCTCGTGACATTTAAATGATTAATTACTAATAGCCATAGGTTATAGATTACTGCTGGGCTCCGACAAAATGCTGCAGCTAGAGCATTCTGTAAGGATGTTACCTTTGAGGAATTTAGCTAATTGAGCTGTTACTTTTTAGACGAGGAGACATCCCCAACTTATGGGGGTGAAGAGACTCGAAGTGAACGCGATACTCAGGCCATGGACCGCATGGGTATGCACGCGGCTTTGCACGCACAGCTCGCGTCACAATTGGCACAGCAACAAGCTGCTTTAGCCGCTGCCGTCGCCGCTGCTGCCGCTGCGCACCATCATCACCAGAACAACAATAGTATCGGTATGTCCTTTTTTTTTAAATATAATTTTAAAACTGCGTGCCGCTTACACGGATCCGTGATCGCATAGATCCATATATAAACGCATCAGTGTATTGCGGGTACAGCTGGAAAAGTTGGTTTTGCAATTTTTTCCTGTCATAGAATATTTTTATACCGTATTGGACATTATTGAAACAAGTGTTATTTTTGTTTTTTCGCTAATTTATTAAAGCAGTGTTAAGGGATAAAACAGACCCTTCATTTGTCCTAAACGTAGTCACCTATTTATCTATATGATTTTAATAAAAATTTACTTTTTAATTACTTTAAAAAAAATAATTGATAACAAATGATCTTTTTAAACGTAAGCGTGGAAATAATTCGCCATTAAAAGCGCAACAGGTACGACGTTTTATAGAAATAATAAAACACATAGGAATATACCTTTAAAGATTATCAGAAATATATTTTATTGTAAAAGCACAGTGACATTTTGTTTCTTCTAATTTCGTTCGAAGGAAAAACGACAAATTATAAGTAGTTCTTTTTGCGAAGTAGAAATACTTTCCACAATAAAAACCTTACCTCTAATCAGTATGCCGTTAGATGTAATCAGAAATGATAATGTAAAATAAATGTAAAAACACGTTTTAGTATTTTTTAAATCAGAACTTAGAACAACCAGAAACATGACGGCTACCCTTTTTTTAAAATATCACTAATGCCTTCTTGAAATTTATTACAGAAACGTATATAACATATTTTGTGGCGCACTAGAATTTGTAACAATATTATTTTTTTTTTTACTTCTTATGTTATAGGACATTCACGTTTTTTCTGTTAAAAGTGTAAATATACATTATAACAAATTTACGAATTCAATTGATCTTCCTTAATTTCATTAACTCTTTCTAGAGATTCTTAGAGGCGGCACCACATAGAAACCTAACCAAAATATTGTTCATAAGAACAGTGGTTTTGGTTAATATGGAGAAGGTTAAGAATACATTCGAAATTGTAATACGTCCCAAAAACTTTGTGAAAGCAAGTATCTGTTTCTTACTTTCTGTTTGATGTTATCATTTCGTACTAAAATGCATGCTTACTCTTTTATTGTACTTTGTATAAAAGAATTTTCGTACCTTTGAACATACCATATACATTTTAAACCCTTTCAATTATATACAACGCTTCAGTCTATTGTTTATGTGTCTAAATACCTTTCATTTACTATGGCTAGGAGTATTAAATATGGCCCATCTTTCGACAGAAAAACATCGTTTACAGCTAAGTTTTGAATCATTAAATAATTTATCAAAATATGTATGTCAAGTTCAATGGACAAGTTTTTACACCGCCTTATTGTTGTTTCAATAGAATTTTTCTTTATTTCAGTGGTTTGTTTGAATTGCCTTTTATTTCAATAAAAAAATTTATAGTAGTTGTACGCGAGTTAACTGTACAACCTTAGCGAAATTCGTCTAAATCAAACTATGTCAAAATTATAGACTGTTGGGCCAATAAATTTAAAATAAGATAGGTCGCTATTCCTGTTCTTTAAAATAACAACATGTTATTTGCACAATATATTAACGTAATTTATTCATAGGCCGCATAATGTAGATACATTTTTTACAAATTAAACTACTAATAATAATACTTTTTATTGTACACCTTATAAAAAAATACAATTAGAAATTAGGAATACACAATGCTTATACAGACAATTATATAAAGAGTTCTTATTGATTCGCGATTTCTTCCAGACAACCTTTTTTTTAGATATTACTGACAGTTTAGCGCTTGACTGTGATCTCACCTGATGGAAAGTGATGAATTAGTCTAAGATGAAAGCGCGCTAATCTGGTAAGAGGCGCTACACCCCTTATAGTTTCTACACAGCATCATACCGGAACACATATCTCTTTGATTGGCGGTACGTCTAAAACCTTAGGGAAAAATAGATTGAATGTATAAAAGAAGCCGATGCATTAAGAGATCATACAAAAATCGTAACACATTTAGTATAACAAAGTATATACATATTATCTCTTACAATACGACTTGAGAGAGGTAATGTTCAGTGACTTCGTGTTTAAATTTGTTTGGTGAGTTTGCCTGTCTTATATTTAATTTATATTATTTTGTAAAGGTAGAAAATTGCCTATTAGGCCGCTATTATGGACGACGATTCACAATACTATATTGATAGGTATTTATCATTATAAGCAAATACCAAACAGCTGCAATTACAACGTTCCCCCTATCCCTTTTTGGTTGAGTGACGTTTGGGTAAAAAGAAGGAAACGTGTTGCGCGTATTCATGAGCGTAGGAAAGCAACGCGTGGCGGGTATTAGCGGCTTCCTGGCAGGACGATCCGTGCATTGACCTTCGTTTTGCGCCCTCTGCCCAAGTCGACTTGTACTGCACATGACGTCACCAACAGACAGTAAGAATTAATTACCTTTACAAGTGCAGCCAACAGACTGATTGTTGCAGTTTTTTTGTTCTGACATATCTTTTTTGCCCGGCTTCTCGAGTCTTCCGAGGACGTTTTCAGATATTAAAAGATATTTTTGTCGATTAGTAATTAATTACATTTAATTAGTGAATTAATATTTGAGACAGCAATTGGCATTAATATCAATTACTTTTTTTACTTACTTACTTCTGTTTTTCAAGAAAAATTTAGTATGTCTTATGTACCGCGGTCGGTCAAAATAGTCGGTGGAGATAATTTTTACGTTTGTTTCAGAGTATTTTAAAGCTGAGAGAAAATTTTAAAGTTATTTCGGACTATATTTTCAATTAAAACTGTTCAATTGAAAATGCCGTCCCATAAATGAGTCACTCATGTATTTCTTTTTGCAATTGTATATTTGAATAAGATAAAGAAAAGTATCAAAACTTGTATGTAAATTTCTTATGCCTTACAAAGTGTAATAGTCTGTTGTTGTAATATACCTATATACACTAAATATGTCAAAGCCTTTCAAAATTACCTAAGAAAAAGAACGGTCATAGAAGAAGAGTTTTCAGAAGATGTACAAGATATTGAGTAGGGAACACAGAAATATGTTCAAAATTAAAAATAATGCAGCTATGATATCATTGGAACTTGTTGCAGTCTCAGAAGGATTAAAATACGCTGTTTCTACAGAATCAGCACCTCCTGTAATATTCTCGGACAGTAAAAGTGCTCTTCAACATTTGACTTGATGCGTCTCTGTTTACAGAGGGCTACCGATAGGCTATGACATTCTGCAGGAGGTTCATAATTTCTGCCGGAATGGCAGATTGCTGGGTTCCAGCACATATAGTTATACAGGGAACTGAAGAGGCGGACAGGCTTGCTAAACTGAGTGGTGCTATCGGACATGGTTTTGCTATCAGACCCTTTTATTCTCAGATTCATCCCAAAGTAAAATATTTGATCGGCAGTGTATGATTCTTGTATTTTGATGAAAGATCCATAACACAAGAGATCTGGTATAAGACCATGCAGAGCGAACCTCCGGAGTACCTGGGTTTGGACATGCAACCTTAGGTAGAAACCATATTGACAGCAGCATATGAGCAGTCTGACTAGTCCAACGTCCAAAAATAGCTGTAGAATTTTATAATATGATAGTAGCGGGTTATCAGTGATTTTTATTATAGCTAAAATACGGTGGGGCTGACGTGTCCTGTGGACAAAAGTCCCTAATATACTCGAGATAAAAAAAAATCTGGAATTAAAAAAAAACATGGAAACAGATATTAACAACAAATGAACTGGAATCAGAAAGCGATATTGAAGAAGAGTATATTATAAAGACACAACGAATAAAAACATTTCAAGGCAGGAAATCTTGTTCCAGTTAGCTTCAAAACTCGGCGATGCATATAAAACATCTGAAGAAAAAAAGCGTTTATCAACACGGTCCACAAGTCCCGATTTGTTCGAACGAAAAACTTGTCTTAAAATTTTTATTATTAATTTTAGAAATTATCTAAAAACAAATTTGGACTAAACTTCAAGATTTTTTAATTTTCTATTTAGTTATTAATCTTTATTTTAATTGACCGGTAATTAAAAAAGTTATAGTTATCTTGATTTAATGGTTGATTCATTACTAAATTTTGGCAGCAATAAATCTACCATTATCTGCATTGAATATACTTTTTTATAATTAACTTCCAGAAGATGTTCAAGAAATGTCGCTTAATAATTTGCAAGATTACTTAGACGCTTGTACGCATGAGAGTAATAATTGCTCTATTTTAAATTTAAATATAATAAACTAACATATTAATGATGATGATAAAAATAATACAAAATATCCGACTGAGTGTGTTATGGGCTCTTCTCAGGACAGATTGTATAAATTTTTATTCGTTCTTGGATACTATCATCAGTCGTATATTAAAATTAGCGTATGGACAAAAATATATAATTGATGATTCAAAAGTGCTGTAAAGGCCTATTTGAATAAAAATATTTTGAATTTGAATATAGTAGATAAGTTTTATAATTACCGGTCAATTTGACCGCGCGCAGTAGTAATATGAGAACTGTCATTGGGCTTAATGTGTTATACAGGAATCTCTCGGGAATGAAACGTTTTTCGTCGTGTGCCGCGGTTTAACATACGCTTCTAGTGTATAGGGGTTGCTGTAGGAAGTCTAGGTGGTTAGTCGGGCTGCGGGGGCGGGGAGAAGGGCGGGGGCGCGGGTGGCAGTCCGGCGCGCGCCTCAGTGCTGGCCCGCCCGCGCCCGCGCCCGCCTGCGCTCTGAACCCGCAGACTTATAACCTCACTTGACTATTCCGCCATTCACGCACCTGCGTTGACCATAATAACCCCTTCACAAAACTGGCTATTACAGTCCTCACCCCGTGTTATTCTATGTTCACTTGTCAACGATGATATTGTACCAATAACGCACTCGAGAGTTATACATGAAATGTGTCGCAACATCGTAGCCGCTCTATAGCAATACCCTTAGTATACGTTGTTCTGCGTAATTTGAAGTGCCTTTAATTTTCGAAATGAAATTTTTATTCCGTTTTAGTCGTTGGGTTGTTTATGTTTGCCCTCATTTTGTCTTGTTTGTAACGATATTTTTGGCGTTTTTCCTCAAATATTTTTTATAATTTTTTACGACAATTGTTAAATAATGTCTCTGTCACATATGCGACCGTAACGCATGTCAGTAATAGTTGGTAAGGGGTTACGAGGCGCGAACTCCGAAGGCAAATATCGATCCCCACCGGCAGAAACACGCCATCGCGCAAGGTGCACCAAATGCTTTCCCGTAACGCATTATAAAACTATTAAACGCATAAAATTAATATTCTTTTATATTTAATTCTACTATTGTTTTACTTGGATTTTTGAAAGGATAGTTTAAATTATAATTACACTTTAATTGAAATACAATATTTATTTTTCAGTTGTTATTTATTTTACATCTGATAAAATTTAAAAATCTATTAAGCTAGTTTCTTATTCCCAATGATGTAATTTATAAATCTTAAAATAACGCTTAAATTATTTTTACGTATGAGATTTAGTTCATGGCTTAAAAGTGCTGTATAGTTTTTTAAACAAAATGGATGAAAAGCCTAGAACCCACGGCTTAAGAGAAAAGTCCCCGTTTAAACGCATATACAAAGACCCGGTGCCGTGGCCAGAGAGCGTAGTGCGGGCGCGGGAGGGTTGAGCGAGGTGCCGTGTGGAGCGCGAAACACGGGCGCGGTGTCGCGAGCACCGGCCCGCGGCAGGCGAGTGCCGCAGCCTCGGCCGCCCGCACCGCCTGCTTCACGGGTCTCTATGATGGGCTATATCATGGGCTGTGCGTGCTTGAGAGGTTCGTAGCGTTTATAAACAGCAAAAGGGCGCGAAGGAACCCTCACAATAGATTTTAAGTAATGCTTTAATAACCACGTCAGTTATACAATCTAAATGATATGTGAATTAAAAACTGTCCTTTCCAATTCGAAGGGGATTCCATTCAAATGACACGTTTTCCAGGTGCTCATAGAGGTAGCTTTATTGGTTTAGTGGTAGCCTGTTTGACTACAAAACATCGGGTTAGAATCACTGGTTAGCCAAACCATAATTTATGTTGTGATTTTCTGTTTGACATATTATTAAAATTTGATATGACGTATATTGACGTAGACCTTAGAAAATTTGTACGCCGGAAATGGTAAAATGTGATAGATAATGTAACAATTAAATCTGTTTATAAAATCTCACTATTTGCCCGAAGTTTAGGAGTTGGCGATGTGCTTCGCAATCATACATTTGATGGAGGGCACGTTACAACGTCGGACCCTGCACCTAACTTCTCTCTGGTCGTGGTCGGATTTACCATCGCCATACCAAATAATAAAAGAATAGAGAGTGCACATGTGTTTGTACATCATGCACTTGTTCAATATAACATTTCTGCGAAGTTCTGTATAAGATTGACTGCCATGGCCGGAAGAATTGTATAAAAATCAACGCGAATTCTACGTGCTCATTACAAACATTCCACTATATCTCGCGCTAATTCATCGACTAAACATTTTTTACCGTCAACTCAAAGCTTTGCTCATGTCTAATGAATTCTCTTAGATATAATCATCAATACTAAAGGAATGAAATCTTATAAAACATGAAAATGAAAACATATAAAATACCAAACGTTGAAGCATTTGTAGCTAACTTAAAAAGGTTATGAGTTTTTCACTTGTTTTGTGTTTTTATTGGTTACTCTAATCTTAAAAACCACGAGATTATGGCAGTAATATGATTTTTACGTTAATAGTTATTTAAAGTTCCGAATTTATCTCCTATATTAGCTTATGTTACGTGAAAGATTTTCATAATATAACCATCATCGCCCTCGCGGCGCTTGTATTATGTTTTCTGGCATATCTCATTTTAAACTATGTACTAACCATGGTATAAACATGTGACACAGAAGTTGCATTGATCTAAAATTTGTCAAAACATTAGTTCATATAGCTTGTTGGGCAATAGTACAATATTATGCAAACAAAGCAAATCGGCACGCGGCGTTAAAATGGTTCCAACAAAACGCTTTCACATAAAAGTAATTGATCATATCTGGAACTTTCTGTTTCGCTATTGTTCTGTTGCCGCACTCTCTCAAATTATAATACAAAGCCATTGAAATGTACTTTATATCTGCGCCAAAACTATAATTATTGCATTTGAGTTGCAAACATTAAAAATTAGGACTAAATTTTAAAGCTAATGTGTAATTTATTGAGCCACTTGAAGAAATGTTGGGCCGTGTAAGAGTATGTGTATTAAAAGAATGTCACCCCAAATTAGGTTAAGAACACCTTTGCTCGATGTCTTATCAACAGTTGCTGACTATCTTAGCTAAAATGTTATTTTTACTTTAAGCTACTATTTAATATCATTTCTACTTCTACTTTTAGTTACGATTATTAAGTGATAAAATTTAAATAAATAATAATGTTTGAAAAAACATGTAAACATCAAGTGAGTATACTTAAAGCTTGTTTTATTTAAAATTTGATTGAAGGGAATTAAAAGACAAGTCTGACTAACTCTGTCTCTTAATTTTGTCCAGAATCACTCCCTAAATATTATCACACCTATAGGTGTAATGACTTATCTATATCATTTCTAACCACTCTTTTGGACTTTATAATATCTTATATAAATGATATAAACCTAATAATGAACAAATCTGTACGAAATTCTGTTTTTGTTTATATGACAAGGGTACGACGATATTTCTGTTGTGGGTGGATGGCACGTTCCCTTGTACTTTATTTTCATATTACTATTTTATTATTTGTTCTGCGTAAAACCAACAATACCCTACAATTTTCCCTAGATATTTTGGTTTCTTCACTTCACTTTCATTCACCAAAAAGAACAATGAATAATTTTAAAATAACAGATGGGTAGATTAGTTTTAAAAACAAACTTAGTGCCTGTTCAGTCGAACCTCTGACACTTAATAAGAAACCTTTATTTTATCCATTGGTAAGTCATCAAGGCACAAAGAAAGTTATTCAATATATATAAAACATTTTCTACTTACTAACGTGATATTATTAATATATATTTTTGAGATTGTGTGGTTTACACTTACGAGGTGTGTTCAAAAAGTATCGCGAATTTTGTGTTTTTTCAAAAATTATTTATTTATTCATGAATATCTATTTTGTCCCCTTCAAAGTAATCCCCATGAGATATTATACACTTGTGCCAACGGTTTTTCCAATCTTCGAAGCACTTCAAAAAATCATTTTTTTTTTTATCTTGTTCAGCTCCTCCTTCGATGCCGTCTTTATCTCGTCAAGAGAAGAGTAACGTCGTCCTTTCATGGGCCTCTTCAGTTTAGGGAACAAGAAAAAGTCACAGGGGGCCAGATCTGGGGAATACGGTGGCTGCGGCATCATTAGTGTGTTGTTTTTGGCCAAAAAGTCGCGCACAAGCAACGATGTGTGAGCAGGGGCGTTATCGTGGTGCAAAAGCCAATTTTTGTTCTTCCACAAATCCGGGCGTTTCTGGCGGATTGCTTCGCGCAAATTGCGCATAACTTGCAGGTAATATTCCTTATTGACCGTTCTTCCCTGTGGCAAGAACTCATGATGCACCACGCCCCTGCAATCAAAGAAAACTGTCAGCAAAACTTTCACATTCGATCGAACTTGGCGCGCTTTTTTCGGTCTTGGTTCGTGCGGCAGCTTCCATTGAGATGATTGAGCTTTGGTTTCCACGTAATAACCATAAACCCACGATTCGTCACCAGTTATGACCCTCTGGAGCAAATTTGGGTCGTCGCGGACAGAGTTTAACATCTCATTAGCAATGTTCATGCGATGCTGTTTTTGGTCACAATTGAGCAATTTTGGTACGAATTTCGCGGCGACCCGTCTCATGCCCAAATCATTGATAAAAATCGAATGGCACGAGCCAATCGATATGTTTAGGTCCTCAGCAACTTCTCTAACGGTGATTCGACGATTGGCCAATACCATTTTCTCCACTTCATTAATTTTTTCGTCTGTTGTTGAAGTGCTCGGGCGTCCGGCACGCTCTTCGTCGTTCACATCTTCTCGGCCTTCTGAGAACATTTTGTACCACCGATAAACGTTGCTTCGGTCCAAGGTAGCTTCTCCGTATGCCACAGTCAACATTCGGAATGCATCCGCGCACTTAATTTCGTTTTTCACACAAAATTTGATACAGGTTCTTTGATCCATTTTTTTGAATAGGTAAAAATCGAAGACGATCCAAAACACGTGCAAGCAAAGCAGCTGTCAACAATTAAATGAACATTCAAAATGGCCGAGCTTGTCGGCATAAGTGAGAGACATGAGTACCAACATAACGCCACAAAAAATTCGAAATTCGAATATACGTAACCCGCGAAAATTCAAAATTCGCGATACTTTTTGAACACACCTCGTAT
>JACTOM010000925.1:48761-169520 GCA_015832385.1 Elymnias hypermnestra
TAATTTGAATTGAAATATATTAAACTAACATGATATTGTAATGATGATGATAACAAAAAAAACAGAATACCCGACTGAGTTTGTTGTGGGCTCTTCTCGGATCGGGGCGCGAAGGAACCCTCGTAACTTTAGATTTTAAGTCGTTCTGGAGTATCATCATCAGACGTACATTAGAATTAGAGTGTGGAAAAGAAAAGAAAAAACAAAAATTTGACGATTCAAAAGTGCTGTAATATGCCTACTTGAATAAAGATATTTTGATTTGATTTGATTTGAGGCTGGGTGGAAATAGGCGCAGGTATGCGCTCCACTATTTCCCTCTTTAAACTGTATATATGTCGTTATAGTCGGCATCATCCGGGTCACTAGAGTGGAATGAGAAATGGGACCCACTAGTGATCTCAACTAAGGATGACGAGGAATGCGGTGGGTCTTAGTCGGTAGTCTTGTTATTCAGCAAGTTCCATACTCCCGATTGAAAGAATTTCTACTTCCTCTGGGGTGCGTAAAAGCCTTTCCCAGCGACAAAAAAATGAGTATTTTTTAGAGGGTTCTACATACCCCGAATTTCTCTAAATATGTGGGTTATGTAGTCCGATAAGTCACGTAGGTTCGAGAAATTAGTTTAAATAAAGTACATAGTCATTCGCTGAATAAAATTTGCCCCGGGCCGCTGAATACCAACGTTGAGTTAATAGATATCAACCCAACGTTGGTATATTATTTTTAAATCTTCAAATATTATGTTCACTTTTGCTGGTCCGGTGTTCCTATTCTCGGCATCACATTTTTCTGCGACAACTGTGATTGTATCGTCAAAGGACTTATGTATGTTCATTTAGTTATGTAGTCCAACATGATAAAACAAAATAAAAGTTTATTTATTTTATTTTATTATAATGTCATTCATTTCTTATTACTCATTAATACTTATTTTTTATAGACATTTTATTCGTAGAAACAAATGGTTTTCTAACGCTCCGCCTTCTGGATAATTACAAAAAAATTTGGCGTGAAGGTTTAACGGAATGTAACTGAAAATTAACTTTTTGAATTGTGTCGATATTCTTCCAAAGCATGCAATATATACACTGTCTTCTCACCTCTAACAAAATTATAAATATAAGTTAGTAACTTCACTCTTGGCCTGAATCAATTATCAATACGTTTTTTATAACCATTTATAAATGTACTTCGCAAATTATTGCTACATTTGTCAAGTCGTAATTATATGATCAGTAAAGCACTGAGACAGAGCTCTATACGTCATAACTCTTTCATATGTTGGGAATAAGCGTCATTACACGTAGGAGGATGACGCTGTTCTCTGTGTTTATAGACGAGTTGAGTTAAATAAACATTTTACAGATTCTTATTTCATTCATATTTTTTTCACTTTTACTCTGCACGTGTGTAATACATAATTCTAAATTTTAACGGTTTCGCTAGCTTAATGGCTTGAGTGTTTCGAGAGCAAAGACTCCGGGTTTGATTAAACCCGTCAATAATATGAGGCTTCAGTTTGGCCTATTTACCATTGTAGTAGTATAGACAAGTCCCTAATTTACCATTACGAGGTAAATTATCTTACTGGGTTTACCGCGTATGTGTCCTTTACCATCACTTACCATCGAGTTTACAGTCAAGGTTCAATTTATTATACCGCAATAATAAAAGGATTCATAGCAGCTATCGACATTCTTAAAGGATTTTTGTAAAGCTATTTAAGTTAAATTAAGCGTATTATTATTATTATTTTGTCTATAGATACTGAATTTAATCATTACTGCAGAAAATAAAATTTTAAAATTTAAAAATGAATAAAAGTTAAAAAACAATTGTTTGTTACAGTTTTTTCTGTGAAGCTTAAATTTTCCGGGGAACTAAGACAAAAATTTGCAGCGCTCTGCAACGTTAATTTTTTTAAATAATTTTGAGGTTGAAAAATCGCTTCGAAAATCGCTTGAAAAATGAAAAACCAGTAATCACAAGTTTTACAGAATATTTTGCATTTAAATCGCACGGTAGAAAAAAATCCAGTCCACATAAAGTTTAAAGCTGAAGATAATAAAAAAAAAAATACTTACTCAAAAACAGCTGCCAAAAATATACAGCTGAACATTATACAGTTAAAGCTACAATCTCATTTTTTTTTTATTTTCTATACGACCATGTCTCTCTTAGTGATTCATTGTTGAAAATTACTCAAAAATGTTGATATTTTTTCAATATCAGTTAATTTTTGTAAGTAGCGTATATAGTAAATTTTGGAACACTAAAATATTGCTTTTCTTATTCGTTTTTATCAAGTTTTCATTTATGGTTTATGGATTTAGCACACACCAGAGAAACGTTAGCTCTCTATGTGACGTCTTTCGTATCTATCACGGGGAATGATCTGAAGAACTCTTACATACATACATAGCATCACGCCTCATTCCCATTGGGGTCGACGGATACCACGTCCTCCCACTTGCCACGACCCTTGCTTATCTCCTGCGCTTCTTTCATTCTCATGTAACCTTTGATACAAGTTCGTTGGTTCAGAGTACTCTTGACTTGGCTCTTTAAAATGTCCTGGAATTGGTCCAGGAACGTTCGCCATGGTCTTCCCTTTTCAACTTTCGTATTCACTCTTGACTCATAAATCCTTTTTTTCAGTCTACTTTCATTCATTGTCTCTACGTGCCCAAACCATCTAAGCATACCTTTCTCAATTTTAGTCACTACCTCTTCTTTTACATCACAACGTTTTCTCATCACATTATTTCTTACTTTGTCACTCGGTTTCAATCCACTCATACTTCTTAACGCTCTTATCTCTACCGCATTTATTTTGCTTTCGCGATTCTTCTGCCATATCCAACTTTCACTACCACACAAGAGTTGGCACCAACACTCAACATGGACAGCCAGTCTGGCCCTTTGAAACACCATCTGGATATTCATAAAGGTGCACAGAGCACCAGTTACCATATTCCCTGCATTTACTCTCCTTTCAATATCACTTTCACATATGCCATCTTTTGTAAATTTAAATCCCAAGTATACAAATTCTTTCACCTCTTCCACTTGTTCCCCATCTATTAAAATATTGCCATTCATCATAGATTCACCTCTTTTAAAAAGCATAACTTTCGTTTTGTTTACATTCACTTTCATTCCTTTCCTTTTCAAAGCTTCATTCATAATATTTACCATCGCCTATATCTCATTAGCAGATGATGCAAGTATTACTTGATGATCAGCGTAGAGTAAACATTTGATGAGTAATTCATTCATTCTTAACCCATACATACTTTCTTTTTAAAATCCGTCAAACAGTTATCCACGAATAGGTTGAGCAGCCATCCCTGTCAAACACCTCTTTCTACTGGAAACCACTCTGTGTACGCACTATTTATTCTGACACAAGCACTCGAACCCTCATAGAGAGATTTCGATGCCTGAATTAGATTACCGCTCACCCCATGCGTAGATAACGTTGACCACAGCTCATTCCTCACCACTTTTCGGAATGGTATTTATCGTACAACTCGACGGAAAAATAAATTTCATTTGCATAACTCTGATGCAATGTCTTCAGCCACAATCATATATCGTCGATCGTTTTTTCCGCGGGTGTGCCAATTGTGGAACGAACTCTCACCTATGGTTTTCCTGCAGGGCCATGATGCAGATGCGTTTAAGTCATATAATTAACTCCTACTTTATTAGGCCGGCAACGCATAAGCGGTCCCTATGGTACTGCAGATGTCCATTGTCGCCGATAATCACTTAACATCAGATGACCCGCCAGCTAGGCTGTCTGCCATAATTATAAAAAAAAACATTTTTTTTTTATTTAAATAGTTGAGTAGAATAATTTAGTCAATAAAAATAGCTAGAAATGCTAACGTTTTGCAGTGCTTCGGCTATGTTTGCCAATGCTGGTGTTTCCGACTTCTATGCGATTATACGCAAAAAATAGCAGACCTTTAGGATGCGCAATTGCGAGAACAGTCTCATTCGAACCGTTGTTCAGGCATCTCCCGATAATGTGTTCTTTTGTAAGTGGTTGAGAATGCACCAGCCGAGGAACATAAAATTGACTTTTTTGTAATTTTAATTTATTTTACTTTTAATTATAATTTTAATTTGGCAACCTTAATTTTATTTCATTGTGAAATTTTTTTTTGCGTTTATGTGTACATTTTATTTTAATTTGGATGTGAAACATCAATGTAATACTACTTTGGGGTTTTTGAATAATATACAAATCTCCGTGGTAATACCAATGTAATGAATGCAGGTCAGCGAACTTTGCAAACTATAATGGTGCTAGTTTCTCGTTCCACGTTACATGGGTCTGGGATGAATGGCGTTAAATTAAAAATTCAAAACAAAGCGAACGGCATGTGGGCGGCCGGCTACAGTGCGGAGGGCGGGCGGCGATCGAAGAGCGCGCGCGGAGCCGGGCTAGAGGGAGCGCGGGGCGGGCGGGGGGTAACGATCCGCGGGCGCCGCAGTCTTCCAGCCGCGAGCGCGTCGCGAGCATGAGCGACGTCGGGACGCTCGCCGCCATGGACGCCTTCGCAGGCGGCGCCAGGCGCAGGCCCTCACGCTTGCCGCCGCCGCCGCCCTTCGTCCCGCCGCCACCGCCGCAACGACACGACCACTACTACGTTCGCCGCAAGTCCCCCGTGCCCAAGCACTCTGCTAACCTTACGCTCTTCGCGCGCTCGAATGGTACATCACAACGATCATGCAGCAACGCACCCGCTATTCACCATACATTATTTCGCATATCAAGCTTTTCACTGTAAACATTGAAAACAACGAAATTTCATGTCTGCACGCATTGGGAACTAGCTATAGATTTTTCTGCAATTAATATTAATTAAATAATATCGAAAGTATTTTTGACCCTTTATAATATACATTTTCACTATCCTAGTAGATTTTAGGTAATAGTAATTGAATTAATTCGTCTTAAAAGTTTCTAGTTTTATGTATAAAAATAAATTGTTGTACGATAAATTGAAATCAGGAATCAAAATCATTACTTTAAAATATTTATTCGCAATAACAGTTTTACGATAAATGAATGAAGTTACTATATATAATAATTAATTATGGCAACATAAACACACTTAAAGACCAATTTGAAGTTTAGAATTGAGCACAATGTTTATATCTAAGTTGTATAATACTGTTAAGTGATACATAATTAATAAGGCGAATGGCCATGAATATATTATTACACACCAAGATATTGCTAAAGCCTCTTTTCTTACTTAATACTACTTAATAAATTGTTCTTGTAATACTAATAATATAGGGTACAGAATAATCCTCTTTGGTGCGGAGTCGGCAATAACAAATTTATGGTAGCGCACCCGAGGTGCGGCAAGACCCACCCTACAACCATACTCGCATTTCATGACTTTAAACTTAACATTATGTATTTATAACTTTTCAAACGCTAACCTGTTGCTCACGTTTTAACGAGAAATCATTTGCAATTTTCCTTACAAATTAAACAAATTTTGCAATTATATTCTTACTCATTTAAGTCAACATTCTTCTTATTACACAATATTTTTGAAAGAATTTTGGAGATATAAAATACTTTTGCTGAAAGTAAATACGAATGCAGGATGACAATTGCAAATGTAAAAGCTAATTTAAATTTTAATTACTCTATAATAAGTTATTCTATTTGCATTTTATTCAATACATGGGTATGATATGTATTTAATATTTGCATCTAGCTAAGCCCGACTATGCTTTAATATAAATCGGCTAATATTAATTATATGCTTGGAATTTTTTATAAATTATTAACAAAAAAATAATGCTGTTTTCCTTATAACATCAAATGGAACACCTGACACGATAGTCTCACCTGACACGATAATCAATTTCAACAAGATTGTTGAAATTTATTTAATCAAAATTTACGTATAGCAAGAACACATATTTTCACATTACAAACGGACACTATAAATTCATTTGTACATTGATTTTAAATGTTACGGGTACGATAGAGATAGAATAGTGCTATGGTCATTACAGGTTAACAAAGAGGTTATTAATTAGATGACTAGAATACAACGAAAATACCACTAGTTATCGCTTTAGATAAAGTTTTATTGGCGCAGCGTTAATGCCAATAAATAACGGGCAAAGCCGTCGCGTCGTGGCCTCGAACAACTATTTGCGGTATGTTCGTGAGCTGTGCTTCCAACATTGTCTACACTTAATGTCATGTAAAACGCGACATTAGGTCATGTATACCAGATTCCATGGAAAATGTGGTTCGGACCTTTTTTAGTTTCTATATTTATGGTCTTCTTCTCAGTCGCATCACGACGTCAGAGTGGTCGTGGATATCATGTTCCAACGTTTTCCTTTGTGTGCTGGTCGTTAATTAGGCACATTTATGAACAGGAGTATCCACCGCAGCCTTTACTTGATCCAACCATCGCATTGGGATCTCCCTCGCGGTCTTCTGCCTTCGGCTTTCCCCTGTATATCAAGACGTTCTATGGAGTCATTTCCGCTTAACATGACTGCGCACTTTGGTGGATAGGTGCTCTTTGATGCCAAGCTAATTAAGAATGGAGACGTTTGTTCGGAACTCGGTTCATAAGATTCCGAACATTTTCCTCCAACGCCACATCTCAAGAGCGTCTTTCTTGTCGGTTTCGTTTTTTCTTTATGATATAGACATTATATATAATTACATTTAGTACGGTTCAATCCAAATATTATTATAGGAGTTTGGCAGTAATGTTAAGCTCACAAATTTTATACAAAGGTCCCTTTGTGCAAGACAAAAGGCATTCCTAAAGGCATTAATTCGAAGAATGCGGAGCGTATGATGGCGAAAAGCGTAGAAGGCTGAGTGACGGTCGCGGCCGCGGCCTGCCCTTGACCCGCAGTCGCTTCCGCTTGTGGCGTCCGCCTCTCCCGTTGCGATATCAACGCTTCATTTATCCCATTGTTTACTAAGCCTCCATATAATCTTTTCACTAAAGAAATAAACAGTGGCAAATTTAATAAATTAATATCTAAGTGACAATGGAGAATTTTACTTTATGAAGACACAACGATACAATCCAGAATTAGGTTTAAGGAAGCAGTTTATTGCTAAAGGAAGTCTTCTTTTTAAACGGTGAAATTACCGGGTTTACTAAAAAAATATATGTAATCTTTGTATTTCCGAGGATACAAAAATACATACAACCCAAAATTTTCACCTTTCTATTGGAATATCTATCAGAATATAACGATAGTTTTATATACAATACAATATGTATATCACGGAGTTCAGTTTAACACAAAAATATATTTTGCGAAACATTGAAGTGTTTTGTGGCTAAATATAAATAGTTTATATCCATTGTTTACTTGAATGCCTTTAACTAAGAAGCAATCGAAATATATTTAGATTTAAGATGTTTTAAATATATTTCAATACATATCTTGCGTTTTTCTACACGAATTCTGTTAAATTGGCGGCCTACTTCTGTCTATTTTACATTTAAATAATTTATTACGACCGCTACTTTTCACAAAAACCCGTATAATGTATACGGCTTCTTTCTATACATTATCCAAAGTTGTAATATTTTGTATCTGTAATTTTTTTTTAGAGACTATAAACACTAGTAATGAAAGATACTGAATTTAATAAATTATCTAGAATTCTAGAGTATGTTGTTATCATTGTCAGGAGATAATATGTACGGTAATAGTACCTGCGTTTGATTAGTGTTCATATTGCGATATTAAATGACGTATGAATTGAATATGAACGAAATTGCTACGATTTTGCAAGAAAAACTAATATTTCACGTTTTAATTATGTCACTCAAACAACAGGCATGTTACAACAAGAGTTAAGATGTCAAAGCTTGATTTAAAATTGAAATTAATAGAAAATCATAAGTTTCTTTTGTCTAAATAAAATAATTTTACTTTATTTTCAAATTTCTAATCTAGCCTAAGTCTGTTAGTGAAAAAGGGCTTCTCATTAAAAAAAAGATATTGTTAGGTGTTATGTCACTACAAAATAAGAGATTCCTCGTAATAGTATAATTGTGACACACATCGTACACAAAAATGTTGTGGAATGAACGTGTAATGCTCACATATCCAAAATCACCTACCTGTTTCATCGAGCTGATTATTTTTAAAACAACTTCTCGACAACATCGTTTTAAACGTGACGAAGAGTGGAACCATACATTTTTCAGATACAGGAATATTTTGGAGGGTCTCACAATTTGCCATAAGATTTTAAGAAGCAGCTGGCTTACCCTTCAAACTCAACCCAACTCCCATTCTAGCCCGACTTATTTTCATTCAGGCGGCAAAATTAAATATTACATATAATTTAATTTCTATCCTTTAGTTCACACGTCGGTTGCGTTTTATAGAAAACATTTGGCGCTGATTTCATTTTCAAAAGTGCGAAATATTAAAATGGGATCGCTTATTTCACGGAGAGAATCTATGTTATATTTTAGAATTGTCTTGATATACCTGTCACAAACAGGTTAAACTTTAGTCAAAGTCAAATGTTCTGATTTTACTTAAAAAAGATTTCTAACCCTTTTAAAGTGTAAAAATTTTTAATAAAGTCCTGTTCTGAGTTTACTAAGACAGGCAAAGCCTATCTAAGTTGAAAAAAAAGATGCTCAGCAGACACCTTATCGCCTTTATGTATGCTTACATTCATAATGTAGAAGTTTAATGCGGTGATGCAATTTCCAATAAGTTGCCAATGAGTAATAAGAGGTGATGCCATTTCTTCTGTGAGTCAATAACGTACTCCACCAAGACATTCCTTATGATATTTTAGGAGTACAAATATGATAAAAAAATAACATCCATTTTCCGAAGAATAAGAATATCGAGCTTCAAAAAACTGCTTTATAGGTTATTGCTATATCACGGTGATCGTATCAAGTGATACTTTTTCCTTTTCAAGATAAACAAAAAATTAAATATGTGTTCAAAAAAAATTATGTATCAGGACGATGACTACAATTTAAAAAATGTGGTAAACATAGCAAGAAACCGCTTCAACCATGTTTACTCTTGACATTGTAAATCCGTGGGAGTACAATTCCGTTCTATCCTTCATGTCATTGACATATTTCACTAATTACATCATTTCTCTTTGACTACTTCACAGAAATAATATCTTTTGACAATAGTTGGCTGCTTTGGTTGTACGGTAGTTTTCAACCAATTATAGTCTTGTTTTATACGTATTTTTCAATTCGTTTAATGTTGTCCAATATATGTTTTTTTACGATAAATAATATTAAGGAGTAAGGACCGCCTGTCGCGGTAAAAGCCATTTGCAGCCATTCCAATCTGTTGTTGGCTGTATGTGTCCACGTCTTCCCTGTTACTCTCTTTAGGTCATCGCACCAACTTTTTGGGGGTCGGCCTTGCTTCCGTATAGAGTCTCTTGGGTACCAGTCAGTTACTCTGTATGACCATCTATTATATTTGACTCTTTGGATATGGCCAGTCCACATCCACTTCTGTCTCAATACGTGTTTTACTATATCTTTAGCTCTTGTCTTATTTCTTAAACTCACGTTGCTCACTCTGTCTTAGAGTTTCAGGTTTAAAAAACTTCGCTCCATTCCTCGCTGACATTTTTTGAGCTTTTCTAAGGTGGTTTTTGTTATTGGCCAGGTTTGGGCGGTATAAGTCAAACAAGGCGTAAGACAGACATCCATTGTTTTTGCCTTTAAATTGATCGGCAAATTTCCTTTAAAAACTTCTCTCAGGGCCCAGTATCTATTCCAAGTGCATTTTATTCTTCTATTTATTTCTTTGTCTATGTGTTTGAAAGAAATAAGGGTCCCGAGGAATATGTACTCTGCGACGTATTCAATTTGAGTAGATTTTATAGCGATAGGTATTTGGTCTCTATATGTCCTAATTTTTGTCTTATTTTCATTGATTTACCGTATACCCCATATGAAACCCCATAACAACAGTGGACTATCGAACAGGCTCAGCTCTACGGCTTACGGACGTTGAAACTGCCAGACTTTACTTTGAGTTAATGCTGTTGATATAGATACAATGTTTGTACCGCAGAAAAGGGATGTTATTGCAATATATAATATGGGTCCGAGAGAGTCGTTAAGAAGAAAATTCAGAGTAGTAAATATAGTGACAGTTCACGGTGTATACATATTAGAAAACTTGTTGTACTACCATAAAAATATTGATTCTTAAGAAAATAAAGTGAATGCACCTCATTTAACTTAAAAAATAAAAATAAAATTTCTGTAAATTCTAGTACGCATAAAATTGACAAGGGTAACGTTTTTATAACAAGCTCCCAAAAGAAGTTACAAAGATGTCACTATATAAGTTTAAATATTTTATAAAAATAAAACTAATTGAGAAATCATTCTATTATTTGAAGGACAACTTAGATGATAAAAAAGCGTGGGAGTGAATCAATTGCTTTAACCGATAAAGAATAAATTCATAATATATATTGTAATAATAACGAGAAATAAAACATACACCTGAGTTAGTTGTGGGCTCTTCTCAGAACAGGGCGCGAAGGAGGAAACCTCGTAACTTTAGATTGTAAGTCGTTCTTTGATATCATCATACATTGAAATTATATGAGAAAAAAAATACGATATTCTACGAAAAGTGCTGTAAAGGCCTACTTGAATAAATATAATTTGTATTTGTAAATCGCATTTCATTTAGTACTAGCGCATATGCTAATACAGAAATATTTTGTATGTTTTGGGGGAAAAAGGATATATTAGTTTACTGCCTAACTTTTTTTATCTTAATTATATTGGATAAATAGTATTTGGAAAATTTTCCGTGGGTGTGTATACAAAGATTTTTTCACATTATAACAACTCCCGCGAAAAACAAGAATTGCGCTGGAAAATCGACATAATAAACTGCGCGAATGTGCATAATGCATTGTTATAGTAGTTTTCTGAAACCATCTGCGTATTTATTGCCTTTCTAATTGGACCGGTTCGGGTAACATCGGCTAGATGATTTCAGAGTCTATAGAGGGATCCGTAGAAACTTTGTTATAGATTTTATTGATAAGTAAACTATTTGCTTATATAACGGTCGCAGCATTGTCCTCAGGCTGCGAGGCCTTGACCAAGGGCAAACGCATCGATCGCAGTTTGGCCGGGAGTCCGGATCCTTCTCCCACCGCACGTAACTCAGCGAGCAATACGCCTGTTTTTTTGTCTAATCAACTCCAAATCTCTTTATATTCTGTGATACCGCTGGTTTATATTTTGTCTTATTCGCATAATCTTGTTTTATGATTCGTCAAAACTCTCCATAAACCGATCAAATTAACTTTTAAATTATTTCTTAGAATTTCTATTCCCTTTAAGGTAAAGGGTAAGGTAAAAGTAAAGTAATGGTACCTTTTAAACCTGCAGCAATATTCTCTGGCTTAATTTCGGTTGCTAAGTTTACATAATATGTATTATACTTTGTACATATTTGTATTACTTATTTCAGTAAACTTTTAAAAAAAATGCATGCGAACCAAAAATTTATCATTTTTCGTCAGTATTTAAGACACGGTGCTTCCTGTACACATTTTTTAGCAAAATAAATTCTATTAATTAATATTTGATAAAGGTGGGGTCAAGTGTGATCCACAAGTCTTCAAAAATATACTTAAACGTCGAATGATGCATAAAAAAGTGTTTTCGATTGAAGAAGATAAATGTACGAGTATAAGGAGAATGTGAACTAGGAGAAGGAATGATAAATACAGAAATTTTGAGTGAAATTTTTGAATGTCTTTGTCGTATGGGGTATCTACATATATAAACTTCAACGTTGAAAAAATATAATTCATTATGCTGAATAACATACAGAGCCGGTGTATTTTTAATAATAAGGTAACGACAACATCAGAATGTAACTTTAAAATGAGTTACAAATTATTTATATGGAATTGCACATATTGTAGAATGGTTATGTGTGCTTCCTGTTAACGGCAGCTACGAAACTAGTTTGTCAAGAATTAATAATGATCTACTACTATAATTGGACTTCCGAATTAGCCTTTCAAGTAAATTGAAGGCTGTGTTTTACTCACTTTGACTCCACCATAAAATGTAATTACTGATCCTTTTTAAATATTAGGTTTCATATTGTAATGTAAGTATAGACTCCTGGCGTAATTATGTGTTGAAATTAAGTTTAAGCAACTTATACGTATAGTAGTGGGTCATGAAAATAACAAGGCTGGCGCTACCAGGTGCAAGTTATTGTGTTGCTTCATGCAAGGTTATATCTACCTACAAACCGAAATGGTTTTATATTGACGAATTTAACACGCGAGGTATTCTGTTAAGAAAGAAGAAAGAAGAAGAAAGAAAGAAAAAGCATTTATTCAAAAGTGGTATTACATACAGTATTCTTACTTACTTAAGAGATGTAACTATTCGATTATTGAATTTGTTACGATATTCCTAAACTGTGTAGACTTCGTTTGCGTAAAATTTGTTCCACAATTTCAGAGTTATTCATTTTTCAGCAGCTTATAGACACTTAGTGTGTACACACACACATGGACGTTACTTCAAGATCTTTTAAATTTATAGTATATAATAGTTATGTTGAATTTTGCTGCTCCTGAGTTATAATTTTCAAGTTCTCAACAATCATGTTCAAGGTCAAGTTTTTGTTTCGTCATATTCTAATACTAAAATTCGTCAAAATATCGACAAATCGTGCAAGGCAGAATTATTTGCGCATGTATATTAATATAGAATGTAAATTTGCCACCAATAGATGTTTTAAAATTATAATTTATTCCAAATTTAAAAAAACTTAAATATTAATTGTAATGCAATTACTAAAAAGCATTGCAAGATAAATAACCACTTGCCAGGTTGTAGAGAATCATTACTTACTATCAGACTACAGTCAAGCATATGCAAGTATATATAAGCAATAAAAAATTTAGACAAGCAAAAAAGACTCTCAGAAACGTATGATAACTAACCACCCACGTACATAACTGATTCCATTCACCGATATTGTTCTGAAGCTTAGTCATGCCTAGTTCTAAAAGGCTTAAAGATAGTGAGTTGTTATTGTGTAAACGAGTAGAGGCGTTACGGTACAATGTCGATAGGTCTAAAAATAGGAGATAGTTGAGCGAAGTGACGGGCACGCGAGCCCCATTCATCGCGGCGCCACACCGATTGGCCTTCACACTATAGTTTATTATTAACGCATCCCGTCATCCGTACCAGGCATCAACTTTAATGCCATATACATAATATAATGTATCAATACTAGTTCGTCGTTCTCACGTCATATAATAGTTCTGACGCTTCCTAATCTTTACATATTTTAAAACAAAGTCCTCTGCTGCCTCCTTCTGTCTGTTCGCGACAAACATAAAAGTACTGAACAGATTTTCACGCGGTTTTTATCATTATACGTATAACTAAAATACGATATATAACTTAAGTAAGTCTTCTCTTCTCGGATCAGGGCGCGAAGGAACCCTCGTAACTTTAGATTTTAAAGTCTTTCTGAAGTACCATCATCAGACGTACATTAGAATTAGAGTGTGGAAAAGAGAAAAAAAAAATTTGACGATTCAACAGTGCTGCAATATGCCTACTTGAATAAAGATATTTTGATTTGATTTGATTTGAGTATTTCATGCACATTACTTATATTTAATCTTGTATATCATAGCGTTTTAATGAATAACTTAGAAGCTGTAAACATTTCTTTTTTTCTGATGTAAAGGCATATAAATCAATCAGTCTATCGACGGATGATCCTGTTATTTCGTGCGTGTTAAAATTCTAAGTTAATAAACTGCACCATAACTATTGTATTTCATACTTGTCATAGTTTATTATTATCAGACTATGGTACTTGTTTAGTTACTGGATAAAGCAGAAATGTCAATTAGTCTATTGATGGCTGATCTTATTTCTCGTGATTATTAATATTCAATACGTTCGGTTTAATTGAATGAAAAATGGAGAATACCCAACCAGAAGAATGTTTTTATAAAGCAGTCTGTAAGTTACAGATGACTAAGGTAATTTTAGGCGACAGTAATGGCATTTTTTGCAATTTTGCAAATTATTGAGTCATAGATAAACTTGTATTATATAGATCAATGTCTAACATGTAACCTGGCTAGATTATGATATAAACATTTTTGGAGAATCAACAGCCATGTTAATTTCATTGATTTGACTAACAACGAGCTAATCGTTATTATAGGAGTAATAACTTTGCTTATTAATGGAGTCAGATTTATAGGATTGATAAGATAAGATAAAATATCTGTAGCAACGTTCAAACTGTTTAGTGAGTTTTAATCAAAGTCTGGTCATAAAGCCATTTTAACTCAAAAAAAGTCAAACTCCAAGGGCGTCTTATAAATATTTGATATTATTTTGAATCCCATTTTTATTTATTAGTTAGTAATAAAGTTCAAGAGGGATGGTATCGTATCATGGGAGTTTATAATTTATTAATTGTCGTTGGATAAATTTTTGGTTTTCGACAACAGGGCAACTATTCAACTCGAAATCATATCTTCAAAATTTACCCTCTGTCTTGCCTTCTTAGGGAGAGATGATTCCTTGGAATCTGAAAACATTCTGCACATTCACCAAGCTTCATTGAAATCGGTGGGTCAGCTTTAATATTAATGGTGCGACCATTTTAGTTGTAACTTAGTATTGAGACTAAGCCACATGAAAGTAGCACTTAGTATTGAGACTAAAAAAAAGTAAGTAAGTAGCAGCCCATTAACGTCCCACTGCTGAGCACAGGCTTCCTCACTCCGAGGAGAGGGTTTTTAGAGTATAGACCCACCACGCTGCTCAGCACACAAGGGTACTCTCTATTCCTTCACTCTCATAGTCCGATGTGACGGGAATCAGACACGACCGGAGAGAGATCAGGCGTAGGACCGACGCCTTAACGTGCTCTCCGAGGCACGGGGGTGGATCACACCGCCAACTTCCCAACTGCGGGCAAATATTGAGAAAATCTTAATAGAAAACTCAATATTGATATTTGAATTATCCCGACCCGGGACTCGAACCCAGGACCTCATGACTGTAGTCGAACATGCTAACCACTAGACCAATGAGGCAGTAGTAGTAACACTAATGCTTGACATGTTTTGCAAGGACTAAAACGATTCTTATGTCACCAATTAGACGTGCTGTTATCTCAGTTTACTGAAGTGCCGACTAGAATTTTACAAACTATGGCCACAATGCATTCATTAACTAACCTTTTTTACTTATGGTGAAAAAATGTTCTAAAACATATCATATGCTGAAGAAAAGCAATTAGGATTTATATTTACTTAAAACCAATCTTCAGTGTCTCGTCGGCAGATTACACCGGTGCTGATTTGTAACTTAAACTATAGGATAAGAGCAAAAAAAAACTACAGCATATCTTGTACTTAAAGCTTTATTCTCTTCTGTTTCAGAACCAAAGAAAGATAAATTGGAGAATGGTGGAGAATTGATGAGGCCTGAGAGACCAAATTCGTTGACAGCAGGGAAATTACCGAGGCGGATATGCTACCAAGGAGACGGTGAGTCATAAATAACAACAAAAAGGCGCGTTTCAAGAAATATGAACGTCTTCCCAATCAAATCGCATCAATCTCATATATATATATATAATTGAATACCGGGTATTAGGAAACAGCTTCCGAAAACGAAGACAGACGGTGGTAAAAAACAATTTTTAAAACGTTTTATTGGCATTATTTACGCTCCATGTTAGTACATATAAATAAAATGATAGTTTCAAAAAAAAATATTACTTTAATAAAAAACCAGCAATGAGATACAAAATAAAGCACAGTTGATGCTCGGATCAACTGTGCTTTATTTTATTTACGGCGCGGCGTTTCATTTAGCGGTACATTACATTTTTTTAAACAGGATCGATTTTTTTTCGTCCCATCATCAAAGGTGTCCATACACGCTGCCAGTGTGCACGGAAAAATCTTAAGAGTGTGTTTGGACCCCTTAAAATGAATATTTATTATATTTTTAATGATGAGATAATAAAATATAACATATAATATAATTAGTACAAACATCTGTCTTCGTTTTCGGAAGCGTTCTCCTAATACCTGGTATATGAAGTCTCTGGTCGATCAAAATTAGTTCAATTTTTTCTATAAGTAAATAAGAGGTAGACGATTATGTACATCTTACCAGGTACCCATTAATTGAGGTTACGAGCTATCTCCTGTATGGAATGGCTTGTTTAAAGAAGAGCATCATTTTGATTTTCTTTCAAAAAGCACTTTATCTTTTTAACAATTATACAGCTTTTCCTATATTTACGCCATTGTCATTCGTGATAAAACAAGGCATTTAAATGGATTTATATCGAGTATCTCATTTGATTATTTTTATACTTTATAAATAATAATAAAGACCCGACGTTTCAATTACTACAGTTTTTATCGTTTACGGGAAGACTGAAAGTGTCTTGTTTTATTAGGAATTCTCGGGTATATTATTATTGCTTTTTTGTGGTATCATTTAACACTACAACAAAAGTGAATAAACATTTTTTTAGGCAAGCGTGCTTCGTGCTTAACACTTACATTGCCATGACAATTTTCGCTAATTATTATTTTTTACGTTCCTATGTTTATTTCAAAAGATGGTTGAATTTTTAATATTCCTAGTATTTTACGTAACCCGCAAAATATCCATTTAACAAAACTGTAGGATAATGCGGAATAAGTCAATCTGTTTAGCATCATATTTATATTTATAAATATAATGTCAAACTCAACAATAAATACTGAAGTTATAATTAATCTTTTTTTTTTAAAGATTTTTCTATTCTGATGAACAACTTTGGATTTGTAGGTTCTAGTAATCTACAAATCCAAAGTGTTTCCTTGCTAGCGTCAATATATAGAAAGAGGGTGAACTAATAGCAGGATTTAGAAAAAGGGTAGTAGTTTATTTGGATTCGTTTTCCTTGGTAGTGGGTGGCTACGCTATGGGCGGCGACAGCGACTCAAACGCGGCAGAGCAGCTGATGCTGTCGGATTTGCCCGAGCCGCCCATCGCTCTGTCAGAGATTGGACCCATTCCTCCACCACCAATGTTCAGTTCACCGAGTCCGACTCGCCACCATACACACCACCCACTCACCAATACACATTCAGATTGTAAGTAAGCCTAATCTATAATTTTGTACTATCGTTGCTTTGGTAGAATTGTGACACAAATCAAAAAAAGGTAACCTCACAGGTAAGCTGTTTGAAAATTAAATGAACTGTTGAAATTATGTGGCCACATCGTCATTTTTGGCGGCCATATTATGCTGTGTGTTCACTGAATTTAGAGAATCTTGCAATGAGCGTTCATTAATCCAAAGCAAAGATATATAATATTGGCTTTTCCCGGCTTGGTCACGTGTGTAGTTCCCGATTCGGTGGATATATGTGACATTTCGGATAAAATTGTCAATGTTAAACCATTCTTGCAACCACCTCAACACCAGCACAAAAAAATTGACAAAACCGATCAAGCCGTTGAGAAGTTTAGTCACAAAGTCAGATACAAAAGAATTATATATATTAAGAGTAACAGTTCCCGTCGGCCGTTCACCAATGAGTTTGTTGATAAGTGAAACATCTACTTTGAAAAGTTGGTAAAGAAATTCTTTCATGTATCATACAGGGCTATTCATTGCTAACATAAAGAAGAGCTTTGCGATTTTAGAAACCCCATGAAAGAGTACATAAGATTTCTCTACACCCTCTTCTCTCTTACCCAAGATTCTAACATGCGTAAGAAGTTATAAAGAGAGAGAGAGAGCATTTTCATTGTACACCATAAAATTTACATATCATATAAACGAAAATATAAAAAAGAGGATTGGTATAATAAGGTCTCCTCATCGCTAGTGAGCGATCTCTTCCACGCAACCTTTGAATTAGAGAGATGGCTGATAAGTGAAAGGGTAATACATATAATTTATCTACAGGATGTATATAAATGTAAACATACATATAAAACTATAAACTTTTGTAAGACAACATACAAATCAAGGTGTACATAATCAGAATATTACGTAAAAATTTTAATATCCCCCTCTTTTCCAAGTTAAAGCCTTAAATAAACTCCTGTTTAAGACTCCTCTGTAACTAATGAATAGCCCTATATGATCTTTTGGACCAGTAAGTCAGAAGCCTACGTACTAATATGTAACACTTTAACAGCCGAGGAAGAGGACTCAGCGGACGAGGAAGAGATTGATGCTGGCGCAGCAGACACGTCACGGGTAGAAGAAATCCCTCCGAAAGAACCTCTGTACAATGCCGTGCCGTTAAAGTCAGCGCTGAAGAAAAGACCAGCTCAAACCGCGTCTCCTGCCGCCACACCCTTAGCACCTCGCCAGGATCATCACCACGCCAGTTTTAAGTCAGTATCAACGTATTTTCCTTTACCTCTATTGGAATTTAGACATAAAATTTTTTATAACACTTAAAAAAGGCGTCAAATTTGACCTCGCATTACTTTCTGCAATAATGGTCGCCTTTTATGCCATTGAATGAGGTATTAGATAACGATGATCCCTACGTATAAACAGACAACTTACATTTTAGACATTTTGACGTTTTAAAGATTATATCACCACATATATGAACCTACGTCATCGTTTTTTATTTTAATTATTTATCTACTCAAACATGATGCTTGAAAAACATATAGGACAAAAGCTAGTACAGTCATATATAATTTATTTTTGTAACACTGTCTTACAAATAATTTTACATAATATTTAATAGAATTGATAATAATAATTTGTACGCCTAATGACAGAACAGCGGCACTATTATGGAAAAATACAAATAGACTACAAATTTTTACAAATAAATAGATTTTGCTTTTTCAACTTTCATTAATTGTAGGAATTTATTATATATCCCGCCTTTTTTATACATATTTGATATCATTATGCCCGATTTCACTAACCAACAAGGGATGTATAAGGTGTATATAGCTAAGGGGTCCCCTACTATGTGATGCTTTATGGAATTTTAGCGAAATCCGGCATTAGTCATTAACTTGCTACATAACAAAATTAAGCTAATTCTAGAGCAGTGTTTCCCAAATTTTTATAGATGTGTTAGCATTTCTAAAATTTTTATATTATTTATAAATTTATAAATAAATATAGCTATCTAAATATAAATTAATTAGATAAATATAAAATAAAAACAACAAATTCTATGTTTATTTTTATGGTAGCATTTTTTTTACATTGTCGTTGTTTAAACCTACTGATACCGTAGAAATATTTTGATGGTGTGAGAGTTCGCAAGTGAAATATATCGTGTCATGTGTTTTTAATTTAATTAAGTTAAGCCGAAAACGTTTGACTAATGTATTTAAGCTCATTTATACCAATGTACCTCTGCGCCACGCGAATTCTTTATTAGTATTATTTTAATTATTCCTAAAAAATCTGCAAATTTTAAATGTGTTATTTCTCGATATGAGATGCTGAAATCACACGTTTTACAGTAATTTACCTTAAAATTTGTTGCTTATCCATTTCAAAAAGTAAAAAAAGAATAGATGCCCTTTAGCGGAGAAAGGTTTGATTTAAAATAATGAATGGACGAGTTTTATTCGTAATTTAAATAAACCAGATTTTTTCCTTTTTATATGATTATATAACGATTTTCTTAGCTTTTCCAAAATACCATGATGATACCATGAATAAGCCTACATAATTTTCAAAATATTAATTTGAAGCAGTCAGTTTACATTTTGAGTAAAATTATTAATTAATGCGTTGTTATTTAAATCCACATTATGAGTATGTTTAAGAAAAATGCCACGCATTTTATATATATATTTAAAAAATCAGCAACATCTGTTAAGAAACTTAAAACTACGTATATTTGATGCAATAATCAATAACGCAATGTTTACAAAAGTGCATAAAAACATATTAGTAATTCAAATCGATATGCGAATAATGGTTGCACATCCTCGTGCATATAAATTTCGTTTAGTACCTGTGTAATGAATAAGTTCAATATAAACAAACAAGTTATATAAGAATATTAAACTTAATAACTAATTAAAATTACAATTACATCAAGTATTATAACTGAAAGTTCAAAAAAATTTATTTCTAATTGATTGGATGTAAAAGGTATTACACTAACGATTAAATATTTTCCAAAATATAAACAGTGTGAATTAATAGTAGGAATTAAAAATACAGATATACATGCTTAATTTGTTAAACTGAATAAATTAGGATGTTTACTAACCACGACTGGAATATTTAACAAATCAGATTACAACATTTAGTGTGTTGTAATCGGATTTGGTAAGAAAAGACATGCTTCTACCTTTTTTGTTACGTTTTAGTTGACTGTAAAAGCCTATTTGAATGAAGACTTTTTGACATTGTGTGCTCGATGAAGAAATTTTTCAGACTATACTCACTTTTAAATTAACTCAAACATTATCTGAGTTTTAAATCAGCAATCCTATAATAAACGAGTGTAACAACTATAATATTTGAACATCCGAAAATCCTGTTGAAAGCCTAGCTCTATCAAAAATTTTTGACTTGATGTCCTCGATTATGATATATAATTTGAAACTATAAGATGTACTTTTCTAAAAATAATAATTAATTAAATTTTTTGGCACATCTGTTACAAAATAACTGGATTTGAAGATTTAAACGTACTCTACAAGTCTACATAACATGTAGTATATAAAAAAAAACTGAAATTTTGGTACGTCTTATAGCATCAATCGTATATTGAAACAGTGTGACAATAATAGTGTGAATTCGCTGGTCTCTAGTTAAGAATGTTGGACCTACGAAAACATCTCTTCAGGAGAGCGATTTGAAGTTAGTTTTATTGATGACGACTTTAAAATCTGATGTCTTAGTCACGTCAAGCGTGAAATCAGATTTTAAAATTTTTATCAATGGAACCAACTTCACTTGAACGGTTGTCTTTTGTAGATCCAAGTTTTTTAATAGGGACCACCGAATTGACGATTCAAGAGGGCTGTAACAGCATACTTGAATAAAGAATTTTTGATATGATTTGATTTATTTCCATCATGCGGTGGCGAGCAGGCGGCCGCCGCCGAAACCGAGGATCCGCATATGGTAAAACTCCCTCTCGTTATGTCGATGTTGTCGCGTCACTCACAGACCTTCCGACGGTCCGCTTCGCCTTCGCCCATGCATCGTGCATTGCACGCTTCAGACTGTCATCTCTCTTCATACATGCTCACTTAAATTTTTAATTTAAGACCAAAGTTACCAAGTATACAATTTTTTTCGTGTAATATTGCATCTTATAAAATTGAGATATTCATACAAAAGTAATCACTTAATAAATTCGGCCTAAAGTTTTAATTTTTTATGAATACCCTGATGATAATATTAATAAGAGAATTATTTTGTATTAACCGTACCAAAATAATGTAATGCTGATTTATTTTTATTAAATACAGTGTAAACTCTATGCGACACTTAAGGGAAAGAAAAGTCGATATTATTTTTAGGGACAAAGTGTCTCTTTACAATGTTTTCTTATGTTTCTATTACGCATGTTAATAAGATTTTCTTGTCAATACGAATAGATACGAACGACTTAGAATGAAAATAAAAAAATAATAATTTCTAAGTATTTCTGTAATTAGTATGATCTTTTGCCATCAGGCAACGAACGTACTTATTGTTGACTAATAAAGGCGTTATTTTTTCATTATTTAGATTTTATGTGTTGTACATGGTATTACACGGTGTATGGATAACATAGTTGATAATCAAAGTCGTGATATTTCAACGGTTTAGGGACATTCTCATTAAATCCAATGGTTCTATAGAGTTTACCCTACACGTTTGCAATTTCAATTAACGTGTTAATTTCTTTGGTCGTAAATTAAATTCAGAGTAACACGTCTCTTCACTTCCACAATTCTACGACACTAACAACCATATACAATTCTATCTTTACACCTTCTGGTCAGTTCACACAATTATTTAATAGATCTTACAATTTGCCCAATGACACAATATAAGATATATCATATATATATAGATATACACATATATACATATATATATATATATATATAAGAATTCAAATACATACAAATCGTAAATCATATTGTTTCTATGTCGTGTAATGAATGATAAATGTTTCGTAGGTAGTATGGCTGTTTAATGCTCTCCTAATATATCTGTATTGCATGTTCATATAATATAATAAATGAAAATGTAATAAATAAATGAAAAATGTCCAGCGAACCAAATGATTGATCCTGTTATTGTTCAATTTAAGACCCAAGAACGTTAATTTGTAAAGCTAGAGATATTTATTTTTACTATAAAACAAACCAACGAAGACATTGCTAGGGAATATGGTTTGTTTCTATTGCTTGTAGAGGTGCAAATCTTGATTCATATTTTAGTGAGTCACTACACAGTCTATAATTAAAATGCACTGCTAAGAAGACATTAGGAAATTATTTCGAGACAGCATTGCACCAGAGTGCAATTCTTTTGTTTGGCAGTTCATCTTGCTGGTAAGCTGGTGAATACCAGCTTAGGTAGGTTTCTGTAGGTGATTAGGTTAGGTTAGATTATTAACCTAACCTAATGATTATTCAATCACGTCAGAAACCTAACAATTCAGTCCTAAAATACAAATTAGGAATTATCTATTTATATCTATCCAGATTTTGTCATTTGCCTTGTCTGGAGTGCTAACAAATAAACCTGCAACTTTTGCTAGCGGAGCCAGTTTTTACACTTTTACGAAAAGTCCACTGGAATATCGGAGTTCTGTTGTATATATTCTATATAGAGCGATATTAGTTTACAATACGTAATATATTAAGTGACTTTAGTCATGCACGCTAGCATGGCCACTCCCTCACAAATTTATAACTAAACTTGTCATTTTTTCTATTATCTACTATAATTAACTGTTACGACATTGTTTTCCACTTTATTTTAATTTCGATGATCTATAGTAAGAACTAAACTCAGTGTTGTTGATCAGTAGTTTTGCAAAATAAATATTACTTGCGTAATGTTATACATAATTGTTTCACTATCAAAGGGACTAAATTCGATGCCGGGTAGGATTATGAAATTGTATTTTATAATTTTTCTATTTCCGGATTTGTGGATTATAGTAGGATTCAGTTGTAGCTAATTACCATCTTACCAGCATAGGTTTGCCGTCAAACAAATAATTCAAGTTGCAAGTACAATTAGTAGAAGTTACTCAAAAATACACCACTATTACTTAGTCCAGAGTCCAGTCAAGCGCTATTGTGAGTATTAAAAAGTTAAAGACAATATAAGGTTCGTTTTGTTTAAGAGGAAAGAAGGTCATCATTTCTTTTGTTTCGTATAAAGGGGATTTGATAGTGATTACTACTAAAAAATATTAAAATATGTCCTACAGCAGTCGGCCAGTGCGTATTGGCAACGCGTTGGAGAACAAGGAAAATGCACGGCCTTGGGAAGGAGAATTTCGCGATGAATATGCTAGTGAATCAGAGCGCGTTGCTGCAAAACTAGCACGCAAAGAGAGCCTCAACATCAAATTAGCACTACGCCCCGATCGTCAGGAGCTTATCAACAGGTAATTACACATTCACGCAAATAAATAGACACATATACAAATCACATTGCTCGTATAACAATGCTAAAATCAAGCATTATCTTTAGAACACTTACTTACATATATTGTATAGAACTTTACATTATATTGAAGAACCCTAAGATATGATAAACTTACAAGTAGATTTAAATTTAGTTTCGAATTGGCAATGTTTGTAGATCTAAGTATTGATAATTAAATCTATGTGAGACATTACTTGGTACTTACTTCCAAGTTCTGGGAGGAGGCAGTCCTCGGAAACGTCCAGTACAATACATAAAAATAAATGTTGTTTGTTCATCGTCAGCGAGTGGCTGAAAATCTTATTCATATTCATTGATAGGAATAATTTTGACAACGTGCTAACATTAAAATATGTTATACATTCGATATGCGTTTATATATTTCTTAACCCTTTCGCTGTTGTGCCATTTCATCTATGTTGCTCCTTTTGTGGGCCGACTTTTTATGCAAACCACTGTGAGGTGCAATGGGCGTGGATTATGTCTTCCAAATTATATATACCAGAATCGGTATTGTCATAGGCAATAGAAAAGAAATTGTCTTAAAAAATAAAGCAGCGTCAAAATTCATTGTATTTCTAAACTTATAATATGTAAGTATGATATGATAATTATGTGGTGATGCAAATACAAATTTATATGTAATATCGATGCAATTAACAAAATAAACAATAATTAATTTCAAAGTGTTATCACACTTAAATATCTGATAGATCATCACATATCTATGTTTAATAAGTAGGTATTTTTGCCTCGTTTCACAGAGCCAGAGTCGTGTTCAGAACCTCTATTATTCGAAAACTGTCGTTGTCATTGACCCCTCTATATATGGGCGCGACTTTGATAAAACGGAATAATACGCCAGTCGCATCGAAAGGGTTAATACCTGCATCACCATGCCAGTTTATATCTGGCACGAAATGAGAAAAAGGATAGGAATTTCTCAGGGGAAAGTCTGTCCCATGACCTCCTCTTTGTGATGACCATGTGGACTGAAACCACGTTGAGCTTTTTTTCCATTTACACTTGAATTTGTAGTAAATAGCTAACAGTAGTAGGAAGTACCTTGAATTTTGCCAATGTAATCAAACATTTCGGCGTTGTGCCAATTTTAGCCCGAGTAACCTCTAGAAAATTTCGATGAATTTGCGCATATGTTATACTATGCTGTACTTTCGTTTTAAATTTAGAAACGACTTTAATGAAATTTTTCGTCCGGGAATAACTAGCAGAAGTTATATTTAGAAAACTGCATTTAACGTAACTTTTCATAAAATCCGTGTTTATACATCTGAAAACTGTTTTAAATAATATGAATTCGAATCTTGTTAAAGCGTTTTGATATAGAGATAGAGTATTGCAGTAACAGACTGCTTATTGGACTTAAAAGTTAAATTTAGCGGGGTCAAAAAAGCGCCAAAGTTGCTATGATACTTATTTTTTAAAACTTACAAATATAAAATTTCATCATATAAATATTTTTCCACAAAATCTTACTGTATTTTATACTAATTAAGGAAGAATAAGGGTTAAATTAATTTTGATTCAAAGCACTGATTTTTTTTAAAGTTTGTATCATAATATATGTAAATAATTCTTATTTGCCGGTGTATGTCACTGAGTATCTAAACGGCTAGACCGATTTCGTTGAAATTTTTTTTTATCTTAAGATAGTTTAGATTGAAATTCGACCCGACAATGCGTTTACTATGATGAACAGTTAGTATCTACATGTGATGTCTATTTATATTAAGCCCCTAGTCTTAAGGCAATAGTATTACTCAGATTTATAACCTGCTAATCATTTTAACATAACATCAATACATAATTATGATATTTTTGGGGTAGGGTATTCTTTTTAAATTACAATGACTGCCCCGTATATTTTAAAGATAATTGGCACGAAGAGATAACATATGCTGCCATATTGTTAGTTCGCGACGTATCGGTCATTAGGACAGTGTCAAGTACGTTGCTGCTATTTTTGTGTACTCAACAAAAACAATCATTTATTATATAAATAATACCGCAGTTTTCACATTTATTTTATCTAAATTTTGTTTATATTATTTATATCACAATTTATCTTAAATATAAAGGACCAATTATTTCCTTAATTCGAGACTTATGTAAAGATTAAAAATATATCTTCACACAATATAATGATATTAATATTATACATATTAGTACAATTCACAGGTAGGGGGGTGAATCATTGTTATAATTTGGCATTGCTATTAGGATTATTTGGTATTAGCTACTATAAATATATTTGTTTTAGCATACATTGTCTGCAGCATGTACTTTTCGTTATTATCACTAAGAGATAAATTTAAAACCTCATTCAATAGTTATACAATAATCATAGAATAATTCTAAATCCATAGCTTTAGAACTTACATATGACACTATAGATGGGTTTTTTTTGTTCAAAGTATATACCCATTAATTGATTTCATACTGCAAAGGACAAATGTTTTTTTCTCACAATTGGACAATTCATCGTCAACTGTTACGTTGTTTGTAGTTAAAAAACCCAGTAAATTGATCTCGTTTAACAATCTAGATCTTAATATTGTGTATCCGTGTCATTGGTGGATAGACAAACAACAGATACATACTAAAGCAACAATTGTAATATTCTATTCTATTGCTATTGCCGGCGTATGCCTGGGAATTTTATTTTCGTTTGCAAAGTCACCGTGGTCGATATTAAAATCTTACTATTTTCTAAGAATTATAATTGGCAGCGTGTGGAATTTGATGACCTAATTTTTGTATTATTGGCCCTTATGACATCAATATTACAAAGGTGTAATTATTTTTTTCCACTCATGAATATACTGTGAAATCTGGATAAGTGGATTGGATATAAAGGGACTTATATTTTTATTTTTCATCACTTACAGAGGGTCTTTAATTAACCAAATAAATCACGTTAACATGGCAGTCGTCTTAATTATAGACGTCCTACTATAAGAGGTCGAAGTGTGTATGCTACGAACCCTGGGCTAATACTGTCAAATGTCATAACTTGTTTGAAGTAAATATCGGAAAAAAATCAGAAAAATGAAAAGCTTTATAAAATGAAAATTCCGATTTACAAAGATGTTTCAATGCAAAAGTGTTCTAAACCCTTATTGTAATCTATAAAAAGGTGTCTCTAGGGCCCCACTTCCCTAGGTTTCACTGTACTACAATCTTGGTGATACAATTAGTGACCTTAGTTAATCAATTGCAATCTAGATTAGATTACGAGTTTTGGGATGAAGCCAAGAGTTTATGTTAATCGGACATTATGAATTCGCATTCGGCAACATACAAGCTTTGGCAAATTTAATGTCAGCGGTTGGTTGCCAGTGCGCGTGAACAACTGAGCCTGGTATATCATATAACTAACATGTTCCGGAAATGTTTTAGTTGAGTTTTTGCTAATCACGAGTATGACAAGCTCAAATGGTTGCGGTTGTTATACAGGAATATACTAGTTGTGCAAAGCGAGCACGAGCGACAGGAGTCTTGGGAGGCGATTGGAGCTCGCCTCATCCGCCGCCTTTCTATGCGTCCCACTGCGGAAGAGCTTGTTGAGAGGAACATCCTTAAAAGTAAGTTCGGCAATTTTATTTTAAATTACATTTTTGACCTGATAACGTCTTATAAATCAATAGTTTCCAGATGCACGCACGAAAAAGCATGCTCCATTGTCACACCGCATAAACAGACGGTGCAAACGAGATCGCGGTACAAACGATAGAGAGGCGCGATCACCCTAATTCACCCATAATTAATTACAACAACAATTTTTCAACTAAGTTTTCTTATATCAAATCACGAAATATTACCGTCCGTAAACCAACTTTACAGGCAACCAACTTTTTAAATGTGTTTCTTCCTACTTTTCCAAATATCAAAATAAAAACATACTATTTCATCCCTTATACATATATTGCCCCTTAGTTTAAAATAGGAAATTCACAAAAAAGTGTTCTTGTTGTTATTACTATATATGCAATAACTATAATTAATATTTATTGATCATATCGTTTTTTATTCCACCGTATGCCGTAAAATCAACTGTTGTTTATATTGCCCTGTAATTTTTAATGTAAGTAAAAATAAATTCTAAAAAATGTTCAAAACAATAAAACAAAAGATATTTTAAACTTTTATTTTTTGTCAGTAGTGCTGACTTTTGTAACTCAAAATATATGGGAATATTATTGTAATAATTATTTTTTTTTTTTACTAGAGATGAGTCATGCAATAACAACATTGCATGAGAATGAATGAGATGAATGTTGTACACACTGATCTCATAATAGATTTTCTTTGAAGATATATTTGAAGCTAAAATGATGTGTACCGCTCATACGAATTGTTAATAAACATCTGTTAGAATTTAGACGTACGAGTATGTTTCACACTATCTGACATTCCTGACTATTTCACTTTAGTCATTGATTTTTCTCTTTATAACCGAAGTCGATTTATAATGTCATCTTCAATCTGACATTGGAAATAAGATATGGAAAAAACATTTTTGACATTTACTTTATAATTTACAAAGTAACTTACTTTTCGAAATTAAAACTTTTTTTGTAGGACTATCTCTTACCATACACAACCATCAAAAGGCTATAAATATTGATAGTTACTTTAATTTTTATATAAATAATGTATACTTTTATAACTGAAAACCACACTTCTACAGTAAGCCTAACAATTTTTTATGTTTCAATAGTAAAATGTGTAAGAAAGAATGATAATTTCACTAGCATCCTGCATTTATAGATGAAGCATATATATGTGCTTAAACTATAAATGCAATATAATCCTAGTTTTTTCTGATGATGCTGGTCACAACACACACCGTGCTCTGATATACATTAGAATTTTTAAATAAGTCAATCGGATGTCCTTAAGTTAAAAAAATATTTTGAGGAATGTTAATACACTGATATAAAGATATAAGACACTATGATAAAAGCGAGTTAAAAATTTGTCTTCTCAAACACTGTCAAATATTTTAATTTTAAGTACAATAAAAAGCTAGCACTCAGATCCGTAAAACTATTATAAAATACTGATTATGAAAAATTTGTTTAACTGTCAAATAAATTATACGATTTCTTTATTTTAAAGGTCAGTCCCCGGCAGAAGAGAAGAAACAAAAAGAAGAAAAGAAACGTTACCTACTTCGAAAACTTAGTTTTCGTCCCACGGTCGACGAACTCAAGGAAAAGAAAATTATCAGATTCAGCGATTACATTGAAGTCACTCAGGTGCCTATTCCGATCTTAAATTTAAAACAAATTAACACTTAATTTGACGGAAAATCTTTATATATAAAATTTTTTAACTAATATAAAATACTTTGACTCAAGGTAAAAAAGTAAAGCAACGGTCTATTAGTGTCCCATTGTTGGGCACAAACCTCCTCACTCATAAGAAAGAGGGATTTAGAGCATAGACTCGCATCGCTGCCACAATTACTCACGGGATATGCAAGTTTCCTCTCGATGTTTTTCTTCACCGACAACCACAATGTTGGATTAAAAAGCACTATCTAGCACGCTAGTATCATTAAAGAAATATTGAAAGTTGCTTTCTGAACTAGAACCTGCGATTTATTTAAACGAGATTCCACTCCTCTCACCATTGCCTTTACTAGGTCATCATGGTTTTTACTGGGTCATTTTGGCTTTTCGACTTAATTTAGTCAATTGAATCTGTTAATTTGAGACGTAAAGTCTGTATGTCTATTCTTTTGTTTTTACTACACACTATATAGAATGGTATACGCTCCACTACTTACGATATTCTCGTAAAAACAACAGGAAAAATTGTTGAAGTGAAAACTACGTTAGCATTTTTGTGATTTAAAAGTCGATGAAACAAAGAAGCCACAGTAAAAAGAGAGAGACATAAATTCATAAGATTTGATATGGGAAAAAAGCGAGAAGGAAAAAATGTGAGGGGAAGCGTTATACAGAGTGTTCTCTTGTGCACACTCTTTGTGCCCTGCTTCGTACCCCCTCCACTAGTGTTTACCAAGGCATAATGGGAGTTTAAATGAATTTATTACTAAAACCTACAATTACCCTGTTGCCGACATTTTTTTTATTTTGAAATTTGTGTGATAACTTTTTTGTTCATACAATCATTGGTTGAAACGAAATTAACATCACTGAAACTTTAGTATTATTATCCAATGCTTATTGAAATCAGTTAAAGAAATCCAAGAAGATGACAGACGAGAGACAATGTTTCCAAAATCGTGGTACTAAGTTCACATAGCGGATTAAATGGATTTTTTTATTTTATTTTTCAAGGAACTTTTAGAATGTTTTTTCTAATCAATCTGGTTCTCGCCTTGTGGGTGGCTTCCGTCGTAGTTAGTTACCACCCTACCAGCAAATAGACATATCGCCAAACAACAAAAATTACGTTCTATTTAGTTCGGTGCTGTATCAAAACGAGAACATATATTTCCTCTAACCAAGGTAGGGCGCTGCCATCTTAGATCGTAGCATAAATATTAAAATAAATACAAACCCTTAAATAATGTTGTTTTATTTAGAGATAGATACACTATCAACTTATCACTAGACATTCATATAAATTTACAAGATAGATTAGTTCAGTATGACTCGCCATTACAGGTTTATACAACACTATTGGATATAAAATAAAATTAAATTGTGTGATGTAAACAAAAAGAAATATGAGAAGATACAAATAAAGTAAAGTAATGAATAGCAAAACTGAATGTAACTTAGTCTAAAACGAAATCTAAATACGGAGAACGTACGTAATGATTTTGACAAATTTTAAATAATCGTTACAACCGAGAATGTCAATATGTATCACCTATACGTGATACTATGTTGTATGTTTCCATGAGTCTGTTCAAAGGAGCATATCTTCCAACGTTGGTCGCAGAGCAATTTAAATTTAATATATTTATATGGATCCTAAGGACAGATTTTAGTACATTAATGTTAATTTTCTCATTAATACCTGAACAATTAATTAGGCCATGTAAAATCTTATACAGTGTTTTTACATCATAAATTTTACGCCGTGTTTCTTAAAGAGCTAAGCTTAAACTGATGAATTTATCAAAACATTAGTTATATTGTTTCATAATTTGTCGTTGCAGGCGCACGATTACGACCGTCGCGCGGACAAGCCATGGACGCGGTTGACGCCGCGCGACAAGGCCGCCATACGACGGGAGCTCAACGAGTTCAAGAGTTCTGAGATGGCGGTTCACGAGGACAGCAAGCACCTCACTAGGTATATACTTATTGAAGTGAAAACTTCTTCCAGCGCTTAATATTTTATGGGTTTTGAATGAAAATGAGCCCTCACACCTAGCTAACTAACGATTGTTTGAGTAAAGTCAGTTCTCGTCGACTGAGGGAGCGAGCGAGTTATAGTCAAGGCGTCAATACTATATTTTAATTCATTAATTAATACAACATTATTGACAATGACTCAAATGGCCGCTGCGGCTACACCTGCAGCATATCCTTTTCATGAAATTTTCCATGACCAAAATTGGGTTGAATCGTTTGGGGTATTGGTTAATCAAATTCTTTTGACAATAAAAAACAGGAAAAATAAAAACAGGAATAACTTTCTTTATAATGCTTGTATGATTTAAAAAAGATATGAAGAAAGTAACTCTTCTAATGCTTAAGTTAGTCATCGGGATATGTATCTGTTAATACAGTGTAAATATGTCAAATTTAACCGTCAAAAGTGATTTGGGCCGCGGAAGCTAAAACGACGCAGTTCCTAATTGTTTGATTAACATTGTTTTTGTTTGGTGTCAGGTTCCATAGACCATGACGGCTGTGCCTTAGCCCCGGAGAGGAGAAAGCGCGGGGTCGTCGCGGCTGAACGGCGGCCGAGCCTCGCACCTGTGATTTTAATGTATTATATTGACTTCTTCCCACCCGCGGAAGATTTGTATGCAATAACCACAACGCAGCGGTAAAGTGTTGATTATTCTAAAGTCAGGTGGAACTCACCGTGGTCCGTGTGCGCGATCGTTTTATTTCACCCACTGTCGTTATAGTAATCTTTTCGAGTACAATTTATTGAATTTATCGTAACGATATATAATTTTAGTTCACTTATCCTAAGCGTACCTATACATTCTTTAAATTGACCTTCGTGAAAGGTTAGTGATACTGATTATTGTAGTCGTGATTGAGTTTTGAGCTCGGTCGGATTTTAATTGTTTTTTTTTTTTTTTTAATGTGCGATGTTAACCTGTTTAGACATGCCGTGCAAGGACTATACATGAAATTATAGCAATAAATTCGAAAATATAATGAATGACGCAAAAAAATAACAAACATAGTGCCCAGCAAATCCAAAATTGTTCACCAGAGAAGAAAAAACATATACGTGTATTAGACTTAGAGAGATTTATTTACGCTTTGTTGCTAAAAAGATAGATTTTAACACCATTATATTAAATTTTGTTAAAAGTATATTTTGCGGGTTACTACGTTTATGTTTTCAGGCGTAAATGTTTCTGAAATTTCCAAAAAGTTACCAAACATTAACATGTTTTTTTAATACAAAATATTGGTTAGGCCGTCCTTGTACATCCGGCATTAAATTGCGTAGAAATGAATGGTTTCCTTCTCTTATATATTGCTAGCCTTTGACTTAGTAGGTAAGCTAGTTTCGATTTTATAATCGTTAATTTCTTGCAAGTGTTTTGAGTCACAATTAGTATTTTATACCTTGAATTTTATTCGAGACGAGCTTCTTTCGCTTGTAATGTTATTATTATTGAAATGCATTGAACGCTTAAGTACATTTGTATGATGCTAGTTCAATTTGATGATTCGCTTCTCTAGTGCGGAGATACTGCCACTGATTTTCACTAATTGTTTGTAGAGTATTTTTCGTGGTAGTTCAGAGGTAACGGTGTGATCAAATTAGTAAACATAAGAGGAAATTACAGCCTATTAACATCCTTCTATCCATAGGCTTCCTTGCTAATACAAGAGAGGGTTTAGACCCAAAATACTACTCCATTCCAGGTTGGCAGGCAACACATACCTCGGAATTCCTTTCAATATAGTCCATTATGTGATCAACGTAAATAGTCCATTTCACGAAACGAGCTCCCAAAGGAAATTAGTGGGCGACATCTTTATTAGAAAAATCATATGTTAAGGCGGTCTTACATGTCGGGTTTCATCAGATTGTTTATAGCTCTTGCAATATTTAGATGCGCGTTTTGTTATATTATTGATCATTTGTTTTCAATGTAGTTAATATGTAGTAATGAATTTAGAAAACTAATGCATAGTAATTGGTCGACAACATGTAAATTTTCGCTTTAAAAGAATATCCGCTTATCTCTAATCACGCGAATTAACCAATGAGGTATTAGCATTTATCTCACTAGGAATTCAGTTCGTCGAATAGACTTTTCGAAATATAAATTACATAAAGGGCTCAGTCTAATTAAATAGACAGTGGAATGGACTATACATTTGAAATTTAAATTACATAAAAAGCTCCGTCTGACAGAGTGTCTTGTTCCTTAGGAATTCGATTCGTGGAATAGACTATACGAGTATATTCCAAGTTGAAATACATGAATGGCTCGCCCTGATCACATCTACGCAACATGTTTGCACTCTCAGGAAATATGGCTTACAATTATTTTCTATCTACAATCTTTTATTACTAAGCGTTACAACTTTATGAAACGTAAGGATTTTTTTTACTACATAGACACTAACTATCCACAATTTATAATTCACTATCATAATTGATAATATATTCCTATTTTATTAGCACTAAAATTAACATAACCTGAGTAACTATCTATATAAAATGTTAAAATGTATTTGTTAGAGCGAATACATTGCGCAGTGGATTTTGGTAGATTTCAAAATAGTCTTGTCTATAAACATACGATAAATAAGGTACAGATTTCTTTCTTACTTATAATCGTTTTTCACAAACTTTGTTATGAAGTTAATGTTAAAAAAATTCGGGATAAAAAAAATAAAAAAAAGAAGTTTGTTGGAGGTTTGTAACAGATTCGGATCTTTCATTAGTACAGGGAGATTATAAGTAATCATTAAATACAATATTGGATCCTGTTGTTTAAAGTATGGTAATCGAGTGGCCAATTATATAAATGTTTGTACACATTTTGTTTGTTATTTATTTTGAACATCTTACTTTGTATGTCGTTATATGTGTACGATATGATTATAAGCCAATTAAATTTTAATGTTACTTCCGTTACAACATTTGTATTGGTACAAGCGGTTGTAGTGGTAATCAATATGAAAATAATAAGCTGAAACATGTTATCTAGCATCCGTTAATTTCATGATATGTTGAGGATAGTTAGGGTTGGGGGGGGGGGGGGGNGGGGGGGGGGGGGGGGGGGGGGGGGGGGGGGGGGGGGGGGGGGGGGGGGGGGGGGGAGAAAACTCAGGCACTCTCATCTTAAGGCCGAAAGGGGATATCGTCAAATTTCACGCAATTTTCATTTCTCGTATAACTATGTTAAATTGTCAGGAATTTGAAAAATTCAGTACCCAAATGTTTATTATTCCGCCGCTCGATTTTCGTATGTCAATACATATTGAGTAGCAGTCTGTACGAAACGAACAACCTTGGCGGGAACAACTCGTTGAACTCGTGTCGCTATAGCCTAGGATTAGTATAAGTAATTCAAAATTAAACGAACTATCGTGTAATGATTAATGACTTTAAATAAAAACTGTAGCTGTTTGTGAATAATTATAAATCCACTGAGATTACTTTGTTTCGATATGATACATTTTTCTTATTTATTAAAAAAAACGAGTTATTATAGTACAGAGAGCAATATTGCTGGATTCTTTCTCGGTTTCGAACGTGATGTGGTTCTGAGGTTGAAAATTTATAACATATAATAAGATATAATAATTAAGATGCATTTTATCCAAGCGATATTCTGTTCAGTAGAGGTGCCATTAGAAACATTTTCTAAATTTATGTCGTTAATATTGGAGAATTACTGTACATTTTCCAATGGTGATCATTATTTTACATATTTAGTATCAATCGCATGTCATCATTAAATACGTTATGTGAATGCGACGCTTGAGATATCGGGTATAAATATTTTTATTAGATATTGATAAGTTTACAATCACAATTTGTATCCAATACGTTTTAATTCTACGTTTTACACGATGGTTAGTCGTGAGACCATTCCATTTTTTAGGATAAAGTGGAAGCCAAAATGACGACTTATTTTTCTAAACAATTTTGTTAGATCGCAATTAGAAGTGTATAGATAAAATGTAGGGTTGAGTAGGACATACAATATGTCGTACGTCTGTATCCTGTACATTATGTAAGAGTGGCTCAACGTGATTAGTGTACTACTTCATTTTTTATATCGCATTACTCATTTTTCGAGTGAGCGAGGGAGAGATATGAGGCGGATGCTCGTAAGACTCGTCAAACTAGATGTGGGAAAATACGTTACTTTTAAATCACAGTGACTGTAGTTCCAGTTTTGAAAAAGTCACAGTGACAAACAATCGTGACTGTAAATTATATCGTTCAATAGAGTAATATCAAGAACAGATGATTAATTTGAGAAAAAATCAAAGATGCTTAGTAGGAGTACACATTTAGTTCCAAACAAATTTGTTTTATGGGTAATTCATACCGAAACATACTGCAATGTTTTAAATTTATCTAGTATCATCTACACTAATAAGCAAACAAAACAAAATTTTAAATAGCTTTTATTTAATATTTTGTTCTTTACTAATAGGTAGTGATAGTTTGCGAAAAATAATCATTTTATTTATTAAATGTACAGAAAAAAAAACGAACCTGAGTATATACTATCTATTTCACTCAATGATTCTTTAATAAATTAAAATATTAAAAACATGAATTTTATTTTGTAAAGAATGAGGCCCTTGAATAAATAACGAATGCCGTATATTTCGTAAGTATTGTGTATATTTGTGGCATAGATTTCTAATATATATGGAAGTAATTCTTTATATATTATTCACTTGTAGTTAATATTACTTGTTAAATTCAATAAATAAATAAAATTCCAGAACACAGTAATTATTACATAGACAGTAAACACTGTGACGATCATAACTGAAGGAAAAACGAACTGGAACGACTTTTTAAACATTTCTTTGACGCCAGTTACAACGACAGTTGTCGGTTTGTTAATGCGATTTTTGCATTATTTATCACCCATCTCTATTTCTGAGATTCGGTTCATTTAAATTGGAACATTGTAATAGTTCAGCTCAAAAAAACATAATCTACTATTACAAACTGATTTTTAGATCATGTCCTACTCAACACTAATAAAATGTAGATGTTTATCGATATTGTAATCATAAGACATATGGATTTCCAAAGATCTAAAGCTCAACTGAATTCTTTTAGCTAGCTTATGTCGCTCTGTCATTGTAATATGTATATGTGTGCGAAATTAGAGTTGTGTTTTTTACAGTCAGCAAAATAAAACAAGCAATGATAATTATCTGACGTCACTTAGTATGTACATACTTAATTACCATAAAATGTGATAAGACTTTTATATGTTGTAGTTTTTTTTATAATTATTTAAGTACACTAAACCTTTTATTTGTATAGATTTCTACGAGTTTTTAAAATGTCAAACGGTGCTGTATAGAGCAACATTTCTTTCTGTACATTTGTGATTCTATTTGAGTAATAATATTTTTATCTTTATAATGACGTATTCCATTTCTATTACATGTTAAATCGAAATTATTTTATTTATAAATAAAGTTGTATCAAAATGTAATTTTTTATGTCATAATTACTTTTGAGCGAGATGAAATTTAAAAATTTATGAAAAATCCATGCTTCATTAGGTGTCAAAATAAGGTGTTTTTAAATATTTTTTTCATCTCGTTAACCTTATTTCTATATTTAGAATGTTGAATGTAATTTTTTATTTAAAGAATATATTTGAAATTCTTTATCGATAAATGGTATTTTAATATATATAATTTAATTGGATTGAAATTATGGAATCTCTTTAATTTCCATTATTATTAATCATACTGTGCTGATACATTCAATTACGATTTGCGCTGTTTAGTACTCAGTTTAATGATGCTTTTAATTTCATTTATTCTGTATATTACTATTAATAACATGTTGTAATAGTAAGTATATAATAATAGCCATAAAAATATTTGTTTTATATAACATAAGTTTGTAAATACTATTATACATTAAGTTTTATACTTTAACGTTTTTGATTTTACTCCGATCATCGCCCTATGTCCCTAAATTATAATAATAGCTTGATAGATTTCCCATGCAAAGTATTTCAATACTAGAATACTATTTTAATTCATATTATTGAATTTATAACACTAGTATTTAACACGATCAACTCACTACCTAATTTTTTATTGTTTTAAAGAGTAAGTTATACTAAGTTATAGCCCATTAATTTCCCATTGCTGGGCACAGGCCTCCTTCCTCGTAGGTGAGAAGCTTTTTAGAGTATAGACCTACCATGTTGCTCCACTGGCAGGTATATAATATATTCAAATATTCAGGTTCAGGATAATTTTATCCTATAAAAATGATAGAAGTAAAACATTTGCTGCAACGCCAATAAACGTAAGCCAAAATATTTTTGGTTAAATTGGAAATTTAGATATTTAGGCCCAGGTTACCGCTATATTTTGATTTAATGCCAAGATGATATCAAATTCTGGAAGACCTTAATTGTAACTAATTCCTACCCACCCGTATAGATTAACTTTTAATGCAGATTGTCATGATGTAATCATAATAAATGTCTGTTAAAACATTAACATGTGAAACTACGATTTAAAGCCACATTACAATTAGACGTAGACTTCTTACTATCCCACTAGAAAAAACTAACTTCATCGCTTGCCGGCTTCATTGTCATCATAATGGAAATGTAACGATTACTATAAATTTTACTTTTAACAATAGACTTAAGATGCTTGATCTGATAATTGACCTATGAATGCTTGTAATATAGTAAAATCAACAATTTCGCTTTCCCTTAGAAACGATTCCTACCTGTCAAATATGTGATGGTCGATCTGTCGTTCAAAAATGAAATTAAATATTAAAGTATACATTTTTTAGTCATATGTGTTTAACATCAACAACCAACTACACACCGGCATATTAAGCGGAATACAAAAAAGAACCATAATTCTTTCAACTTCATAACAGTGATATTCATATCAATAAGATATGCTTGAGTTACCCGAGCGGTATGCGGCCGAGCATTATCCTGCATCTAAAACTCTGCCGATATAGTGGTCTGCAGTCAGACTCCCGCTGTCAATCACTACCAAGTCGGTGCCAGCGTCCAAACAAATGCCCACCCACACCAAAATTTGTCTGAATCGTTCTCCTTTGCATCTGTATATTCTTTGCCTGTCATCAATTTGATTTAAGTGAATTCTGCATTCATCACTAAACAATACCTTACTCCATTGGTCCGCGTTCCAAAGTCGATGTTTCTGAGCAAAAGTTAACCGGTTTCTACGATGATTTACCTCGAGCCTTGGAGCCTTGACGGGCACAAATGAACCCAAACTAGCTTCTTCGAACCTTCTTCGTACCGTACGCTCACTTATGGTTACACCCCGCACTGTTTCTAACTCATGTCGGGCTTGGACGGCCGTCAAACGGGGGTTCTTACGTGTCAAACGATCATCCCTACGCGAAGTGCGTCTTTTTCTGCCTTGTGTTGCTCTTCTCACATAAGTACCGGTCTCCCTGAACCGTTGGATACTGCGATGGATCATTGAAACTGGTCGACCAAGATCTCTGGATAACACTCTGTAGGTTTGACCATTTTTTCGCATTACGAGTTCCCGGGCCAATCTCCGTTGGGGTTAAGTCAGGCATAATTCAGTCCTCAACTCCAAAAAGATACACGATTTAAAAAAAAAACTAGCAAAAAAACAGTATTTCAATGAAATTTTAAATCAAACTCAAGCGGAAGATATACTTGAAGTTCGCTCCAGATAAGATGTATTTGAATAAAATTAAAAAAAGTTGCATAAAATGTGATGATCAGTTGTTTCTTAATTTGATGATTTTTAAAATTAAATGACGTATAAACCAGCCAGCAACCTTGTATGATTCTGATATCGAACCTTTTTTTTATGTTCCGCTAAATGTGCCGGCACGTTTATTTCTGATCACAATTCTTTTTGCGTAACTCTATTATCAGGATTCTTTTTACTGATTATATTTTTCTGTTTTTTCATCAAAGCACAGAGTGATAAAGCTCACAAAACTTACTTTATACTTCACACCATGGGATGGATGGCCGTTGGTGAAGAAGGTGACCAAACACAAAGTACAAAATACAGACACTACCTTCAAGTATAAAGAACAACCAAGAAGAAGTAATACATCAAAAACAGCCCATTTAACTGTCAAAGCATTCCCGTTTATAGTATTTATGACTATTAGAATCATTTACCGTCATGTTATAAGCTAAATTCTTATTTGTCGATTAATTCCATAAAAAAAGTGTATGTGTACTTGTGTACATGCGTTAGAAGTTATACTTCTTTGGCGTAACAAGATAAAAATCTTTTTAAAAAAATTATCTTTCGCCTTATTCTACGTTTGTAGAAAAAACGACACTAACAATAGAAAATACCTTTTGAAATACACGCTTGATTACCTCAAAAAAATGCAAAATAGTTAGTATTTTCGAAATTTTAACCATAAGTCCACGCCGTAGTTTTTGTTGCTCGTCAAATCAAACACATCTATCATTCGTTCCCTCAATGCAAGGCAGAGGCCAAAGCTTCGAAAATAATATACGTAAACTAACTTTCAACAAAGAAAACAGATTATAAGCTATTTACATCCAATGTAAATAGTTTATAATCTGTTTTCTATAGTTGAGTCTGAAAGTTATAATTTTGATAAGAATGTCACGTGGATATTTTCAATGTCACAATATATCTAACAAGTAATATAATACAATAATTAAGGTATTATATAATTATAAAATATAAAAAAAAACTAAAATGTTGACTAAAAGGGTGTCCGTTTGTTGGGACGGTGTGAGCGCGCATCATAAAAATTTATTCTCATCATTTTTCCCTAACGCGCCAAAAGAAGTATAACTTCAAAAACTTATCTCTTGATTCATCGTCAATCATCTTTCTATAATAATAATAATAATAATAACGAGCCTCACGTAAACCGAAAAGCCTCCGTGCAATGGCTGCGCTTCGGGGACCTCTTTGGGGAAACCGAAGGATTTGTCTGTGCGATACAGGATCAGGTGGTCAAGACGAGGAACTATCGAAAGTACATTCTGAAGGATGGCACTCACGACATATGTCGAGCTTGTCGCCATCCCGGCGAGTCACTCAGACATGTGCTTTCGGGATGTTCCGCGCTTGCCAACACTGAGTATCTCCACAGACATAATCAAGCGGCCAAAATCCTTCATCAAGAGCTCGCCCTGATGTACGGTCTTCTTGATGAGAGACTGCCGTATTATAGGTACCAGCCGGTGCCAGTACTCGAACGCGACGGTGTCCGACTCTATTGGGACCGGTCCATTATCACGGACAGGACCATACTGGCCAACAAGCCTGATATCGTGATAATGGACCGGGCACAGTCTCGGGTGTTTTTAGTGGATATCACGATCCCGTATGACGAGAATCTCGTGCGAGCTGAGACAGAGAAAAAACGTAAATATCTGGATCTGGCGCACGAGATTACCGCCATGTGGGGAGTGGGATCCACTGAAACCATCCCAATCGTAATATCTGCGAATGGTCTGATCCCAGTCAGTCTCGCTCACCATCTGAGACGACTGGGGTTCCGTGGCAGTTCGCTCGCAGCAAGGATGCAAAAGGCGGTGTTGCTGGACTCGGCTAGGATAGTCCGGCGGTTTCTCAGCCTGTAGCCCTGACCCCCGGCCGTTTGGTCTCCCTGCCGGGGTGTATCCTCCGCCCGTTATATGTATTTATGTAATTGTTTATGTAGATATATGTATTATTTCATATTTATGTATACAAGTAATTATTATAAATTTATTTATATATAATAATAAATATATATATTCTTTTGTAAACGGGCGTGAGTGTTAAAGTGGAATAATAATAATAATAATAATAATTTATTTATTTCAGATATAAATCCATAAGTGTGTTATAGTGTTAGTAACAAATGATTATCTTAAGTACTATGTTAGTGTGGTTATTTTATCGCGGTATATATCCAGTGTTTGATAATTGGGCTGTCAGTTTCATAAGCAATTGCCTGTAGGATGCTGTTGCCACTACCACGCACGCGTTGTAGAAGAGAGGCTACTCTTTTCCGCATGATTGCGTGAAAACCGTCAGTCCTCGCCGCCACAAACATGCCACTAGCACTACAGTTTCGTGATAGTCCCATCAACATCCTAAAGGCATTGTTATACTGCACTCTAAAAACATTAAGTGCCCTCTTAGAATATCTCATCCACAGACCACTCGTGTAGAAGGTTTGACAAAATGCTTTAAAAAGTGTCACTTTAACTTCTTTATCTGCGAGCGAGCATATTACTACGCACGGCTAAGGCTCTGCGCTCCCTCTCAATATCCTCTATAAGACCACGAATTTTCAATTCAATTTCGTTATACAAATCAAGTTAGTATCGTTAAGAATCGTTTGAATTCTCAATCAGAAGATATTAAAAAATGTTTTAATATATAGCGACTTATATTCGTCATGATTTTCAGTTTATAAGAAATAAAAAGTCCTTTATTTTCCAAATATTGAACCCCAAAAAATTATCAGCATAATATCTTTCTGCGACAACTCTAATCGTGTCGTCCAATAACTAATGTTTGTTAATTTAGTTGTGCAATTAAGTGTGATCAAATAAAATAAAAGGTATTTTTGAATTTGGTGCATTATTATTAATTTAATTATATTATAAATGATGAAAGTAACTTTTTACCATGCGCGCGCACACCGTCACTATAAACCGACACCCTGAAGTTGGCTATAGTCAACATTTTAGTTTTTCGAAAAGATGTTTGTCTTGTTACACCAAAGAACTATTTTTTTCCCTTCACTATTTATCATATTAGTAGCATTTGAAGCTGAATTAAGAGTTTACTTTACGCTGGCTCATAATAGGTAATTAATTAGATGTCGCTCAATAGTTGCAACATCCCCTTTAATTCAAAATATAAACGAACTGTCGATTCAAATAGTTCGTGTGTCACTATTTTCTGTTAGTTTAAAATTTCTGTTGAAATCAGATAAATTTCTGTGTTTGTATATTTTAAGAGGTGATAAATTTAACTTTTAACTGTAATATCTAATGTTAGTGTCTATAACCAATTTTGTTTTGTACATATTGTTAAAATTGAATAAATAGTAAGGTAAACACTTCGGATTGGTCGGCATAGTACACAAGTGCACTCTCTATTCCATCACCCTCATAGTCCGATGTGTAGTCACCCTGATAGTGACGACCGTATAGAAATCAGGCGAGTCATGGGTGTGGTTCACACCGCCAACTTCCCAACTTCGGGAAAATCTTATTAGAAAACTCAATATCGATCTTGAATTTTCCCGACCAGGGATTCGAACTCAGGTCCTCATATCTTGTAGCCGATCATCCTAACCACTAGATCAACGAAGTAGTTTGACAAAAAATAGTGTTTGACGGCCTCGCAGCCGTAGTGGTGCGAGAACTGATTTTGCTAGCAAAGGCCACGGGTTCGATCCTCACTTCACTGAGTCAAGTCAAGCAAGAGATATGTGTTCCGTTATGATGCTGTGTAGGAACCATAAGAAGTAAATTGTATCATCGCATACCAGCAAATGTGACAGTCAAGCACTAACTTGTCTGCAATAAAACATAAATGATCACAGCGCAAATATCTGGTCATCTGGTGTGAGGAAAAAAAGCTGTAACTATTCCCCTTGTACCATATAAAAAGCTATTGAAGCGGCTGGAAATGGTCATGATATTCAGTACAAGTTTCTATAAGAGTAGTTGAGTTACCATAAAGGCTTTGACCCGCACCGTAAAGGCTGTGGGGACTTTCGATAGTGCGAAACTTATGGTTTATGTACAGGCGTCTGCGGCCAGGGAGAAAGTTAACTGTAGTGCGTGCCCGTTACCGCGGCCCGGGGCGCCTGCAACGCGCACGTTCATTCCGCGTCGGTCCCGCGTTCGCGCCATACATCTTTTGAGAGTGCAACGCCACAATGTTTACACGCTATCTATCCATCCGGCAAAAAGACAACAGAAAGCGATAGTGTTCCACATAAGTGTAGCTTTGTGTGTCCAATGAACAGTGGGCTTTACGTCTAATTTCACAAAGACGCAGTGTACAGTGCAACGCTCGCAATTAAGGATAAACCATGACTTTTTCGGGAAACATGAAAGAGAGTAAGCCGCGAACCGTAAAAGATACATGGGAGTCAGAGGTAAGATGTGAAATCGTTGTGAGTATGCATCGTTATGCAGCAATTAGTTTATCTGGCACACACGTGATTCATGCCTATTATTAAAAGAAAGATTCATCTATCAATGGGATTCTCATAATATTGCGAGAGGATTTTTCATAGCTGTTCACAATGAACACTTTCTCCTTTATAAGAAACTGTAGACTTTATAGTCTAATAAAGAATGCGAGAGTTCGTTTTTTATTTGCTTAGCTTAATTTATTTAGGTATTGCCTTAAAAATAATAAAAAACAGACATACCAACAAGTCGATGTTGGGAATTAAATTTTATTGTTTCTTAATTTTAACTTTTTAAAGCTTTCTCTGAAATTCTTCTACTTAACCTATTCCGTAACAACTTAGATAATTTTTTCATAAAGTCTTTTATAAGTGGTATTTCAGCTTTTTATTATAGAATCTCAATCGAATTTACAAGATTCAAATAACTTTTGATAATGTGCATTCTACTAAATTATTATATTCATGAGTAGAGGATATAATTGTTTTATAAATAATAACAAAATAAAAATATATTATAGAAATTTATGATATATATTAAAATTGATACAAAATCACCCAGTTTGGATAATTTTTCTTAAGAAAGTGCCATATTAACTTTGCTCGAAAAAGAGTAATGTCTTAAGGAACTTTTAATATAATTCATTCCTAAAGTCGTTTGTTAATTTAATGTTGTTTGATCGATTGTTAATAGAATAGAACTTCAAGTTTTTGCGACAGCTTTAAAAATGATATCCGGGACAACATATAGGTACGATACTTATGGCTATTGCAAAAAACGGCTTTGATATCCAGTTTGTAATTTTTATTACTAATATCGCTACATTTACTCTAGAATTCTTTTCGTGTAGAAAATAACTCTTGTTCATTATAACTGCTATATCTTTCCTTGCACAACAATAATACATATATGAATGAATACACTGAAAAACGTTATATAAAACATTAGTTTCTTATCACTACCCGTCGAAAAAATCCCCGACCACAGAGTAATTCGTCTTTCTTTGTCTCACAGAGTACTTGTATTCTGAAAACCATGACAGTTGTACTCATTTATTGAGTAATAATATTTCATCTCTTAAAGTTTAAATAAATTTTTAAACTTTAAGTGGATAACACGGGCCATCTATTGAAAGTTATCATAGAAGAATCAAAAGTTTCCTTGTATGCAGTGTGTTTAAGAAGTTCATGTTAGATAGCGTTGTTTTTTTATACTACCAGTTTTGAATCTAAACTGGCAAAATTAATCATGGAAATACCACGTGTATTTCCATGATCATGTCAAATCGATTAGGCGTGAAAATTAATCAAATTAATGTCTCGTTTGAATATACCATTTACATCACGCTCTACGTTGCTAGCTTTGTGACATCGGCGACACATGCCTTCGTGAGCAGGAAATTTAAAACTTGGACCAAGTGACTTAATGCCGCCTGTCCTTGCGCCGCCTCTCACTCGTATAACGTGACAACAACTAAATAGAGCAAAACATTACCAGTGGCCATATACTTATTATTAGCATCTATCCAGGACTTTGATAGCAAAAAAAATTCGTGATTAATTTTAAATTTGACAAAATATAAGTGACGTTCTCTCTCAAACTGTAGGAATCGACAAATTTATAAAATTGTACTGTTACTATTATTTACTACAAGGCCTCGTTGCTCTAGGCGTTAGCTTGTTCGACTACAGACATGACGTCCTGGGTTCCAGTCCTGGGCCAGGTGAACTTAAAAATCTATGTTGAATTTTTTGTTAAGAAATTCTTAGTATTTGCCCGAAGTTGGAAATTTGACGGAGTACTCCCGTGCCTCGGAGAACACATTAAACCGTAGGTGTTGCGCGTAATCTCGCTCCAATCGTATCGAAATGCCGTTCTATCGGAGTACGAGAGTGGAAGAATTGAGAGTGCATTTGTATTAGCGCATACACTAGTGTACTTTGCCTGCCACCCCGAAATGGAGTAGCGCGGTGGAATGTACTCTAAAAACCCTATCTCCTATGAATGAAGAAGCCTGGACCCAGCAGTAGGATGTTAATAATTACAATTTGGCAGCAACTAGATACGTGGAAAGCTTTAGCTGCGGCTAATTCTCATCCTACCCGCAAAAAAGAGCCACCAAACAAGAACTTCGTTTTCCGATAAGAGATTGTGAAGGAACCTTTAAATTCCCTTATTCCAAATTAGTTCTGTACCATTTGAGATTATGAAATCACTTAATATTAGGGGTAGCAGTTAGCTGCTGACCTATGCGCAATAATAAAAAGTTTGGGAATTCTAATCACACTACTATACTATAATAGATAATTCGTTAATGTAATGATTATGAAATTTCAGAATAAATGTGGCCTATATTATTTGTTATAGCATCATAATGTATTTGTTAGGGAAGGTTGGAACAGACAGAACAAACTTTTAAGTATATTTTGTTATATATTTAGTAGAAAAACTGTTTCATAAACATTTGGCAGTGCTGCTGTTGTGATGTAATATTGACATCAACTACAGTCATTTTTATTTTATTTATAAGTTTATTTATTTCTTTGCATAGAACACTTCGCTGCTCAACAAATTACAATCATTGCAGTATCGCATACCAATGGCGTAACGTTCATACAAACGTATTTAACAGTTTCTCGTAGTTATTAATATAAAAATTTTAATTGAATATTTACTATCGAAATTCCAATCATTTTATTCACTCATTCTATTTAAGTTTAAAACTGAAAGATATAATAAACGAGGTCATATTAGAAATAGCTCGTATTGCCTAATGAGGTTTAAATACGTTAAATTACAGGCACGCTGTAGACTGTGTTTTCCTTCGCCGAAAGTAATAATATTTAAATACCAATTAGACCTCATTTTTTTACTAAAAATAATTTGTGGTACCTAAAATTTTAGTGCACAGCTTTTTAGCTTGAATCTATACGTCTAACCATCACGAATTTTCTTTAAATATTATCATGTAGCGTTTTTGAATATTAGTATTGCATAGAATAATGAGACGCGGCGTAGTTTTTAAATCTTAATTACTATATTTATAGATAATTGAAACATTTATGTAGGCATATTTTTTACTTTTAAGTCTACGCAGGTAAAACTATTTTTAAATTACAAGAGAAGAAACTCTTGTGCTTCACATTTTATAATATACGTTGCAATCTTTTTCAAGATTTTACATAACACAATTGAGACCCACTTATTACAGTCATAAAAGAATATCTTCGTTTCAGTTCATTGCATTCCATCAAAAAGTCGCACACTTAATAGATTGCTCAATAGCTTTTATACTTACAAGTTCTAATAAATAATTTTGAGGTGCCCATTAGTTATGTCGAAACAGATGCGTTTTACTTAATGCATGTGAAAGTAACACTGAATTCGATCAGTAGAAGATTTTGGACTCACCGACATATCATGATATTGATTTAAAGGAGCGAATTGATCCTATTTAATAAAATATGTTGATTTACTCGCTAATTATAACGAAAAACTAGTCTGCATGTCTAGTTGTTCCGGAGAAATGTGAGCTATTTTTATTTGATAACGAGAATATAGTTTTGCGATTGAAATTAAATCCAGATCCCGATGATAACTAATATACAGAAGATGTGCTTTGAAAAGGACCGAACAGATGTCCTTTCGAAGACCTGGAAACCTATTTACTTGTACGACTTATGTCTAACAGATATTCAAAGCCTTCTTTGGTATAGAAGCAATCCCCTTTACTGGTCCCTACTGGACTTAGAGGACATAAAAAGCTTAGAAGACGTTGGTGATATCAAGGTAGAGATTAAATAAGTTTATTCTTCACCTTGTTACTGTTAAGCTTTCTAAAGAGCAGCGAAATTTCTTTCATAAACTCTCTCATTACCTTCATTGTAACAAAAGCTGTAGTATAAGATATTTACTTCGTAAAAAGTACTGACATTGTTGTTAAGACAAGAGGTCTAGTATTGAGTGTCTTATCATGGAAGCAATATAATTCCAATGCTTTGTTGTATATACCTATTGATTACATACTGCAACCACTATAGCCACTTTTTAAATAAGATATGGTCGTGAATTTATTCGATAGGGTAGAATTTCTCTTTTGTACACTCACAAAACTTTGCGTTTCATTGAGTGAACGAGAGATTACCGGAAAGCTCTGACAAAAAATCTTACCCATGTGCTCTTTTATCGGATTATTTTAATAAAAAAAATCTTTAAAATCCAAGTTATATTGGTGGTTTGTCTGCCATAACGAAGGCTTTTAAATTATACAAACTTTCTTCGTCATATATGCCTATCAATACATATTTATACACAAAATAATTGTCTCTTTTAATGTCAAAATAGCAAATATTCAATATTATAAATTAGCAATTATTCAATATTATTAAATGTTTACTAGGACACTTGTAACAAAAAAGAATTTTCCATGGGAACGGGAAATTACAAACGTGTAATACTGAGTCATAGTTGAGCGTTGCCGGGGTTTGCTAGTTACGTAAAACGATTTATTAAATAGAATAATGGGAAATTAATTTGTGTATAGCTTAGAATATAGGAGTCGTCTCGAAAGTTCAAGGCTTTCCGCGCAACGGTCACCTACGTATGTGTTCATCTTATTGCTAAATAAACAAAGTAGAAATATTGTCTTTGTCTTATTATCAATAATTTCTTTATTTGAGCCTGCGTCTATTATTACGCTAGATAATATGAGAAAACGATTATATATGACCATTCTGAAGTACTGTGAAAGTCTAATTGAATAACGAATATTTGATTTGATTTCATTTATGTAGCCGAACTTATGATTACCAGCTAGTGTAACACAATATGTACAGGCACCAAAACTTAAGAAGACATCAAACCGTTGTCGCAATTTCAATAAAAAAGCAACAGTTTCGTACGAAATACTCAATTTCATGGTGATTTTAATGCTTTTTTTCTTCATTCCGAACCCGTACTCTTTTATGCTGCTAATTTGGTATATCACAAAGTGAGAGTAGAAGTGTGCCAACATAGTAGTTAACAACTCGGGTGCCGTTTGATCCACGATCCGGGTCGCTGCGAGTTCGCTGACCACGACGCGGACGGTGGCAACTTATTTACCTACCTACTTGTCTTTCAGTCCACCTTTCTTTGCACTTTATTAACTTCGTTTCATATCCGCTTGCTGGCTTTAAATTTAGGTTCGTTCGCAGGTTTACTTGAGGAGAAAGTGGCTATTCCGAAACTACCTACGCGTATTTACTTAGTATAATATAAGAAAAACTTTGTTGCTCATAATGTAATGTATTTATTTAAACAGAAAAGTGGCTTTGACATAGACGTTGACACCATCCAACGAATGTNATATATATATATATATATATATAAGAGATATCCAGGTATCTTAGGTAGGTCGGTAGGGACTTAAAATTTGGTAAGAATATTCCTTTTGCCGAGTAGAGGTCAGCTAAGAACGAACGAAGAAGATTTTGCGAAATTCCACCCGCGGGGTTGCGGGAGTGTTAATTAAAAACATTCAAATGTGAAAACATTAAAGAAATATTCAAACTTCACATTTATAAACTATCTTTTATGGTATGTAGAACTTGGTCAGAATTTGTTTTTTTGACATAATGGAAACTATCAAAGTAAATTTTAAGAAATTCCACCCTCAAAGGATAGTGCAGGTGTGTTTGGAAATGCAAAAAAACGAAGTCGCGTATTCAGCTAGTAAATTATAAGAGCATATCTTTAGGCAAAGTATTAAGACGGCTTGTAAAAGCTATACAAGTCAATCTCTAATAATTATACTACATGGGCATTTTATTTTATTTTATTACGGAAAACAAACCGTACATTTTGTGCTTACAACTAAAAAGTAATAAAATCAATGCATAGACCAGTGAAGTTTTCAATATTCATAACTACATAAAGAGCAGGCAATAAGACTATAAAACAAAACTAACAATTAAAGTGAAAAAAGAAAATTGTGAACTAAATAACGAATGTATAATTTTTTTATATAAATTAGTTTAAATTTGCTTCTTAAATTCTGAACAGGAGCATGCAAATAGATCAACATCAGAAAATTGCGTATTGTATACAAACAAACTACAAACTTTAAAAAACAAATTTTCAAAGTCTAAAAATTTTAAACCTTCTTATGATATGTAGATTTCGAATTGTAGTTATAACAACATTCACATTATAGAAATGATCGCGAGTTATGAGATCAACTCAATAAATATTTCATTTTCGTGGGTATAGTTATATTTCAAACTTGAAGTTGGTATAAAATAAAGTAATTAAATTTTTACTATACAAGTGTTATTTGCCAACATAAGCTCATACTTTACTTTTTTGTTGTTTGGACAATGTAATTAACGATTTCACATAAATTTAAAATAACATCGACATATATAATAAAATAAGATTTTCCAAGTATAAACATCAGACAAAATATTGCAAAATGTTACACCAAGGTGAACAAAATTTAAAAGTCACGGCCTTCTTTATATAGCTATTCTGTAATGTAGTGACAAGATTGAATTTTCACAGAACATTTGAAATACTTAAATATAACATAAATATGTCCATAAAAACAAGGCACATATAGCTTTTCTTACGTGCATAATGATTGTAGGCGTAGTTTATGTTTAATCGGACATATCAAATCAATTATTTAAGGTAGAACGTAATATCACATGGAGAATCGAAAACAATTCAAATAATAAGCTAATTGCGACCAATTAAGTTAACAGTTTTTTTTTAAATACCATTGAATTCGATGATTTTTATACATTCCGTACTCAGGTTATATAAAAATATATTGATTTTAGGACTTAGAAATACGTAGGACGTAGGACGTGGGACGTAAAAATAAATAATTACACCAGCTTCAATATTATTTATTTTTGAGACGATATATATCAAGATACAAATCTATTAAAGTAATCAGTGTCCTGAATAGTAGCCATTACTACAAATTATTATCGTTCAAAATGTAGTGATAATAATTTTATTGAGTACAAGCAAAAAGGCAATGACAAAACTCCAACAAATGTACAAAATGTTTTTAGTATTGAAAGAGGTCAATAATTCTCTAATTTTCGTACAAGATTTTAGATTTTGTGTGTATTTATACCCGTGATTAGAATGAACAATCATGCCACTCAAAACTTTAAAAATATAATTAAAATCAACTAAAATGATGCTGTGGCATGACAGAAAAATTGAAACTTTCAGCACTGCGTTAAGTGCTAGTGGTTATCTTAGAATAAAATTCCAGTTTGATTAAAATATGTTTCACCATAGAATTCAGTGAAAACGTTTAAATGAAATTTAATTTCTCTCGTTCTCTCTTCTCGATAAATTGTATAGATTCTCGTTCTCGTTAGATTCTATTGAGATCTTTTCTCTCTATTAAACTTATTTACCATTTACTTATTATATCATCTATTTATCATTTGTTATTATAGTTCATATTAGATGTATAAAATGGAGATTATATTGTCATCGCTACATATCGATATCGCTTCATAAAATATTTGCCAATTGTGCTAACAAATCTGTGAAAAAAAAAATATGAAAAATAGTATATTATGTTATTAAATGACGAGTAGCAAATTAAAACGCTACACGTTATTCGTAAATATTAAAACTTAACTAAATAACTTTGAGAGGAATTAGCATAAAAAAAATTGAAAAATATATTAACATCCAAGTGTCATGCACAACAAGTTGAAAAAAGTATTTGATGTTATATATACGAGTATATTGGGACTGTGTGAACTAATAGCTGAAATTTAAAAATAAACTGCGATTTGACATTATAAATATTACATAGGTGTATACACCTACGTAAATGTCACTCGAACCGGGTGATGAATTATATCAACTTTCACATCAAGTCATGACCACTTCCAGCTTCTAATTGCGACTTTAATGCCGGTAGTGTGCTTGTAATCGTCGTTACATAGCAAGGAGTTACATATAGCCGGCACTGTCACCATGACACATGGCTTGCTTAATCCCAACTCATTCCGACAAATGATGACTTCAACAGTGCAATCCTAACGTCAAAATGCAATTCTACAAATCTCTGTATTTTATACTACACTTTAGAAATTCGTATACATGCTTTCTAAACTTAAATCTCAAGTAACTTAGTCTGTTTATACCCCAGTTTTGAACACCGGGTCTTAAGTTTGGAGTTAAGATCACACACATGTCCTGAGACTATAACTATACTAATCACTGGTTTGAAAGAATAGGGACGTTATAAAAAACAACTGATTGTACAGTAGAGCTGTCTGAAAACTCTGACATTAATTCATATTTTTTGATGTGAAACTTCTTTAGGCACATGATGTAACGCGTGATTAGCGTCACAAAAATGTGAAACGTTTTTTATGCTAATTCGTTTGACGGTTAGGTAGTTTTCATATTTACAAATAACATGTGGCACTTTAATTTTCATGAAATATAAAATCTCTTTTCTAAATTTTAAATTAAAAACAAAATTTAATTAATAATTTCTGATACTGACAAAAACACCTGGCATTTTTATATACAATTCGTCATAGATGATTTTATTAAATTATTTGTATTAATTTTAATTTAATTTTATAATGACAATTAAATTCCTAACACATCTTTTTTCCCTCCCTATAAGTCTCGCAAATCTAAAGTTTTATATGTGTATAAATATAAACAATACTTAAAAATTAGTTTGCCAAAGAAGTTTCATTTCTGACATGTGTACTTTGTAAGCACGCACTTTTTATATTTTTATAAAGAACTTATTTTTGCTCAAGATTCGACCATGCTATTTTTAGCAAGAAAACATTTAATTAATTTATCATCACAGCTAATTCATTTGTTTAGATTCATGTGTTCTACATACAGTAGAACAATACAGAGGATCTGTTATCACAAATGTTGCTTACATCTTAATGTGAAAGCTAATATGGCCAAAGAGATCATATTTGACCTTATTATACAATCGTGACATGAAGATTATTTTGATAATATAGCATTACTGAATGCTATTATTTAAACTTATATTATAAAGAGGAAACATGTTATGTTTTTTTACGTATGTATGTATGTTCATAGCGTTTTCTCCCATAAATTAGTGGACCGATTTAAAAAAAAATTTACCATTAGGAAGCTGCATTTTCACAGAGCGACATATGCGATATTACTTTCTCCAGAAAATAGTGATACCGAATAAAATGCAATAATGTAACCCAAAGCGTGAGAATATTGGTCACAAAGAAATGTCCTACAATATTAAAGAACATATTAATGTCTACATAAAATTCTGCCATACCAGAACCTCAACTGATATAGTTATGCGATTATAACTACTTTTTTAAATTACGAAGTTAACATAAGTGACGACAATACCATACCATATTATTTATACCTCTGTATTAATCCTTATAATATACCATTAAACATACAGATATTTTATCTAAGACCTTTTCAGTATATGTAAAATACTTTTTACATAATTAAAATCAGACATTACATTCAAAAGATATAACGAATTTAAAACTGCTAATCTAAAGAAAATTATGTATCCCGAGTCGAAATCCAAAGTGTTAAGTATATAGCGAACTTTTGAGACAATAAAGTATTACAAATAAATCTCTTATCTAATATTAACAAACAAAGTTTTGAATTTTTGTTTTTATTTTTACAATTTATAATAATCATGCTAAAGTTTTCTGGGGCGAGATAAAAAATTCTTTCAGTACCTGTAGAGTATTTTTAAATTTGCTAATGTCGGACATTCTAATGGTCTAACAAATTTAAAACTGTATGCCTTAGATATATATTCGTTGTACAGTAAAATATGTATATTGATAAGATTATGTGTCTAAGTTTGTATCTAATAATCTGAAAGAAAGTAATTAAAAAGTAAGTGAAATAAAACTTTTATGTTATAAATAAATGTTATAGTCTGACTTGGTAGACTTTCTACTGCCACGGACATAGTTTGAGTGTAGGGGTGCATTTATGGACATTGATCCTCAAAATAAATCTATCCTGTATCCATATTTTTTAACATTCATAATCTATCCATTACCATACTTAAAAAAATCAAAAAAGGTCGTTTGATAAACAGAAGTTTATATAAAAAAATTAAAAGTGCGTGCGTACAAAGTCATGTCACACACATGTCAGAAGTGAAACTTCTTTGGCAAATTAATTTTTAAATCTTGTTTATATTTATACAAATCTAAAACTTTAGATTTCCGACACTTATACGGAGGGAAAAAGGAAGACATATTAGGAATTTAATGCATTTAATTGACATTAAAATATTAAAAGTGTCGAAAATTAATACAAACAGTTTATTGAAATCTCAAATGACGAATCGTAAATTAAAAAGCTACGTGTTCTGTGTGAATATGAATTTAAAATTTTTATTTTATATATCATGAATAATTATGTATTAAATGTATTAAATAATTAAATGGCAAGTGGCAAATTAAAATGCCACATGTTATTTCTCATGCGCCTAAAGAAGTTTCACTTCATAAAAGTCAAATACCTCAAAATTTAGCCTATTCATATTGTAGAAATAACATAATGGACCTTCTCGAAAAGAATATGCAAAATATCTTGACATATCTAACGGTAGAGCTTGTAGAGAAAGCTGATATAAAAACTCACTTAGAGTATCACTTGCGTTGAAATAAATTACACTGCAATAATGTATTTGGCTCTGTCGTTGACCTTGAAATGAGCAATCCAGTTAGACATAGTTTGTTACTCTAAAAGTACAGGTGCATGCTGTGACAATTCAAACACGGCAACAGAATGAAAGTGAGGGCGTTCGCATTGTTGAGGCTGGAGAGCTTAATAAAAAGTGACGAAAAAGCAAGGCGTTCACTGCGCCCGACTTTGCATTTGGATCTTCGTTGAACAAAAACATGGAAACCTGTTGATTGCGCAGCAGGTGCAATTTATAGAAAAGACGGATTTTTGAATTCGATCGATTTTTATCCGGTACGAGAATAGTGAAAATACATTTGGAAACGTATAATCCTTACATATTTTAAAACAAAGTTCTCCGTCACAATTGCTTGTTCGCGTTAAATTAAAATACTACTGAACAGATTTTCAAGCGTTTCTCTAATATATAGTAAGTTAGTAGAAATATAATCACAATCGCTGGAAGTGTCGGAAATAATATAAATTTTGTGTAATATCATTGAAATATAACAAAACAAAGTATTGCTGTTTTATAGACCAACAACAAAATATGCATTGGCATCTTAAGGATAGCTTACTCTACATGAAAATAAAATTAAGTTGTAATAAATTCTAATAGGCTACGTCACAATTCACTTCAAGGTAACTCTTTACATTTCTAAACTTATATTATAAAGTTTTTGTATGTAAGTATGTATGTATGTTTGTAACGTTTTCACAAAAAAACTATATATTACTTTATCAAAAAAAAGGGATCCCTAATAAAAATGCATTAATGTAATCTAAGGTGTAAAAAAATTGGTCACAAGAAATTTGCCATGATAGAACAAAAAAACGTGCTACACTATTACAGAATATACAATCATTTATGTCCAACTTAGTAGTTATGCCACTATAACGACTTTTTTTACATTTTAACAGTTAATAAAAGTGCCAACAATAATAACTTAGAAGACTTTCCATTGCCACGAGATCGATATCTACGCGGGTGAAACCGCGGGGCATTACTATTCTATCATAAACTTTCAAAAGACGACCTTTTTTAATAAAAATGTAATGAAAAAATTGTATTATAATTTGAACGATTACTTAGACCATATTTCAAATGATGTAATGTTGACGGTAAAAATGCCTATCGACCTTTTCAATACAAATAAAACCTTTTTTACTGCAAATGAGTTGGACTGTTTCCTAATTTTTATAATTTTATTGATAGGAGTCTATCACAGACATTCTAAAAAAGAGATTTTGCTAACTTTTTTCTATTTAATAGGAAGTATATAGATTCTATGGCCTTTAATATTGACCTTGTGCACACCCAATTTAACCTATGTGATTGTGAGACGGAGTTGACTTCAAATACTTCCAATATTTTCTTTGTTCGATGTTTGCCTGTTGCCACTCAAATGTCAGCTGTTAACAGGTACATCGACGTGTCATGTCTTTGTTGCCGCAAAATAGCGTAGCGTTATTTAGTATCGCGGGTACACGCTATTTCGTGATAATTTTCGCTGTTACGAGCTTATTTCGAAAGACTACTTATACAGATTGCGTTAGCAAAGCTCAGAAATCTATGCAACAGCAAAATCTAAAGGAAAGGGCTACCAGTTTTAATTGGTTTCATCACTGTGTATGTATGCCAATTAGAAGAGTTTCAATCAAATAATCATTTAATTACTGGTTTTTTTTTACTTTTTCGTGTAGATTTGAAATAATGTTCAACAAATGTATATTTGTGTGTAAATGTATATAAACATTTAAAGCGGTATATGTCGAATAAGTCTAAAATTAAAGTTTCTGCTATTTACTATCTAAATTCGCCTTTGTCTTAAAATTATGGATACTTCAGTAAACAAGTATTGTTTACTCTTGATTGTTATAGATAAAAATCTGTAACAATAAAGAATATATGTGTTCATTATGTAGGTACTATGAATTAAACACAACAAACAGTTTTCATAAAAAATACTGTAAAGTTTAAACTTATACAAATGACTTAAAATAAACATGGATAAGACAAAAATCGAACATCCATGTTTCGGCCCACCCGGTCACCGTCGAGAACTCAGCAATCGAAGTTGTAGACGAGTACATTTACTTGGAATACACAATCCAATTAGGTAGATCCTACTTACGAAAAATAATCAATTCAACTCGGATGGGCAGCATTCGGAAAATTACGGCACATCTTTTCATCCACAATTCTTCAGTGCCTGAAGAGTAAGATCTTCGAACAATGCGTGTTGCCAGCGCTTACATATGGTTCCGAGACATGGCCGCTGACTATGGGGCTCTAAGGAGACTCAGAGTCACTCAGCAGGCAAAGGAAGAATGGGCAGGGCACATAGTTCGCAGAACCGATTGGCGTTGGGGTCCGAAGGTGCTAGAGTGGCGGCCTCTCACGAAAACGCAGCGTCGGCAGACCTCCCACCAGGTGAACCGATGACATCAGGCGGGTCGCCGGCAGCCGCTAGATTCGAGCGGCGCAAGATCGGGCCCAATGGAATTCATTAAGAGAGACCTTTGTCCAGCAATGGACGTTCATCAGTTGAGACGACGACGACGATGACGATACAAATGACTTACTAGCAACTGAAGTTAGAAATAATATATACTAAATGTATACTAAATGGTATTACAAAGTATAAAAAAGCACCGATCTTATAGGAGAATGATAAGTCGCAGTATTTTTTTTTGTACATCATTTTTAGTAACCAATTTATTAAAGTTATCATAGAATCCACTCAATATTAAAGTATTAAACAAGGTAAAGTAAGTCGCTACTTACCATTAGTCCAAACCAGTAGTCCAGGGGTACGTTCCCACTGCTGGGCACAGTCCTCCTCACTCACAGGAGATAAGTGAAGAGTTCGAGGCACTCTCCTATGAGTGAAGTATTATAAATAAGACACTATTTTTAATCAATTAAAATGTTCATGAGCTTGCATATTTTAGAGGAGGACCTTTTTCGCGATATCTCGGAAATTATGCGTCCTATATTTAAAATTGAAATTACGCGTAAAAATTTGTAAAAACATAACTTGTAGCAAATCGCTTTGCTTACAAATATATTCATATAAATTAAAATTTATAATAAACCTAAAATTTAGTAATAGACGTTTCTCCAAAAAAAGTTTATATTTTATAATTTATTCTACGAATGGTGCGAAATTTCGGCGAATTGACCTCAATGAGATTTAAAAACTGTCTAACAGCTTAGAGATTTATTTATATAGTGTTATTTAAATAAAATATAAGAAGTGTTTAGTATCACGGTGTTATACAACCAGATTCTATACTTACCCAAAAACGAAGTGTTACAGTGTGAATAAACGGTGATATGGAAAGTTTAAATAATTTCCTCTGACCTTTTTCCACGCCTTTTGGTAAACAATCATGCCAAACCCATCTAGTTCCACTAGGAATGTCGACTCTATCGGAACGTAGCGTTTCAAGCACAGGTCATACTGCAAGCTAAGCTAAACTTAAAAAACTCTATTTAGTTTAGTTCACATATATATTAAATAATTAAATATTTAACTTGAAAACGCGGGTGGCTTTACATAACAGTAATTACATTATAAAATCAATTACACGTACAGTTTCATATTAGTTCAATGAAGAGTATCCAGAGAAGTGGAAATATGAAACAATAAAAAGCTAAACTTAATTTAAAATAAGTTAAAAACTATGGGATTCGCTTTAAACAAAGGATTTCATTAGATGAAAGTGTCTGCGTGAGACTTTTTGTGTGTATCAATGAATAGAGAGTATGTACTTATTGGTAAGTTTGATATGTGTACGCCTTTGATTTTCATATGAGGTTTTATAAGGAGAGTTCGAAATACCCTTTTGAGGTAGATTCCTGTTTCCTCACTTGAAAATATTTTAGAGAGGAATTTAAGTCCTAGTTTAAGACAATAATCGAGCAATAACCAGACCATTAAAGTAAGTCTATTCTAAATTACTTCAGGCAAGACAAACGAAATTAGCTTAATTTAGCTTCGTTTAAATTATCTTGCATTGTAGCGTGTGCTTCAAGAGTCTGACATTTGCAACGCTTTGCTGCCGATCTATTTAATTTAATTCATTACGGAATATCTATATTTGCATTACTACACGCTCATAGTTATCATAAATACATATTTCATTTTGAAATATAAATAAAAAATAAATATGAGCAGAACTATCTAATTAAAGAGGTAAATTCGTACTGAATACCATTCACAATTTAATAGTTACTTTTGACTTTAATCCACCTTTTAGAGTATTTTTAGGCCTCGTAAAAGATATGTTTCCTAAGAAAAATTTTGAATGCAATCCATTTTCTATATTATGTCTGTTTTAATAGTCTAAAAGTCACTAGTGACCTCTAAAACGTTAAAATATCTAACAAGTCTAGTGAAATATCTAATAAATGAAACTTCCTTTTTTTCTACTAGCAAACTTTATCACTATCTTATGGCTTTTTGTATTATAAAGCTAAAGGCGTAAGGATTTAGCATTTTACGGGTCAAATTTTCCTTTTTTGGAGGACATTCTGGATGAGAAATAGCTCAACTTATGAATTACAACGTCTATCTATTTTCCAGTGAGTCTCTCTAAATCGATTCTACAATTTATCGAGTTAATCTGGAAAAATATACGAATAAAAACATTTAGATTTAGACTGTTGGATCTTTACTTTACTCATTCACACTACTTAGAAATAATTACGACGATACAATTATACAAAAAAATGCCATCCTATCATCAAAGGTATCATTAGTACTATCGTCTGTCTTCGTTTTCAGAAGCGGTCAAAATCAAAATCAAAATCAAAATATTCTTTATTCAAGTAGCTCAAAAAGCACTTTTGAATCGTCAGTAGTCTGTCCGTTGGTAACAAATCTACCACCGGTTCGGAAAGTTGATTCCGCTGAGAAGAAGCCGGCAAGAAACTCAACGGTTACTCCTTTTAACATAGCTTTTTTGTAGGTTACAATGTGTTTAGCTTTCATATGCAACTGGAATCATGTCCAAACATCTTTGTCGCTTAAATAATCTTCCACATTATAATATGCCTTTTTTATTAGGACATTTTTAACATACTTCTTAAAACTATGTGGAGACAAACCCAGAAGTGATTCAGGTATCTTATTAAATATGCGTATGCTCAACCCGACAAATGACTTCTGAACCTTTTTTACTCTAAAATATGGCATTACAAGTTTGTGTTTATTTCTTGTATTAAAATTATGTGTTTCGCTCCTTTTGCTGTATAAATGAATATTATCACGGATGTATAAAATGTTATTTAATATATATTGCGACGGTACTGTGAGAATAGATACTTCTTTGAATTTTTCTCTTAATGAATCCTTAATGAATCTAATGGTCTCCTAACACTTTATATATAAGATGAATTTAAAATTAAATTATATTTTAGGATTTCATACAATATAAGAATTTCACTTATAAAAGATTCTATATCTTTTTAATTATTAGTGGTGTTTTATTTACAAATGGAAAAGCGAGAGTGAATAAGATAAAGAAGAGGTTATCAATAAGTCTGTATAAAAAATACAAACAAATTGATAATTTCCTCCTCTTTTGTTATCTCATAACTTTCCACTGGGTGAACCGATCTTGATTCTTTTTTATATGAAAAGTGGTGCTTTTGGTAGGGTCCCATATTTTTATGTCCAGTTCTAACGCTGGCATCCATGAGAAGACCGTATAAGTTCCGGACGGTACAACCGTATAAGACACCGACTCCAAATATAATAATAACTGTAACTACATTATATTACCGTAATAATTTCTTTCAAAATATATTTTTCATTTCATTTTACTTAAGAGAACTTTAAAAAAGAATACGCTTTATTTTTAGAGCATATTAATTTGTTTGGAATATCTTGTTTTGAAGGAGGTTCCTTTTTTGTTAAAATGTTTATTTATATTAATTCGGCTACAGACATGATGTCGAGAATTGGAGTCCCAAGTCGGGCGAATTCAAAATCGACATTGAGTTTAATTTTAAGCGCACGAGTTAAATGTTAGATAATTTTGTTAATTAAACGAGTTGAAATGTTGATAAACTTGTTGGATACTATTTTATTGAATGAGATTATATCATAACTTTAGCTATCTATATATATTAACACTTATACAATGTTATAGGTTTATTTAGTTGGTGTTTTAAACAAAATTACATAATAATATTTATATCGATTCAATGAAGCATAAACCTCATTGGTCTATTGGTTAGCATATTCGGCTATATACATGAGGTCCTGGGTTCGAGACCCGGGTTGGGCCAATTCAAAAATCGATATTGAGTTTTCTATTAAGATTTTCTCATTATTCGGCCTACGTTGGAAAGTTGGCGGTGTGCTCCAACCCCGTGCCTCGGAGAGCACGTTAAGCCATCGGTCCTGCGCCTGATCTATCTCCGGTCGTGTCGGATTGCCTTCACATCGGATTATAAGAGTATGCCCAACAGTAGGACCCTAATGTTCTTCTACTTCCTTTACTTTACTTACCCTTTTACTTGTTATTTAGAACAGTAAAGTATTATTGTTTATAAAGGACTTTGACGAGACTTACCTCCCTGAGAGATCATGGTTGAACACTATTTATTCAACGTTTTTACTAAGCAATACAACATTGGACTATAACGATGCGTGGCCGTGTTTTCTACTGTATAATATAACGATTGCATTCAGGCATCTTAAAAAAAGAATCTTAGTTCACATGATTTCACAGTTGTGTAGTTATTACATAACATTAGCGTTATGACTGCAGCTCACGTAGGTGTTTATTACACTATTTATAGTCAGAAAGTTCTTAATGATGTACTGAAAATATTTGTAACAGTGGCAGAGAAAATAATTACGTTGTTCATATTATGTAAACGAAATAAAGTGTTGAAGCATGACTTACCTCATTCTTAAGATAGATGATCTGTAAAAAAAACTGTTAAGATAACAGGTGATTGGCTTACTTTTACTTAGGATAGCATTTTGTGTTTAAATTTTGTCATTGTACACATATTAGCTCATTTAATTCTAATTTCCTGGATTTCAGTTGAAAGAATCATAAAGAATATTAATTCATATATTAAAGAATAATTATTTAGTTTGATTTGGTATATTTAATTACTTAGTTACCAATAGCAATAGGATGCAACAAGAAATCCTGCAGTAGTTGATTATAAAATATAATCTGATTGTGATGTTCTTTATATGGTCGAAATCTCTCGTTCCGAAATACATTTGTCTATAATTGCATTTATTTTTCAATATTAATGAAACTGTAGTCTTCGAAAAGTCGCAAAATAGTATATGAAACACGAAACTTATCTTAAAAGAAATAAATGTTTAAATTCGTGATAAAATCCGTAAAATATTATTTTATCATGAATGAAAATCGCATAAATGTAAGAAAAACCTGGCATAAAAACATTAGAAACCTGTTTGCAATTAAAATAGAGAACAAAGAATATAATAAAAAGCATGTATTTCAAAAACACAGACGCTTGGATTTGGCTTATAGATTGAATATTCAATATGTATTTCCGTTGAATTTAGAAAGTAAACCGTGTTAACGTTACCAGTATTAATTTAGTAGGGCATCAAAATAATTTTGTGAAATAAGGACGATATTAATGAACTGGTTTTAAATTGATAGGCAAATATGTATTTTGAAATCCTAAGTTAGAATCGAGTTTTATTTATTTATTTGACGTATTGCTTTAAGTTGAATAAAATATATTGAAATTATATTACATAGATGGTGATAACAAAAAAGACACCCGACTGAGTTTGTTGTAGTTTCTTCTCAGAACAGAGCACCAAGTAACCTTTGTCACTTTAAATTTTAACTCGTTTTTTTAATATCGTCCTCTTACATTAGAAATAATATAAGAAAATGAATATTTAATGATTCAGGAGTGCTGCAAAAGCATACAGAAGTCTTTATTGACTTATATTTAATAAACATTATACAAACGAATCTTTACGGCAATTATAGATGAAAATACCAAAAACTGTTAGTTTTTTGTCGCCTTACCTGCTTCGCTGGCACAGTGGTGCGAGTGGTTCTGCTGCCAGTGGCCTTGGGTTCCACCGCTGACAGGGCGCATTTAAGCCTTTGCATTTCTCTACATAACTGGGAGGCTTCGGCAAACAAGAGATTTGTGTTGGGTAAAATGGTGTGTATACTATAGGCAAATTACCTCTTACCAGATTAACGCGCTTGCCAATAAAAAAAACTGGACCGATTTCAATAAGTTTGAAATAGCAAAAAATAGTAAAGGAAAATGAACAGGAAATTCTTGATTTTACTATTTTCCTGTAAAACTTCCAAACGACTGAAACGATTTTAATTCTCAATGCGATTTCATTATTCTTACATAAATAACTTTTAACCCAAAATTACTTTTACCCAAATTTTACACGAAAACAAAAAAATCGCTATTTCCTTATCTTTGAAACGGTTGGTAATTGGAAAATTGATAACAATATATGTTATTATAGAATTTTCCACGGAAATGAGTAAATTGGAATTGCAAGTGACATAACACGCATTTTATAACATTTGTATGCGACTTGAGTCCTTCTAAACAGCTAGATCGATCTTGATGAATATTTTGTGTATGTTCAGATAAATTCAAGTGTTGTTTATTAATAATTTGTTACGATAAATAACAGATTACCAAATATTTCCATGGGCAGTGGGGTGGCAAAATGCCACGGGCCCCTGGCCCTAAAGGTACTCGATACACATGGGACAAGACAGGTGATGTGACTTGGCTATTCTGCCTATTGAAAATTCTATGGAAGCTCGAAACAAATATTTTTCTTAATAAATACCTATTATTGTTATTTTTATTTCATTGTGAATGAATGCAGGTTTCCTTGTTCCTATATCGAAAGGCTAGCGAATGGAAAATGAATGTGAAGTCTCTTGAGGGAGGCTTGCATGTGGACTAGCTCATTCCCTCGAGTCTAACAAAGGAGACCTATGCCCAACAAAGGGACGTACATAGGCTGGTGAATGAAAATTAATGTAAATGTATAAACACATACTCTTGAAAATAAAATGGTTATTAGAGTTGGATAACTACTTCAGCGGTATTATAAAAACTAAATCATGTACGTGAAGATTTTTGCGGTAGGGCTCCATCAAAATAATTTGCCACAGGCCCTAGATGGTGTAATTACGCCATTGCACGGGTTCTGGGACTTCTCGGGTGATACCACTGGTATAGACTACTGTGCTATATAATTACGAGATGGCTGATAAAATTCATAAATGATTGTGAAATATTTCTACGACCTAAATCAGTCAACAAAACAGAGATCTCTACAAAAATGTTATACAATATCTGTGGACGAGAAAGGTGTAAACTACTACCTACCTAGTTTACCGCAATAGATTAAAGCTACGATTCCGCGCAATCCCTTCTCAGTACAGTGAACTCTTTCAAATAATTAACCGCTGCTTCTTCTTTTTGCAAAATAATAGCTATTACCCAGGAATAAACTAAATCTAGTCGAAACCTATTTCTTTCATAAACTATCATATTTTATAACATAACATGTATAAAGTAAAAATATTTCACAAATTCACTTTTCTAAGTTTTAATTTCTAAAATTAACAAAAAACACGTGACATTTTTATTTACAATTCGTCATTTGAGATATCAATAATTGATTTTTATTTATTTTCGATAATTTTAATGACAATTAAAATTCATTAAATTTTTAACATACCTTCCTTTTTCCCTCCTAAGTCTCGGAAGTTTTACATTTGTGTAAATATAAACAAGACATCTGACATGTGGACTTTGTACGCATGCATTTTTTATAAATAGAAACTTACCCTGCTGTGAATTCATGCGTCTCACCACCAGGCTTCATAGCTTTTATAAACATTGTTGTACAAAGTTCTTATTTTTTGCAGCTTGGATATGGATGGTCTCGCAGTGGACAACGTCGGTGTCGCGTACATCGGCCACCGGAGTCAACGATGTCGGTGAGCAGTGACATCAGATTCACGAGACGCAAATTAAGCCGGCCATGCCGGGGATGCTGCGCAGCAATAGCAGCTCTGCTTGTCCTCTTACTACTCGCAGCCGTCGCTGTTTACCTCGGCCGTTGGTACCACTATCATTTTTGCATCGAAAAATTAACCAATCATTGTAATTTTATACCAATTAATACCTCGTGAGTCTGCCACGTAAAACGGTGTTATTGGATGTCATTGCCAATAAAATATTAGTAGTTAAGAAGTCAGTGATGTGCTGGATGTCCCTGCCATTTGAGTTAGCTAAATTATAAAAGTGTTGTTGGATTTATCAGTCATTAAATTTTTATTAATGTACCACAGTTAAGAGTCGGACCTATTTTCTTAAATTAAAATTTTAAATTAGTTATATCTTATGAATGGTATGTCCGACTTCAATCATTTAAAAAGTATTTTACAGGTTAATATGATACGGATTAATACAGAGGTGTGAATAATATGGTTTGGTTATTGTCAGCACTTTTATTAACTTTCAAAATGTAAAAAAGTAGTTAAAGTGACATAAGTACAGACATTGGACTTATAATATTGCGGATTTTTTATAGATCTTAATACATTCTATAATATTATAAAACAGTTTTTGTTTCAATATCAATATCAGCGCACGCGATGTCAGATTTTGGGTTACATTAATGCATTTATTAGGGATCTCTATAATTTTGAGAAAATAATACAGGCTATGTCCCTCAGTGAAAATGCAGCTTTCTAATGATGTAACATTTTTGTAATTGGTCCTGTAGTATTGTGTGAAAACGTTACCAACTTACATACATACATGCTTACTTACATACAAAACACAAACGTTTCCTCTTTATAACATTATTTTAAATTTATCAAAAGTTCTCTTTGATCAGCCCGATGACAAATAGGATTTGTCTAACTTTATTTACTTATACCCTATTTAAAGTAATTGGGTTGTATAGTTTGTAGAAAGAATATAATCAATTGTAAGTCCAAACTTCAACAAGATAATTTGAGACTTTCAGTAAATTTACTACAGATACAAATCATTTTTAAGATTTACGTCTTCAAGGAGATTTACAATTATATTCTCATTATTTTGGTTGTCTACGGCAATTTTTATATGATGAAACTTTAAAAGAAACGTGTTTAACAAAGTGGCCTACCTTTAAATAGCGATGTTAATGGTTAATTTCTACAGAATCATCAGTGCATGTAATCCAAATACAAAGAATTCTTTGTATTCTTTAAACGGGCACTTGTATGTAACCTGTAATCCTTGGCTTCATTGGCACACGTAGGTTAGTGACAAATGCGTAGGTACAATATTGATGTTAAATGAAAATTGATCGCAATTCTATCGATTTTCGCATATCATTTACAGATTTGTGTTTGCTTATTAATAGAGTATTAGGTAAAGCTTATTTTAAAATATACGAAATATCGATAAATTACACGAATACATTTGTAATCCTGGTATGTATTCGTAAATAAAGTTTTCAAATACGCTGATAAACTACAAACGTTTCCATATAAACTAATTCGATTTAGGGATTAAGAATTGTGAAGTTTCGTAGCAATTACAAAAATGTAGTAGTATAAAAATAAAGGCAGTTGTTAAATTACGATTTTTATAATATAAATAAATGTAACTGTATACATTTATTTTATTATGTTACATCTATATCTTTAAAAATGTATTTGAAGTGAAACTCCTTTAGGCGCATGAGTGCAAATTTTTTACGGATGAGACGCGTGATTAGCGTCACGAAGATGTGCAGCGTTTTTTATGCTAATTCGTTTGAAGGTTAAGTAGTTTTAATATTTACAAATGACATGCGGCATTTTAATTTGCCACTCCTCATTTAATATACTATTTTTCATAAATTATGACAAAAATATTTCATAAATTCTCTTTTCTAAATTTTAAAATTCAAAAACATAATTTAATTAATAATTTGTGATATTGACAAAAAACACGTGGTATTTTTATATACAATATATTTGTATTCATTTTCGACACCTAATATTTTAATGACAATTAAATTCTTAATGTATCTTCCTTTTTTCCGTCCCCCTCAGTCTCGGAAATCTAAAGTATAAGATTTGTATAAATCTAAACGACATTTAAAAATTACTTTGCCATAGAAGTTACACATGACATGTTTACATCGAAGTTATAAATAAGCATATTTTGAATCCTTATACAATTGCTTGCTACCACAAAATTGTTTGACTAATTATGACAAATTTTATACTGGAAAGAAAAATTCGAGCTGTATAATTCATACCACATTGAGATATATAAAGAGAACCGTGCTGGGTGTGTTAGTAATAAATATAACATTCGACACATAATGCCACTGATTGGATTGTATTGATTTTTTTGTCTTTTTCTGTAATGTTATAAATATTTTTAAAACACGACGGTGACATTTAGTCGAGGCCCCTTACTACAGAAAGGCCAGTGTTCTCTGTTCGGCCTTGCGTTCGCTTCAACAAGTGCAACAATCCGATACATATCATTCCACCTAAATAATAAATGACTTATCTGTATATGTTATCGTTTGCTACGATGCCAGTACCTTATTCAAATGCTAATTACACTTTATATATGCAAATCTTTTTGTTTATATTTTATATTTGTATAGCTAAATATCCTAAATAAATTCACAACATTTTCAATCCAGATTACAAGACAATGACTGACGGACAATCAATTGACGAAAGACGGATTGACCGTGTCCTATTCCTTAGCATTAAACACACAACCTTAAGACATAGTTACCCCTTTTCTGAAGACTAGACTATATGAGGGTGCTATGATTTAATCTATAGTTTGAATAACATATAGTTTCCATGTTAATAAAATCGAATTCCGGTCTTACTAGAGGGTTCTTAGAGCAACATTCCCTAATTATCTTTAAGCATGACAACTCTTAAATTTCAATACACATCAGTACCTGTTAACACACTACTGATGTTAGAAAAGAAATCTTTTTAATAATTCAATAATAATTTACAGGACAAATCTTTATTCAAGTTAGTGCCCGTGAATGAGTTCTATTATAGCTTTTATAATATCTTATAACTACGATATTTACAGTAAGAAGCAATGGTATAAAACAGGGTTTTAATGAACAATTGATACATACATACATAGCATCACATCTCATTCCCATAGAGGTAGGCAGAGACGACATCCTTACACTTGCCACGATTGCATATCTCTTTCGCTTCTTTCATTCTCATTAAACCTTTCATACAAGTTCGTGGGTTTAGAGTACTCTTGACCTGGCCGTTATTTATAATGACCTGGATTTGGTCCAGGAACGATCGCCTTGGTCTTCCCCTTCCAACTTTCGCATTCACTCTTGACTCATAAATCCTTTTTGTCAGTCTCCTTTCATTCATTCTCTCTACATGCCCAAACCATCTAAGCATACCTTTTTCAATTTTAGTCACTACGTCTTCTTTTATACCACAACGTTCTCTTATCACACTATTTCTCACTCTGTCACTCAGTTTTAATCCACTCATGCTTCTCAACGCTCTCATCTCTACCGCATTTATTTTACTTTTGTGATTCTTCTGCCATACCCAACTTTCACTACCATACATAAGTGTTGGCACCAACACTCCAGCATGCACTGCCAGTCTAGCCCTTTGAGACACCATCTGGCTATTCATAAAAGCATGCAGAGCACCATTTACCATATTCCCTGCATTCACTCTCCTTTCGATATCACTTTCACATGTTCCATCTTTTGTAAATTTAGATCCCAAGTATACAAATTCTTTCACCTCTTCCACTTGTTCCCCATCTATCAAAATATTGCCATTCATCATAGATTCATCTCGTTCAAAAAGCATAACTTTCGTTTTGTTTACATTCACTTTCATTCCTTTCCCTTTCAAAGCTTCATTCATAATATTTAGCATCTCCTGTAGCTCATTAGCGGATGACGCAAGTATTACTTGATCATCAGCGTAGAGTAAACATTTGATGAGTAATTCATTCATTCTTAACCCATACATACTTTCTTTTAAATATGTCAAACATTTATCCATGAATAGGTTGAACAGCCATGGTGACACAACACATTCCTGTCAAACACCTCTTTCGACAGGAAACCACTCCGAGTATGCCCCGTATATTCTGACACAAGCACTAGAACCCTCATAGAGAGACTTCAATGCTTGAATCAGATTACCGCTCACCCCATACGTTGATAACGTTGACCACAGATCATTCCTTGATAATATATGGAAATAGTTGAAGCTTTTAGAGAAAAATTATTTGCTTTTGCTGTGTTACGCCAGTACTTACATAATTATAAATGTTTAGTGCATATATTCTTTAGCATGACTCGATCTGTAATGGACTGATGCTCACAGGCAAATTAGAATCGAAATCTAATTGTTTGACTAAAATTGACTTTTAAATTATTGTTCTGCTATACATTGGTTTCATATTTCATTTTATATTCATAAAATCGTTAATTTGATTCGAATTTAATTAGTTTTTTTTTCCATTTGCAGATATGTATCTGTTTGGAGACCCACTGAATCGCCAAACTTTTCGAGGCTCGTTTGTGGCATCGACGTGGAGAGAGAGAGAGACGCAAGCCGATGATTTTTCGATGCAGACTAAGGGAAACAGTACTAGGGAAAAGCAAATGCGGCAAGCATTGTATGACGTATACACAAACTCAGAATTGCGATCTTGTTTTATGGCGGCAGAAGTCCTTGCTTTGGATAAGTGAGTGTCACTTTTTTTAATCTCTATATTCAATTTTCTAGTTAAGTTAGAGCAGATTAAGTTATCAATTTAGATACAAATGATAATAAACAATTCATGACCTAATATATAATTGTATTTTAACTATATTTTCATTTGCCTTTTTATTTCAACAAAAACAAAATAAAGCTGTGCAATAAATTTAATTGTAGTGATTAATATGCAAAATGCACACACTGTACTTTGTCTGAGTAATTATTAAGAATGGCAAATTACTAAATTATTTTGTTATTAAAGCCTTTAAATAGCAATGTCAAGAAGACAAGCCATCTAAGATAAAAAATATCAATGAAAATGACCAATTTACATGTTACATCATATAACAGAAGGTTAGCATGCTTTTTTAACGATGATATATTGCTTTTAATTTTAAATAGCACAGCATTTAGTTAATTATATTATTTAATTATTCAGTTAAAGACACTAACGTGAGAAACATTAGTAAAATTAGCTTTTACTTAACTAATAAAAGGTTGGACAGTTTGCTATAAAAATAACAAACACGTAATATTTCTCAGGACAATTTTGATTAACTCACGCATAAAAATTTCTTGTTGTGTTACCGTTTAACTGCAATTTCAAGTGATTGTAAATATTGGTACAGTATAAAATGGCGGTAATCTAACCTGGTAAAAGGTAATTTACCTCGTAATAGACGTTCAAAAGAACGTCAAATAATTTTGAAGACTACTAAGATAGAAATGAGTGCGAATGCATGAATTGCTCCAATCGAAATGAACTAAAGTAATATGAAATTGCCTCATTTGTCCAGTGGTTAGCATGTTCGGCTACAGACATGAGGCCCTGGGCTCGAGTCCCAAGCCGGGCCAATTCAAAAATCAATATTGAGTTTTCAATTAAGATTTTCTCAATATATGACCGAAGCTGGCGGTGTGATCCACCCTCGTGCCTCGGAGAGCACAATAAGCCGTCGGTCCTGCGCCTGATCTCTCTCCGGTCGCGTCGGATTCCCGTCACATCGGACTATGAGAGTGAAGCAATAGAGATTGCACTTGTTTACTATGCCTGCCAATCCTCACTGGAGCAACGTGGTGGGTCTATACTCTAAAACCCTCTCTCTGCTATGAGTGAGGAGGCCTGTGCCCAGTAGTGGGACGTTTATGAGCTGCTACTTGCCTTACCTTACCTTAATATGAAATTTTAATGATGATGGTATGAAAATAGATATCCGACTGAACTCAACCCTTACAAAAGTCGACAACAAACTTATTGTACGCTCTTCTTAAGACAGGGACACTTTAATTCTAAAGTTACTAACTTTAGAATTAAAGTCTTTCTTTAATATCACAATCAGTGGTACATTGGATAAATTTGTGGAAATACATATACATGACGATTCGAAAGAGCTGTAAAGCCTTACGTGAATAATAATTTTTTTTAATTTGAATAGTCACTACACAATATTGCACTGGAACGCAAATTGCACATCTTGGTTGGATAGGTGGTAGCGATGGCCGAAGCCTCTCACCAGCCCAGATATAAATAAATTGCAAAGTACAATTTCACAGATCTTAAAATACGAATATAATGTAATTTCCGCTGGAATTCATCAAATGAAAGAAGTAAATTAAACTTATCTTTATTGCACACGTCTAACATTATTCTTAACTGCTCACTTTCTTTTAATATATAATAAACGTAAATATAAATAGATTTACCACAGTAATTTTTCGCTATTATACTTACATTAAATTGAGCTATCTTTTGATCATGGTTCAGGTACAGATAATGTGTAGAAACTTTCAGAAATAACAGCTTTTGTTGGAGAAAGTTTGCTTTCTATTAGCCGCATGGTTACGATCTATCGTGGTTCAGGGCAATAAACGTAAAAATCTTTTAAATATTACCATTTTTTCTTTTTATTATTTCATTTGCACGGATATAAAATATAAAATACCATCAAATATAATTTTATTATGACTATATCTAAAAGAGAAGCCGTCTTATGAATGTTTAACTTTCATTTTAAATATTGTGTAAATCAATTCTATCTGTTGTTCTATAGGTTATTTTCAGTTTTAGCATAATAAAATATATTTCATACCTTACGAGTATTAAGTAACATAAGAAATACTCGATAAATTGTGTAACGACTGTGATATAACATTTAGCAATAAAAAGTTAAGCCGCTGGGGAATTATATAATTAGACATTATGAACTTAATGTAAACTCAGCAAAACAAAAACTATTACAGCCGATAAAAAGTAAGATTTACTGAAAAATAAAAGCGACCAAGTGCGAAATGAGATTCAGAAGAGGGTTTCGTAGTTTCTTATGCACATTTAGAAAACGGTTAAATACTAACAATTTTACGTGGTTTTTAAAGTCATATTAAATACAAGCTTATAATTAGCGTATATATTTGAATTTTTCCTTTCTCGTAGAAACAATAACTTAAAATATAATTTGTTTCATCTTACAACATATAAAAATATTTTTTTCATATGGATATGACACGTATGTATTACATGCACCCGTATATACAATGATCACCAGCCACATCACGCCTCATTCCCACAGGGATAGGCAGAGACAACATCCTTCCACTTGCCACGATCCTTGCATATCTCCTTCGCTTCTTTCATTCTCATTATACCTTTCATTCAAGTTCGTCGGTTTAGAGTACTCTTGACTTGGCCCCATAATTAAAATGTCCTGGATTTGATCCAGGAATGTTCGCCTAGGTTTTCCCCTTCCAACTTTCGCCTTCACTTTGACTCATAAATCTTTTTTGTTAGTCTCCTTTCGTTCATTCTCTCTACAGGCCTAAATCATCTAAGCATACCGTTCTCAATTTTAGTCATCTTCTTTTATACCACAACGTTCTTTTATCACACCATTTCTTACTCAGTCACTCAGTTTTAATCCACACATCCCATACCCAACCTTCACTACCATACATAAGTCTGGCCGTTTGAGACACCATCTGGCTATTCATAAAGGTGTGCAGAGCACCATTTACCGTATTCCCTGCACTCACTCTCCTTTCAATATCACTTTCACATGTTCCATCTTTTACGTATGCTATAAAAGGTTGTTATTTTGACATAACAAAGAGACTATATTATACGTATTGATAAGAAAAAGAATTTTGCTGATAAATAATTTTTAGATGTAAATTAAAAGTGTTAAGCCCACGAAGTTCGATAATTTTAGTAATTTCGCTCTAAACGAGTTGATATGTTGATAAACTTGTTGAATACTATTTTAATGAATAACATTATGTCATAATTACTCTATATACATTAACACTTATACAATGTTATAGATTTATTTAGTTGCGGTTTTCAATAAAGTAACGTAACAATATTTATATCGACTCAAACAAGCATAAACGACTACTAACTTTTTGAAGTGAAACTTCTTTAGGCGCATGAGGGTAAAATTTTTGCGGATGAAACGCGTGATTAGCGTCACGAAAATATGCTGCGCTTTTTATGCTAATTCGTTTGAAGAATAGGAAGTTTCTGCCACTCGTAATTTAATACCCAATTTTTCATAAAATATATCTATTTCATAAATTCTCTTTTCAAAATTTTAAATTCAAAAACAAATTTTATTTACAAAATGTCATTTAAGATTTCAATAAATTATTTGTATTAATTTTCGACACTTAATATTTGAATGACAATTAAATACATAACATAATAATATATTATGTAATTCAAAGTTTTAGATTTGGATAAATATAAACAAGACTTAAAAATTCGTTTGCCAAAGAAGTTTTGCTTCTGACATGTGTACTTAGTACGCACGCACTTTTATTTTTTTAGAATAATGCCGTTTCTCACGTTGTCAATAATTTTAGCAAGAAAATATAAATATAGTATCCAAAAATTATAATTCTAGATCGACAAATAAGGAAGTAATAATAATTGCTTATGAAAAGCTATGTATAAATTAGATTTGGATATTACTACGTTTATAAGCGTCGATATTTATTGCATTATCGCTCGATCAGTATGATGCAGCGAATTTGTTATAATGTAAAACAATATAAATTATTCAGTGTCACATTTGACATTCAAATGACAAAAAGAAAGGGCCAAATCGACCTTCATGAGACATCGCGCCCAGTATAGAAAGTTCAAAGCTTAGAAATTCAAGCACGCATTAACTTTCCCATGACGATATCATATACAAAAGTATCGCACCGCGGTTAATGTAAACGGATCACAGTCTTCTACTGACACACTTCTCAGCCTTGTTAAAAGTAAAGCTTTAGCCAGCTTTTCTTTCTTATGTCACGCAAATATGTTAATTAATATATGATATTATATAATCAATCTTACTCGACACGACATGCTTATTCGCGATTGATAGGATTTTATCGAACACCTTTCACAATGTTGACGTTTACTTAAAAGGTAAGTAGCAGCCCATTAACGTCCCACTGCTGGGCACAGGCCTCCTCACTCATATGAGAGAGGGTTTATAGAGCATAGACCATCCACGCTGCACAGATTGGCAGGCATAGTACACAAGTGTACTGTCTATTCCGTCTCTCTCGTAGTCCGACGTGACGGCAATCCGACTCGACTGGAGAGAGGTCAGACGCAGGACCTACGGCTTAACGTGCTCTCCGAGGCACGGGGGTGGAGCACACCGCCAAATTTTTCACAACTTCGGGCAAATATTGAAAAAATCTTAATGGAAAACTCAATATCGATTTCGAATTGGCCCGATCCGTGACTCGAACCCAGGACCTCATGTTGGAGTCGAACATGTTAACCACTAGACCAATGACGTTTACTTAATATATATATATATATATATATATGGTATATATATATATATATATTAAGTAAACGTCTATAAATTATTTTTTTTATTGAAGTAGGGTATTACAGGTCTTTTGAATCGTCAGTTATAGTCATTTCAATATATCTGATGATGATATTAAAGAATCGAAAGTTACGAGGATGCCCTGTTCAGAGAAGAGCACACGACAAACTCAGTCGGGTGTCACTGTTTTTGTCAACCTTATTACAATATATTTATGTTAAATTTATTCTATTTAAATTACAGCAATTCATCTACTCCCATGCTTTTTTATCCTCTACGTAATCCTTTCGAGTTATAGAACGATTTCTCAATTAGCTTTCCTTTAATAAAAGATTTGAACTTATTAAGTGACATATTTGTAACTTCTTCTGAGAGTGTATTATAGAAACGTTTATCTTAGAATAATTGTTAATTTTATGCATTCTACTAGAATTTATATCAACTTTGCTTTTGTTTGTTATTCCTACGAGATCGGATCAGCTAGTATAGTATAAACAGTTTACAATCCACAAAAAATGCAATAATACTTAGAAATACTGTGGAATCCTAAACGAAGTAAACCTGTAACATGGGGACAAGCGAAAAAAAAGATGTATAGATATTTTTATTGTACACAGAAATGAATTAGCACATTTTACATATTAGTTAAGAAACAACAATGAGAATTTGAAAATAAATGCGAATTACAATTTTATCAATCTGATAAATGCGTGATAAATATAAAATAGGCAGCATTAGTTCGTATCCAGTCAAAATTTTAAAACGTATACGTAATTAAATGAAAGAAAATATCACACTCCACAAAATCTTCAATAACTCCAAAATTATTGCAGATAGACGTAAGTTATTTTATTAATACAACTTTAACAACATCCTCTGAGTACTAAAAACTGCGACCTCGTAGAAGTATATTATTTTTCTATAAATGGTTTATATTGTAATTCGACCTCGTATTGTTATCTTTCAATAGATGTTATTCTTAGTCTTGTAAAACCGCAAACCAAAGGATTATTGGCCACATGTATTACTTACATAGGATGTGATCCGATTTAATTTTATCTTATTGTTCAACTTTAATGCTTTCAAGCGCAGTCATTTGAAATTAAACTCCTTGTATTTGTCAAAATGTGCTTGTGGAAATCTCATTAACTTCAAAAACATTTTTACGTAAAGACGGAAAGCTAACTGGACATTTTATATTGTACTAGCATTGCCCCGCGATTTTACCTGCGTAGATACCGATCTCGTGGCAGTAAAAAGTACCAAGTCGAACTATAGATTTATCTTCGTTCACAGGAAAGTTTTATTTCGATAAGTTTTTCATTACCTCCTTTCAGATTATTAGATGCTCACTTACATTCATAACCTAATGAATATACATATTTTATTTTACAACGAAGGTATATCTAACTAATACATTTTTTAAATTCGTGACATCATTTTTTTTTTTTTCTTTTTNTTTTTTTTTTTTTCTCTTTTTTTTATTATTAAAAGGCACTTGTCCCAGTTTACAGTTTAGTAACATAAAAAACAAAACAAATACAGGAAACATACATAAAAAAATAAAATTTAAATTAAAATGAATAATAATAATAAATAAATTTTAAATTAGTATTACAATCAAAATTAAATCTAATAATAATAAAAATACTAAATAAATGTAAGGGTATAAGGCTTCCTCGTCATTTTCGTATTTGTACAAATTTATAGTATGTTGTACATTTTTTTTTGTCATGATGAACTGCAAGCCAATACTTAAGAATGGAATTCTTCGGGCACTCCGAACACATCTTGAGGATAGTATTCTGAGAGTCACGAATGCGAGTCCAAAATCATGCGATTCGAGAATGTACGAAAAATAAAAACAGTATAAGTATATCGATGAGTATCATTGGTATCCTTGGAATATGAATTCACCAGTCGCAGGTCCAGTTATGATTCGGTATATCTTTTGAGTGGAATGGCCGATTTTGATAATTTAAAAAGTATTTAACAGGTATTGAAACAGTCTTGAATAAAATAGATTTAATAGGATAAGGATGATTAACAGGGTTTGATTATTGTCGGAACTTTTATTAAATTTTAATCTTTTAAACAGTAGTTGGACATATGGTATCGCAGACATTTTTATAGATATTAATACGTTCTATAATACTGTAGGACATTGTTTTATTCTACCTGCAATAGTTTCCGCAGCGCACGCGACGACAGACTTTTTATGACCATTTTTTTCATACCTTTACATTAATGCATTTTTTTTAGGATCCCTATTTTTGTCGCTCAGTGAAAATGCAGCTTTCTGATAGTGAAAAATTTTTTGAAATAAGTTCTGTAGATTTGGGGTGAAAACGTAACAAACACACATACTTACATACAAAAACACAAATGTTTCCTCTTTATAGGTTTCCATTTAGTTAAAAAATCAAAGAAGTTGTCTTAAATTTAAAGGATTCAAATTGGCAAATAAAGATATTGTCCTTAATTTAATGTTAATCTTTGTCATACAACTTTTTTTAACAATTAAAAAAACGTCCTTCTTACTGTGCCTCTATATCACAAAGAACCTATTGTTCAAACTTTATCTGCAGCAGTTTTGGAGATAGTCCACGAGATTCTTTATATAAGATATCAATAATAGAAATATAATTATATATTTTATTGTATAAATAACTTTTATATTGTTACAGCACCGAGGATGGTACACGAGTTCATTTCGAGGTTTCATTTGAGCCAATTTTTACGGCCGTGAGTACCGCTGAAGTGACCGCTGTACTCACACGTGAACTAGTTACTCCTTACTTTCAAACACTTGGAGTGATTTTAGCTACACTGCACATTGAGGTAAAATATATAATAATTACTGCTAATTCACTTTACACTAATAATTACTATTTTTAAAGGTGGTTATCAATTACACTTTGTTTTTTTTTGTTTGTTACCTCATAACTTTCGACTAGGTGAACCGATTTTGATGATTCTTATTGTATTTGAAAGCTGGTATTTCCCGTGGGATTCCATTTAATCCAGTTCTAATGATGGCAAAACCATGTAAGTCTTAAATTTACATTAATTTCGCGTCACCAGATTTCAATGATTCGTTTTTATTAAAATAATTACTAAAGACATTTCACTGAATATGTAAAGATTTGAAACATGTCTCAAAAATAATTTGGTTATAAAATGTAAAGATAGTAGTTATTGAATAAGTCTATATATTCCTAAATAAAATTAAATAATTGCAAATTAAATTGAATATGTATTTGATTTCTATTAATTTATTTTAGTTTTTAACTTTGTTTAGACCTAAAGAAAAATTATCACGAAATATGACATAATACGATAAAGACATCTAATATAAATTTAATCCAGTTTAAAATAATTAAGATTTTCATATACAACTTTCTTACTGAAATTTAAAAGAGTACTTAGACAATAAAACGCGTGGGAGCACACGAAATGCTCTAATTGAAATTTAATAAACTAATATAATATGGTAACGATTTTGTTAAAAAAAAATACACAACACCCGACTGAGTTTGTTGTGGGCTCTTCTTAAGACAGGACGCGAAGGAATCCACGTTGCTTTCGATTTGATATCGTTCATCAATACTATCATCAGTTTTAAATCAGAATTCGTGTGTGGGAAAAAAATATATGTAACGATTCAAAAGTGCTGTAAAGGCCTACTTGAATAAAGATATTTTAAATTTGAATTTGACTATCTGCTTTTTGGACCAAGGAGTGATCGGGTATATCCTCTATACAATCATTACATATGTTATTTATATCAGAAATAATTATTTCATCTGTTTGTTTACTTCTTACCATGGCTTTACCATCCGAGATTGTATTATTACATGCCATTGGAACAGTCATAACAATATAATTATTTCATATACCGTTTATGCAACGTTTAAATAATATTTCATAAATATTTTTCCGTTATAGGAGAATTCAATCATATCGTCACAAGCTTTAAAAGAAAGTGACACACCTATTACTGAGATATCAACTACTGAAGAAGTGACGTTCGAAGTTGAGGAAGATCTTCGAGAATGTTCTCCACTGACGTTGTCTTTGTGTTCTTATCTTCCTTACAACACAACGACATATCCAAATTTAGTCGGACATTCATCTAAAGAAGCTGTTCTACGTGATCTGGTTGCATTTAGAGAGCTTTTAGATGCAGAGTGCTCTCATTTAGCGCAAGTAATTATTCTTCTTTTATTTCCAACGATAATAATTGGGTATCACTATTAAGTTTTTATTACTTCGATTCAAACTAAATTTTATAAGGTCAATTAGGCAAAGATTTATAGTAAAGGTTCAAATATTATAAACAAAAATAATGACGTTAATTTACATATTATTTCGAAGAGACTTGCCCGAAAATGTCGCTTTATATTTGGCCCTAAAATTGATAGTTAAGATCGAATAACATAAAGTATTATTATATAATGTTATAATTTACTAAACTTCTAATTGATGTCGTAGTTTAATGTTCATGTATCGCTGATTGTTGTAGCGTAATACTTTTATTCGCTTCTAACAGAAGCCCCGGGTTCCATGTCTAGCAGCACAATTTATGTATATTGCGTTCTGCAATGGTTTATATTGTTTTATTAGTGCGTGTGTACAAAGTACACATGTTAGAAATGAAATTTCTTTGGGAAATTAATTTTTATGTCCTGTTTATATTTATACACGTCTAAAACTTTATATTTCCGATTAGCGCGAAGGAAGATTTGTTAGGAATAATGAATTATCATTAAAATATTAAGTGTCGATAGTTAATACAAATGATTTATTGAAATCTCAAATAACGAATTGTAAATAAAAATGTCACGTGTCTTTTGTTAATATTAAAAATTATAAGTAAGTTTTTACTTACGTACTATTTTATGAAAAATAGTTTATTGAATTATTAAATGACGAGTGGCAAATTAAAATGCTACATGTCATTTGTAAATATCAAAACTACCTAACCTTCAAACGAATTAACATAAAAACCGCTACACATTTCGTGACGCTAATCACGCGTTTCATCCGTAAAAATTTTACCCTCATGCGCCTAAAGAAGTTTCGCTTCAACATAGGCATACATTTAAATATATCGCTGATCCCTATTAATAAAGTCGGATCTACAAAATATAACTGTTTACCAGAGCTGTATGAAGTTAGTTTCATTGATAAAACTTTAAAATCTGATGTATAAATTATGTCAAGCTGGAAACGTTACCAGGAGTATACATAGCCTAAATGTTGGAAATCTGAAAATTGAAGTTTTTTTTACGAAACTCTCTTCAAACCACTTCATACTAACTGTTTTGTAAATCGGACTTTCTTCATAGAAACCAGCGATATAGTGAAATGTTTTTTTTTGTGTCACTAAGAAATGCTTTTACGCAACCTTTGTCGGTAATGTGGGGCGCACTGACAAGTCAGAATACCCACTAGAACCCAGCAGAACCATCAACATACTTGGGTGATGAGCCAGAAGTTCGCCTACACAAACTACTCTGGCACTCCGAATACAGCCGACCTTCTCTGCCTTCACCTCTCCATACCTCCTTCAACGACATAACAGATTCGCAGAGGCAATTGCTCTCTAGTCCAACTCGTTAGCAACCATTGCGTTAGCACACTATGCTCACTTACGAGAGGTTTCCTCCGATCAGCGACACCAAGACGTATCAATGAGATCCCCAGACGATAGTGAAACCTATACCTTTAGTATTCAATGAAGTATACGTTGCAGTTTACTACTTTTTTGCTGCCAAATATACAACCCGGGACCTCTGTTAGACAGAGAGGGAAACCCAATTTTATTGTACACTACAAAAAGTACATATGTGCTGTTAGCGATGCGAATTCTGTTTGTTGTTTGTGTAGCTTCCATTTTCTTAATAGGAAACAGCGATATAGGTTCAGTCTTGTGCAAGCTATGGCTTTTAGAAGCCCGAATCCGAAACAATTGGACAGCTTTGATTGTTAACTATTTTTATTTTTAATCCACTCGTTTAATATAATCACTTCAAAAATTATAAAACGTATACGAGTACGTTTTATTGCAATTCGGTATTCTCTATAGGTGTTGATGTCGCTTGTACAATGTAGGCACTGAAAAGCAGCTTAGCCGAGTTCTACGCGTTTTGCATACATGTTCTCTTGTTTTATTTTGATGCATATTGATCAAATGTACCTAATCCATGATATGTGAATAAAGCTCTTTTATTATTACTATTATATGTGTTCAAAAATTAATTTGGATTTCTTATTCCAGGATTTTGTATGCCAAATGTTACAACCAAGATGCGAAGGAGAGAGACTGGTGAGGCCGTGTCGCGCGTACTGCCGCGCCTTCCATGCAGGTTGCGGTGCGCGGTTACCTGACCGCTTGCGCCCTCACTTTGATTGCTCTCGTTTTCCTGACTATTTCGGCCCTGGTTCTTGCTCAGCCGAACCAGGTAACCAGATAACAAAAGTTTAATAAGAAAATTACTTAACTCTTAGATATCCATACATAGTAATACATATAATAAAGTCACTTTCGCTATCTGATCTCTTAAGCTTTTTAAACTTTTTAACGGATATAAATGCAGTTTTCAGCATTAGATGATTCAAAAAGAAGTTTTATCTTTACATACATATACATAGGGCGTAGAGACTTGAAATTTGGTAGGAATATTCCTTTTGCGTAGAGGTCATGTTTATTATTTGTAAAACAATTTGCCTAAATTAATAAAATTGCGACCAAACATTCCACGCAGACGAAGTCGCGGGTTCAGCTAGTATGTTATATATAAAACTAAAAATCGTGTTTAAATGCAATTGCAATTAAACCGCAAATGCTTTTTTTCGCTGGGAAATGCTTTTTGCACGCCGGATGAAGTCAAAACTTATATCCGGGAGTGTGGACTCGCTGGTCGTACCAGGATACCCACTAAAACCGCAAACGCTGGCTAAACCTTATGAGATACATAAAATAATGTATATCATAAAAAGATCGATAAAAAAGTACACAACGGTACATATTTATCTAAAAAGATTTATTTGTAAATATATATCTATCATTACCTCTAAAGGATAACACACAGTTAACATCTTTATCTTATCGCAAAAAAATATGTGGTATTTACAAAGCTATTTAATACAAGTATAAGTATTAGTTACCGCTGTGCTCTGAATAAAGTTTTTTTTACGACGACCATTATTTAGTTCAGTATTAGTAGTTCAGTGGTACTTAAGAAAACTAACATCTACAAGACTTACACGTAATAAAACGAGTACAAATAAATACATATATATTGAATATCTTATTGAAATATGCGGAGCCGCATCAAGATCAAACTTAAAAAAAATAATTGCAAATAACATAAAGCAATCAAAGCAATCTATAAATATTTTTAACACCAGGCCCTAAATTGCATAGAGACACCAAAATTCTTAATATTAATCAACTATATATATTAAAAACATTAGGAAAATTATTAAAAATGAAATCGATTCACAATTTCAATATCAGCAAACATATTATTTGAAGCCGTACGAATCTACAATAAATTACCATAGTCAGTCATATCCAACTCACCCAACATTAATTCTTTACCATTGTAGCATATTTTTTGTTACTTGTTTGTTATTTATCTAACTAAAGCTAACTTGTAAGATGCCAAACTAAATTTATAACGTATAATTATATAATATTTTAATGTATAATTCTCACTCTAAGTGAACTTTGTGTTATTTGTTGAGAAATAAATGTTTTTAAACTTGTTTTAGATTGCGTAGGTGGTCTACAACGCCTGGCACTGTCGAGACGCGCGTGTGACGCGATACCTGATTGCGCAGACGCATCAGATGAACGTAGTTGCTCACACTGCGCAGAAACTGGTCCCGGGGCAATTCGTTGCGCTCTTCTTCCACATTGTCTCCCATCACATTTACGCTGCGACGGAACACCTGATTGCGCCGATGGCAGTGACGAAACGGGTTGCTGTAAGCCTTCTAATGATACTTAATTTGTTTTTCAAGTACAAAACGAGGTACCTGATTTAGTTGTAATATTTACAAATAACATGTGGCATTTGAATTTCCCACTCGTCATTTAATTATTTAATATACCTACTATTTTTCAGAAAATATAAATATTTCACAAACTCTCTTTTCTAAATTTTAATTTCGAAAATAGAATTTCTAATATTTTTATTACTCATTTTTATTTACAACTCGTCATTTGAGAGTTCAATAAATTATTTGTATTAATATTAGACACTTTTAATATATTAATGACAATTAAATTCCTAACATTTTCTAATCTTACTTTTACCTAAGTCCTGAAAATGGAAAGTTTTAGATTTATATAAATATAAACAAGACTTAAAAATTGGGTGGCCAAAGTTTCACTTCTGACATGTGTACTTTTAATTTATTTTTATACACCGACAACTGCATCTATATATGTAATGGTATTCACATCTGACACATAAAAAGTAAGTAAGTAAGTAAGTAACGTCCCACTGCTGGGCACAGGCCTCCTCGCTCATATGAGAGAGGGTTTTTAGAGCATAGACCCACCACGCTGCTCCACTGCGGATTGGCAGGCATAGTACACAAGTGCACTCTCTATTCCTTCACTCTCATAGTCCGATGTGACGGTAATCCGACACGACCGGAGAGAGATCAGGCGCAGGACCGACGGCTTAACGTGCTCTCCGAGGCACGGGGGTGGATCACACCGCCAACTTCCCAACTTCGGGCAAATATTGAGAAAATCTTAATAGAAAACTCAATATTGATTTTTGAATTGGCCCGACCCGGGACTCGAACCCAGGACCTCATGTCTGTAGTCGAACATGCTAACCACTAGACCAATGAGGCAGTCATCTGACACATGGTTAACATTAATTGAAACTCCAACTCACTAATGCAAAGAGAATGATAAAATTAATAATACGATGAATTTCATTACGATGAAGAAAATATTTGTTTTCAGTGTGGGTCGCTCGTTCGCTAGCATCTTGGAAGAGAGAAATAGGCGAAACAACTCTCGGCGCAGTGCGAAGTCGCGCCGGGTACGCCGTGTGGGCGGAGCGCGGCCGCATCGGCAAGATATGTGCGGCGCCTCACGAGGGGGACAAACAAGCCTTAATGAACCTCGCCAACTCGCTTTGCACTGCACTCACGTTCAAGTATTAAAGCTCTTACATTCAACATTTTAACAGATTCACATCCAAATAAATTATCTAAAAGTTCTCTATTTAAGTAAGATTTCACTATAACAATAATAATTTATCTACTTACCAAAAATATAATGTTATGTTACTGTTATTATTTTGTCTGCTGCACTAGGCGAAACCTGTGTTACAGCTGCCAGTGCCGACTCTCTATGGTGTATTGTTAAAAGCCCTTATTATATGTTGTGTTTCAAGTAAAATTTTTTACAAAATTTGATAAATATTACTGAGTATATATATTATATGGTATTTTTCAGGTAGAATATATTTATAGATGTTTGTGTAATGCATAGCCGTACGTATGTGTAAAAGTGGTGTGGGTTAATGTTACAGTCGCCATCCTTTTTAAACACATTCACATTTACATTTAAATGTAATGTATTGTACATTTATGTACTAATGATAATGATGATTTATATATTTATATTTTTAAATAGGACACCAACAGGTTACAGTAGTAATATGCAAATTATAAAAAAATAGTAAATAACAAAAAGTAATTATTGCAAACCCACTTACTGTTTGCCACAGCATGCAAAAAATATATACTAAGAGGAATAAAAATAAGCAATGAAGAAAGAAACGAAAGAAAATTTAAAAAAATCGTAATAATATTTAAAATTATCTAAAAATTATCTAATACTAGGCAACAAGATCTACATCAGGACAGGCAAGATAGTGATTTATAATTTTCCTTTTAAAGGATGCAAGACTATCACAACTTATATCTATATCAATTGATTTACATATTTTATTATATAGCATAAGTATTCTAATTACTGGTGCTGAGCAGCCAAGGTTAGTTTTAAATACATGAGGTTTAAATGGTAAAAAGTTTTTAATACGACTACAAGGCGTAGGTATCCTAAATGAAATTTAATATAATAAGTCAGATGCATCTAAAGTCATGTTAAGTAATTTGTGTAGCTTTCTACGGTTGTAGAGAGATAGAATCTTATAATATTTAAGTCTGGAACCAAGGTTAGGATTCACATCACATAACTTATCCCCAAAAGTAACCTAGTACAAAAGCTGTAGTAACATAGTACAAATAATATCAAAGAAGGACTTAAAAACAAAATTTGAGGTTGCATACTGAACCGAGAATCCACATCCTGAGTCGAATATGCTTTTCTTTATCATTACCTTTTATATTCAATACTAAAATTTTTCGGCTTTTCTTATTAACAAACTTCTCTATGAAATAAATAATTCTTTTCTAAAGCACGTGTTCGATGTTTTTGTTGCCAATTACTTATAACCAAAACGCTAAGTGTAAAACGCTATTACATAAAGATCTTTTTCTCTATTTGGGATATTTGACATCTCTATTATATTTTCAAGTATATGTTGTTCAATTTCTTGCGAGCGTTGTTATAATGTACCTACAATGATTTAAATCCGGAAATGTATTTAACAGAATTGCTGTATCAGCTGAAGCAGTTCCTGATGGCGAAGAAGATACCGATGAATCCACTACTGAAGATAGCATGATAGAAAGAGTCAAAAGGGATGCTCCTGAATACGTTGAAGTAGTAGATCCATCGGCGGCGGAAATTTCTTTTATTAAAAGTGATTGTCCACAACGGAGAGTTATTAAAATTGTTTGCGATCAATTGGGTGAGTGAGGTTGTTATTACGGTACTGAATGATGTAAAAAGACCTATAAAGTTAGCCTAGAAAAAATTTAAAAGAATGCGCATATTTAACTGACAAAAACAATAAAATTTATAAAATCAACTAAATCTATAATATACTTATTTTTATTTAACGGGAATCTGATAAAATAAGTACTTCAAAAACTATCTTACGCGTCTCTTACATAAAAAAAACACTGAAAGGATTCTCAATTGACATACAACTTTGTGTTATGTATATAAAAAATTTTCATGACATTTAGACTTTTTTATAGTTTTATGGTTCAAAAACGGTTATAAAAATAGATCTGTGAAGCGTTTCAAAATGATTCCGACGTAGTCATCTAGAATAGTAATAGAACTGCCTCATTGGTCTAGTGGTTAGCATGTTCGACTACAGACATGAGGTCCTGGGTTCGAGTCCCGGGTCGGGCCAATTCAAAAATCAATATTGAGTTTTCTATTAAGATTTTCTCAATATTTGCCCGAAGTTGGGAAGTTGGCGGTGTGATCCACCCCCGTGCCTCAGAGAGCACGTTAAGCCGTCGGTCCTGCGCCTGATCTCTCTCCGGTCGTGTCGGATTCCCGTCACACCGCACTATGAGAGTGAAGGAATAGAGAGTGCACTTGTGTACTATGCCTGCCAATCCGCAGTGGAGCGGCGTGGTGGGTCTATGCTCTAAAAACCCTCGCTTCTTGGAGTGAGGAGGCCTGTGCCCAGCAGTGGGACGTTAATGGGCTGCTACTTACATCTAGAATAGGCTTTTGAACTATTTTTTCATTTTATTTATTTATCACCAGACATACAATGTTGTTATTTCAAATAATGATCGATAACTACTAAACTATAAACGGTGTTTTAGTAATCATGTCTTTGCTGATTTACAAGCGATTGCAATCAACAATATATCTGGATTTTATGCTGTTTTACTTAGCACTTTTACGGATCATTTCTGTCGTATTCCTGTTCAACATAAATCTAGAAAATAATAGATAAGAACCCGCTAACTTCACCGAACTGTTCATACAACAGTTTTTTTTAAGGATATAGCATTTTGAAATGTTTAACAGAATGTGGTTTAACATCTGCTCGTGGGAGTCAAGCTTCGCAAGGAGTGGAAGGATTGCCGAAAGGCGCGCGTCCTGGAGACTGGCCCTGGCATGCCGCGTTGATTAGAACACACGTTCACGCTTGTGATGGAGTCCTCATTCATCCCGCCTGGCTTATTACCACTGCCTCTTGTTTCCAGGTTAGAAAAATAATTAAGTTTATCTTTATCTCTGTATGAATTAAAGACGAAGGTTTTAACGCTCGTTGTGGAAATCTGGAGCGAGCGTCAAAGTATTAATAAATTACTTAGTTTGCAATATTATTCTTTATTCTCAAATAGTTAGAGAATAATATTTCAAACTTTAGCATCTTAGATTAAAGAAAGATCCCCAGTGAACACGTGACCTTAAAATGAGGTCATTAATTTGACGACAAGCTACGTAGATGTGACGTGATGGTACATATTACGTACATATTACGTACGTTAAGAAGTGTAAAATTAATTCTGACATATCACAATATCATTTGGACATTAATTTGACGAGAGCTTGGGTCAGAAATCATTTGCCAGGATTGAGCATACGATTTTTCAAAAAGAAACCACAAACAGCTTCAATTTTTTTTGTCTCTTCAGAAATATTTAAGAACATTGTTAAACACAAAGGTCATTGTTATAATGTAGGAAATAAGACAATATATAAAAATGTTTCAATTGGAAATTATACAAAGAACAATGACTTTTTATACATTTTCAATAATATTACCAGATTAGCCTTAATTTTATTTTGTGATACCTTTTTAGAATACCTAAATATTAAGGTTTTGAATTGATTTCGTTATTTATGTTTTTAGGGACAACCAAAAGCAGAATGGACAGCAAGATTAGGGACAGTACGGATTCAGAGCACCACACCTTGGCAGCAGGAAAGACGGATTGTTGGCATGGTGCGGTCGCCAGTCGAAGGAAGCATGCTAGCCATGGTACGACTTGAGGAGCCTGTTGAAATGACCGACTTCGTTCGCCCAGCTTGTCTTCCAGAAGACGGTTTTAAGGCAAACGAACACACTTGCAATACCCTAGGTTGGACAAGAAATAGAGACCAATTGCAGAGAGTACATGTAGTACCAACATCTATGAATACATGCGAGAATGTCAGCATTACAACAGGAAACGGAATATGTGCTGAGCCTCTATATGACCAAGACGACTGTGATGTAAGTTATATTTTATAATAACCATATGGGTCATAGAAAATTATTGTAAATTATATAATCTTATGAGCCCAGCCATTTTTTATAATATACTCATTCTTTATCGTTATTGTGACGGGACAATTAGTCTTTGTGAATTTAATATAATTTTAATTACAGATTTTCAAAAATTGAGGGGTATATAGAAAAAAAATTATACTCTAAATTTACCATATCGGACTACAGCGTTTTTATTACATAGATAAATGGACTTAAATTTTTGGGTGATTCTCATAAGAATCTCTTAAAATTAGAAAGACCGGAAAATTATATCACTAATAATTTTTTCAATAAATCCTGACTAATATAGAATATAGAACTTGTCTCAAATAAAGAAATTATTATTATTACGCTACGAATAAATTTTCTTTTAGGGAGGACGTCGTCTGTTTGGCTAGGTTATATACAATACTTTTTTATTAAAATACATAATTTAATTTGTAGGAAGAGGAATACGCTGGCAGTTCAATGATGTGTTTTGACGAAAAATCCAAACACTGGTCCTTAATAGGGGTAAGTGGATGGAGAATTGCCTGCTCAAAAATTGGACTTGGTAGACCCCGTATATATGATGCAGTAAATTCGCATATTGAATGGATAAGAAGAACGATTGCTAACTCCTCAAGGTGATTTTTAACGGAAATAAAAGACTGCTGATGTTCAATATAAATTGTTGTGTATTTTATTTTGTTTTGTTAAGTTTTATGTATATAATTGATATTTTGTATATGAAAATTTAAAATGTATCTCAAGTAACACAAAACAGAAATTAATGTAATATAAAACTTGGCTTTTGTCAATTATTTCACCAAAATATTTTCCTGATTTATATTTATCTACATTTATTTGTGACTGTATAGACTAAATATTGTAGTTCTTTTGTATTAAGACAAATTTAATGAAAAATGTTATAAGGACTTTATCTCTCAACCTGTTAATTACAACAAATGTAGTTAACAGGTTGAGAGATTAATTGAGGTTGACTTTAGTATTCAAATTTAGTATTATAAAGTTAAAAATTTACTAAAGCAACAAAACTTATGTTTAATATTTCATGCATGACAAATTAAATGGAAAAATGTCAACATTTACTTGTACTTTGAAATTAAATGTAGCAGTGTTAGGTTATGGGGAAATTCAAGAGATGTTACTAGCAAATCTCATTACTGCTTTTCTTTTGGTGAATCAGATGTATATTTAATGTTTTATTCTTTTTAACATTTGCAATAAATTTGCTGGATCAAACAGAAAGACACAGCTATTATTTTAATAATTCCAACAGACATCTGAAATTTATTTATTTGTATAGATATTAAATTTAAAAACCGCTTATGATTTTTAATTAGCATTGTTTTTTTAACTTGCAACCTCTATTACAATCCAACAATAAATTATGTAAATTTTGAGAGTAGGATAGAATGTATGTAGTGTATTTATTTATCTATATGGATGTATAGAGTATTTCTACAAAATATGTTTTGAATGAATATTTAGGTATGCCAATTGTTAACATATATTTCAGTCATCCCACCATAATTACCACATTGATTTTGAAATGGATCAAGATGAAAAATTTTAAAAATACATAGTCTTTGGTCCCATAGGAATATGAGGAAACCTACTCTTCATGAGCATTAGCATCACAAAAGAAGTAACTTGGTATTTTTACCTTGTCAAGTCTATTGAATGAATTATTATGGAGTACCCATGATGAATGAGAGTGACGCTGTTTCACTTATATATTTATATATATAATATATACTAAAAAGTTACACCTATTACATTTTTGTAACTGAAAACTGCAACAACATGAGGTGTATAAGATTGTTCTTTGTAAGTACTTTATGATATTAGCATAGCATATAGTTTTATTTATAGATAGCAATAACATAACCTGTAAAATAAATTGTACATAATGTGTTTCAAAGTAAAATACCAAATTATCAATAAAATGATTTTATAAATTACTTTTTTTGTTTCATTACTCAAACAGTCTATAAGTATAAGTAAAAATAATAAAATATTTACCAGCTATATAAATTAGACCACCATAAAAACCAAATACAACAAAGCATCTATAAATACAAACACTCAATTATCTGAACATTAATCACACACAATTACATTCATTTGTTGATTAAAAGTTGACAATTTTATAAAAAAGATATAAAAGTATTCACTTTTTTTAAAAGATATGTATGTATAGGTAAGTATGCACTATTTTTATGAAAAAATTTATGATCTTGTCCCAAAAACCCACATTATCAGAATGTCTCAATCCCAATTGGTACATTTATTCAAGGTTCGCGTAAAACTAAGTTATAAACCTAAGTTCTAAGAGAATTAACTTTTAATTCTGTCAAACTTTCAATAACTTCTATTAGATTAACTTGGGTAACAAAATTGGGTTAGAGAATAAAATTCGCTTTTACATGATTAAAAATTTATTTAATAAAACTATGTAATAATATAGTTGCATTACAACCCTACATAAATAACTACTTAAGTACACCCTCTTCTCTAAGCTCCTGTTTGATTTTGTCTTGAATATTTTGTGGATAATTCTTTAACTCTTTATTTATATATTCATGAAGATCAACCAAAGGCTTATATTGGAGATGAACTACTTGAGCTCCAGCCAGCATCGACAGCAAAGCCGTGACAGAAAACGATATATACTGTCCCCAAGTTACACCGGCAGGCATTTTAAACAGCTGAATATTTTTTTATTTTATCGTCAATAATATCTTTGGCTTGGCGTTTTTTAAATGTATTGTAAAAATTTACTTCACCCACCCTCCAATTAATCATGGAGTATTCCAATGCTGCACCCAATACGAAGAACATTGGAAGAAATCTATAAATTCCAAACCTCTTCTTTCCTGGCCATTTGTTTACAAATTTATGAATCCAACCTATTCTCATTTCATTGGCATATTATTTACTGCAATGTAACTGTAAAGTTTAAATTCACATTACCAAAGCTTTCATTGTTAAATGATAATTATATTTAGCAATACTTAAAAGTTAGAATTAGGTTAAGTCCAAATGTCATTGTGAATGTTTGTTATTTTGATATTTTTGTTTTGAAATTAAACTTTGACGACTAAGTAATAAGATTTGAATTTAATTGTAATAATTTGTAATTGATTGTTAAACTGGCAATTTTTACTCTGTGCAACGCAGTAATGTGTGATTTTGATATCGAATAACTCACCATGTCTACTCGACTAAACTGAAACTAAAACCTATACTAAATCTGCAACATACATTTATGAAACAATAACTAATTTATGCGTGATGTGTATATAATAAGAAGCATATAACCACGTTTTATATTTTTCTTCACCTACAAATATTTCATATTAAAAACACAAAAAAAGGTATGTTTATTGGTCAAGATCTATACAATTCATAACCAGGTAATACTGCAAACTTTTACAAGTAAATGCCTCAAAGCTTGATGTTCAACATATATTTTATTACTTAGTTCATAGTATTTCCAGTATATCCCTTCCAAGTATCAGTATTCAGCTATCAGCTGATCACGTGATACAAGTATTATAAACGTATAGATATGCAGTTAGGATAGCAATATTACTATTTGTTATATAATAATTGTACACAAAACCAAACCTTGAGTCTTAAAGTATAATTTTCAATAACAAAGTTATCGAAATAAATGTAACAATCACAGATGTTCTTGCAGTATTCAGTATAAAATGTATTTTAAATAAAAAAATAGGTAAGGTTTACAAATTATTGTATTTATTTCCGATAAATAATTAACCTTGCCTTCTATAGAATAAAAACCACATTTGACATATTTGACATGCAAAGAATGAGAGCACGTTATTAGGTACTTTATTTATTGTTTTGGCAGTTGGCACCCCTATATGCCAAAACATTACTTAATAATAATAATAACGTTATTTGAATGACAAACTACAAAACAAAGCAGTCGTATGTAAATATATATTTTCAATATTGAATGAGTGTATTTTGTATTATAACCATATGTGTATTAATAATAATCTAATAAAATATGCATATTACTCGTCATGTACGTAGCTGACAATTGAGATATAAAAAAAACTATGTAATGTATTGTAATAATGTGAAATTGAAATGAGAAAAACGAGTGCTAGAAGTAAAGTGTATAATAAGTCCTTTTTTGATAATGTGCCTTCAACTAAATTAACAGAAAGTATTCGTTTAAAACTGCATACAGAGAGCTGGGGTTTATTGACTGATTATACCATTGAATCGGTTAAAATTAATAGATATAAACCCAACCATGTTACATCCACAGCAGTTCTTAAAGTGGCTGACATATCAGGACAAGTCACTTGTGTCCTGAAAGGCAAAACAGTGGGATTATTATTTGGTTTAACTAGTGAGGAATGGTCAGAGATTGAAAACATGTGTGAATGTGGGCAACAGTTGTTCTATAGATATTTTAAAGATGGTCCAAGTTCAGACTTTAGTTGTGAGCAAAAGTTGTTTTATAACTTTTGCTGTACTAACCAAAAAGAAGATGTGTTCATTGCAATATTTTGTAGAACACATAATACCAGGAGTAAAGATAAGGATGATTCACTAATTAATATTATGGAACTTCAAAAACAAACTTGTCATTGTTTTAATTTATACCTAAATAATTTAAGGGCTAAGTAATACCCCAAATGAAATCATGGATATCTTAAGTTTAATAAAGTTATTTTAATTACAAGGTACTGGTTTTTATATGACATATTGTTAGTTATTGAAATTAACTTGCTTATATATACCAAAAACAAATTAAGTTTTACAAATGCTATTAAGTTAATGGTCTGACTTTGAGCTATTATGGTGAATCATACACAATGTTATGATCTATATACTGAAGATATTAGTTAGTGTATTTTCATTACAAAGCAAAACAAACCTACTCTCCTATAAAAAATGACAAACTGCAAATATTAGTTTTGTAAAATAAGCATAAGTTGTTTCCTTTTTGATATGCGCACAACCAAAGTATTATCTATTTGGATTTGTTATATCACATTGTTTTTGTGACATTTAGGTGAAAATTATCTACTTAATTTATGAAAATTTAAGTTTTGAAACCACATTTGGATTCTTAAATTTGTTTCACTAATATTAATAATATATATTTTTTTCTCAACATTATTTCTTTTACTTTTTGTCTTATCAACAGATTCAATAGTAGTTAGTAATTACTTTAAGACAAGCTATAAATTTTCTTTCATTGATGACAGATTAGTTCTTGACTGTAATTTCCCTTGACGGTAAGTGATGTTAAAGTTTAAGATTAAAACACACAGGCCAAATTACCTTTTATGATTTCTACATATCATACCTTAAGGGCTTTTACTGATGGGGTTGTTACAAGATCTTTGGTTTTTTTTAATGCAGAGTAATAATATCCCTGCTCAAATGACTTATTGGTGTAGTGATAAGCTTGTTCAGGTTCTAGTAAATTCTCAGTATTTGCCCACAGTAAACATATAAGAATAGAGTTTATGTGCGTGATTAAGCACCAGATACTGTTATGTAATTAACATGTTCTAATTAATGCTAACTAGTGATGCTAACTAAATTAATATGTTAACAGTATTATTTTTTATGGTTATTTGTCCAGGGGTATCATTCACATAGTTCTTGATGCTGTGGGTTATGCTACTGTCAACATGGTTAGCTAAACTTCAATGTAATTGGGGCAATAGCTTTAGAGTATCATTTCTCTTATAACCAATTGATAGTCATAAAAACACTGCATCGCCAATTTTAATCATAATCTTTATTTCTCCGGTAAATACACAGTACAGTCACAGTTATATTTAATAAATTAATTACAAGAAATTTAAGTAATTAAAATATTAATAAATATAAAATAAAGTAATTAAAAATCGAAAACGAAATCTATTTATTTAGACTGTGGTGCACGGTTGTTTTTGCAGCAACAGCCGATATTGAACACAGAACATATTTAGTTATTTCATTTAAAATGGAAGTGTCATACGCATAACTCTCGGACGAAATCGTGGGTGTATACCTGATACAAAAATTAATATTACTTCTATACTTTATTTCGGGATTTCAATATTGAAATTTGAGATAGGTTGCGTTTTGCGCAGCTAACAGTTACTTATTTAATAAAATCTGAGACCTAAAAAATATGATCCTATAATTAACGTAAAACCAATCGCATTATCAATTTTCGAATTAAACAGCATTTGCCGATGCAAAGTTTTATTACAATAAAGGTAATTAGCAGCCTGTTAACTTTTCACTGCAGGGCACAGGCCTCCTCACTCATTCCTATGAGTTGAGAGGGGGTTTTTCGATCATAGACCCACCATGCTGCTCCACTGGGGGTCGGCAGGTGTAATACATAAATGTATCTATCACAAGTGTACTCTCTATTCCTTCCCACTCTGATGTAACTGCAATCCGACACGATCGCAGAGAGATCAGACGAAGGCCCATATCAAATCAAAATATCTTTATTCTAGTAGGCATATTACAGCACTTTTGAATCGTTAATTTTTTTTTCCACACTCTAATGTACGTCTGACTCAAGAACGACTTCAAATCTAAGGTTACGAGGGTTCCTTCGCGCTCTGATCTGAGAAGAGCCCATAACAAATTCAGTCGGGTATTTTGTATTTTTTTGTTACCATCATCATTACAATATCATATTTTTTTTAACGCTGGGAAATCCTCGTTGATACTTGGAATACTCGGGAGGATGTTCCAGGGTATGCCGGACTTATAATGGCTAAAACCCAAAAGTGCTCCTACATCACTCCGAAACGGGGTCACGAGAACGCGACTGACAGACATTCGCAACCGGAAGACTCTCACCGCTATGATCCGCTGCACTTGGCGCAGCAATGTTCTGGAGCGTGGGGTGAGAGTATGTGTCCATTTGAGAGCTCCGTAGAGCGCCATACAGCGTACCACGCCCGAATAGAGCCTACGACAACTCACGCCTGGCCCTCTTACATTTGGTAGAAGCCTGCTCAATGCTCCAGTCGCCCTCACGATCCTGGGTGAGAGGCGCTCAAAATGTGCTTCAAACTTTCTCCGGGTATCAAGAATAAGGCCGAGGTACTTCATAGTACGCTCGATGCTGATGGAAGTTCCCCCTACTATTAGTATTTCTCCGACTGGAGATGCTTTCCGAGGCCCGTGAAACCGAAGGGCTTCAGATTTATTCATTACAACCTCAAGTCCCATACGGCGAATCCGCTCCATAATCTGCGCTACTGCTGCTGTCGTAAGGACACGCGCACAATATCATATTAGTTTAATATATTTCAATTCAAATTAGAGCAATTCGTTCACTCCCACACCTTTCTATCGTCTAAGTAATCTTGCAACTTATAATCCGATTTTTCTATCAACTTTCTTTTAATAAAGACTTTGAATTTATTAATTGACATCTCTAGAACTTCTTGTGGTAGTTTATTATAGAAACGTATATCGACATCTGAACGTGCTCTCCGAGGCACGGGTGTGGGGCACACCACCAACTTCCCAATTTTGGGCAAATACTGAGAATATTTTAACAGAAAACTGAATATCAATTTTTAACTCGCCCGGATCGGAACTCGAATTCAGGACCTCATGTCCGTAACCGATCAAGCTGACCACTAAACCAATAAAGCAGTTTTACTACAATATTTTATAAAAATAACTGGTTTTACCCGCGTAGATACCCATCTCGTGGCAGTAGATTTCCTACTTACTTTCGTTAACATAAAAGTATAATATGGTTTGATTATTGTCGGCACTTTTATTAACTTATAAAATGTAAAAAAGTAGTTATAGTGGCATAACTACAGTAGTTGGACATATAGCATCACAGACTATTTTGTAGATATTAATACATTCTATAATACCGTAGTATTTTTTTGTTCTATCTTCATTAATTTACGCAGCGCACGTGATAACAAATTCCTAAACTTCTCTAACTAAATCTAACCCAAGAGTTCCATTAGTCATTTTTTTAGATCCTTATGTCGTTTTTGAGAAAGTAATATAGTCTATGTCGCCTAGTGAAAATGCAGAAAACAAATTTTAAAATCGGTCCAGTATTTACATATATACAGACACACAAATGTTTCCTCTTTATAATATTAGTTTAGATAATACGAAAGTTACATATGATTTATGTATATTTGTAAGAATTTAAAAGCTTTGGTAATAGCGACGACATTCGCTTCAATGCAGTCACACGTAAAAAGTAGTATCTAAGAATTACGAGACTCAAAAGGTCATTGCACCCTAGCGTTACAAGTTTATTAAATTATACCATTGAATTCCTGAAAATGAGGTTTTTAAAGTTACATATACTTCTACCTTCACGTGTTATTAATTTTTTACAAAAATATTTTGAAAGAAAAGCCTAAAGCTTACCATTTGGTGTGTGGCAATACAAAAAAGCGTAGGAAGGGACCTGTGTCTGGGTTGTAGCTTGAAATCTATTGTGGGCGTTGACATCGAATCAGTGCCTACAATGTTTTTGCGAAGAGAAGAAATAAAGTTATTTATTTTGAGAGCTAAAGTTTCGTGTCGTATAAGCTGCGAACGAGTCAGTAGGTTTCGCGCTAGCGCAAAAAGCGAACGTGAGCGCGTTTAAAGGTGTGCGTCATACAAATCCGAGTGTAGCTGCAACGAAATAAGCAATCCGACAGACATGGAAGTGGCGGGTCAATGGCGCCGGCAGTGGGCTGGCTCTGCCGAATACGGAAAGGTAAGCCCAAATGCCCAGCAACCATTATCTAAGATGCCCTATAACACAAATCATTAAGTAAAGTAATAGCTATTTATATTACACACTCGATGACAATAATAACGCTACAGTTAATGTAAATATATACCGTACACACGTATAAATTAGAAGCATTATATAAAGAAGCTTTTCATTGATATCATAAAACATTGCATACGAGTTTTGCTGGTTTTTTATCTTATGAGGAGGGTTATAGCGTTTCGGTTTACAGGCGGTCATTGCCAAAAGTATAAACCTGTTGTTTCCTTATGTGGTGTAAAAACGTTGCGACCCGACCGCCCGAGCAAGTAATATCTTGTGATAGGCGAAAATGAATCACTGAGTTGTTCCATAAAGGTCAATACCAAGATAGGTACTATATTTTATCTGGACTCGACGAGTTTTATCTTTGTTTTTTATTTTTATTATATTTGGTAAATAATTTGTTTTTTGTAAATGAAAAAGCCTTTTTCGTCTGTGTAAGACGGCGGTTAATAACCGTTAAATGATTAAATTTGCATTTAGATACCTAAAGGCTAATTAAAACGTGTTTATTTTTCGAAAACCCTTATATAGTTACAGTAATTGGTAGAAATTACTCAAGATATTTTTAGAACCTGCCTATTCGTAGAAGTCCGACAGTTACGTCCACTAATTTTTTTTATAAATCATTAATATCATGTATAAACTTATTTTTCTTTTGAATAAGTTGTAGGTATGCACAGCCCATGATTTACTAAAGCAGCTGTTACTAAACACATGCATATAGGCTGCAAAATATTCCCTTGCATTCAAAATTTTATTATAATGCGATAACAATAAATATAGAGCAAAGAAATAAAAACAAACTTGTAATTACATATTTTAGAGTGGAGAAGGTTCAGAAATCATTTGTCGGGTTGAGCATACGCATTTTTAAAAAGATACCGCAATCAGTTTTAGATTAGCCTCCACATAATTTTAAGAGATATGTCAAAAACATACTTTTACAAAAGGCATATTATAATGATGAAGATTATTTAGGCGATAGAAATGTTTGGACTTAGCTTACAAAACTATCTTTAAAAGAGAAACCGTTGAGTTTCTTGCTGGTTTATTCTCACCGGAATAACCTTTCCGAACCGGTTATAGATTTGTTACCAACGGACAGACTACTGACGATTCTAAATTGCTTTTTGAACCTACTTGAATAAGGAATGTTTTGATTTATGATAATCATGTTTTAATGCAGGAGAGTGAATGCAGGGAATATGGTAAATGGTGCTCTGTACGCCTTTATGAATAGCCAGATGGTTTCTCAAAGGGCTAGACTGGCAGTGCATGCTGGAGTGTTGGTGCCAACACTTATGTATGGTAGTGAAAGTTGGGTATGGCAGAAGAATCACAAAAGTAAAATAAATGCGGTAGAGATGAGAGCGTTGAGAAGCATGAGTGGATTAAAACTGAGTGACAGAGTGAGAAATAGTGTGATAAGAGAACGTTGTGGTATAAAAGAAGACGTAGTGACTAAAATTGAAAAAGGTATGCTTAGATGGTTTGGGCATGTAGAGAGAATGAATGAAAGGAGACTGACAAAAAGGATTTATGAGTCAAGAGTGAATGCGAAAGTTGGAAGGGGAAGACCGAGGCGAACGTTCCTGGACCAAATCCAGGACATTTTAAATAACGGCCAGGTCAAGAGTACTCTAAACCGACGAACTTGTATGAAAGGTTTAATGAGATTGAAAGAAGCGAAGGAGATATGCAAGGATCGTGGCAAGTGGAAGGATGTTGTCTCTGCCTACCCCTATGGGAATGAGGCGTGATGCTATGTATGTATGTATGTATGTTTTAAAAAAATTACACCAATGCAATTACACTATCTGTAATAGAAAAGGGAACTATTTATAAATGCTAGCTAATCCGCGCATCTTCGTATTTCGATAAAAAAAATTGAGGGTAGGAGTAAAAGGATATAAAATAACTATTTTCAGACCTACCAATTATAGACAAAAAATTGATAAAGCCATTTTGGAGGAGTTCGATGACACCATAATTTTATATATTGACGTAATTTTTTTAAATAAAATAATTTCCCAAGAGAATATAAAACAATAAGTAACTAAACATCAATGTTTGTGCGATTACAATTGTAAGTTATAAAATACACAGCCATTGTAAACAGAGAAAGTGTCAATTGCAAAGAAACTGCCGACTTCGATCTTTCCTGTGGCATAGGAAAACTTCACTTTAATGTGAAAGTCATTTCCTGCAAAACTGTGAATTAACATTAATTACGAAAACTACATAGTAATACTCCGTTAAGTGTGGTGTTAGTCGTTAAAAATTACATAATCAGTTGCCGGGTTTCGTTTTGGTTTCATTTAATTTAAACGTCATTACGTGATCGATTGTGAAAAATTAATTTTTCACTAAAAATGGTAAAGTTACAGACATTATTTTATGTAAAATAAATAAGACAAATGTAGTTAATTGTGGACTGAGGATTCTAGAAATGATACTTGGACGCGTTGAAATCTTTTACGTCTGTAAACGTAAAGTACTCTTATATTAATGGTCTCGTATGCGTATTGGTACGAGTACTTTCTTTGTTAGTAGAGGTCCTAGATTTGATACCTGACATTGCGAAAATTGTATTGTCGTATAGATCTGAAATTTAACGGCCGCGCGGGCGAAGTGATGGGAATATTCGCTTTGCTAGCGGAGGTCCTGGTTTCGACCCGCGGCAGGACGAATTTAGGATATTGTATTTTCTAATTTGTCTGAGTCTGGACTGATGGGAGGCTTTGGCCGTGGCTAGTTACCACCCTACCAGCAAAAACGTACCGCCAAACAAAGAGATTTGTGTTCCGGTACGATGCTGTGTAGGAACCGTAAGGGGTATATCGCCTCTTATCCAGATTAGCGCGCTTCCATCTTAGACTCTATCATCACTTACCATCAGGTGAGATCACAGTCAAACGGTAATCTGTCAACAATAAAAAAAAATGGAGGCTTCGGTCGTAGCTAGTTACTACACTACCAGCAAATATAAGTACAAAAATTGCGTTCCTGTACGATGCTGTGTAAACCATTAAGAGGTAAATTACCTCTTAGATTAGTGCACTACAATCTTCGGCTATATCATCACTTACTATCAGATGAGATTACAGTCAATCGCCAACCATTTTTAGGACATTTTTTAATAGTTATATTTCATTAACAAAAAAATTATTCAATACAAAACACGATATCTTTAAATACTTTGAGTTATCGTTTAAGCAGTTTTCTTTATATTGTGTATTAAATTTTATTTTCACATTTATTATGTTTCAGATGTCATAAGTTTAAAAAAATAACCTAATATTAAAAGACTAATACTATTAGTAAATAAACTTTTCTTGTATAGCTTACTATTCTATTCAGACAACGTTTTCACTGAGCAAAGTGAAAGCTATGAACTATTGACTATGTCGTGTGTGTATCTTCTATCTGTTACTGATTTCTTATGCATTTGGGATGAGCAATGAGCTAGGATTTATGACCATATCGTTCTTTTGGGAGAATGTTGACACAGTCCTAAATTTTATCTCGACACAGCAGAATCCAGAGTAATATATATTTACTTGTTTTAAAAGCTCATTCAACCCTTACTTAAACCGCAAAATGTAACTGGTTGATTTAAACGTTTAAGTTTCAAACAGCTTTCTCATATATTAAACCTTTTTCATTTTTTTCACTATTCTTTCAAATCATCTTTGATTTAAACATTAAGAATCGTCTATTAGAAAATACTAACGATTTTAATCTACACTATCTATGTACTACTCTTTTTTTACTATCAATTAATTTAACCTTTTCTTTTAAACAATATACTAATTTGTAAAACACACTTCTTCAATTACCGTAATATTAAATGTTTTCTTTGATCCTTTGTAGTGAATTTATTACGTATTTTAAAAATAATAACAGAATCAGTAAAATACCGTAACGCAAAATACTTGGATTGCATCTTAAAGATCATTAGTTGCTAACCACAATTTATTATGAATTATATCTACAAAACGACTATAGCATTAAACATTATTTTTCTTTACCTATTTCGTACTAAACTAAAAGCGAACTGTACCTATTTAACAAGTTTGTTTAAAACAATAAAAACGTATAAATATTAACTTCCGAGGACATTTTGATGATGCGACTGATAATGATTAAAGAAGCGTCCTTAAAATATAACATATTTATTTTATTGTTAATCTAATAGTGAGTTCTTTGAAGTTAACGAAAGTAGCGTTGTATTGTTTTCGCAATTATTTTCTTACAGTAATCGCAAATTTTTAGATGAATAATCACACTATCCAAAGCATTCAAAGTTTTAATGAAGAATACCCTACAGCAGAGTCCAGAATTTCTTGTGTCAAAATCGCATGCATTTGAAATCGACAGAACTGACGATTTGGCATAGAACGCCATTATTTGGTTGATTTAGCGAAATACTACTGATGTCATTAACATTTACACCTTTTATACTTAGCACTCTGGACTTGCAAAAAAATTGAAACATGTACACCGTTGTAAATAAGAGAGTATACATATCTATAACAAAATAAATCACAATGCCGCTAATAAAATAAATTATGTGGAAGAATAATCGTGATATGACTCTTAATATTATTTAAACAAGTCCGAGCTTTGTTTGGAAAATTACTCTGCATTGGTCGTGCAATATCCCGGAAATCCTGTGCAAAGGCCGCTTCGAGGCTGCGCCGCACAACTCCGAATTTATACTTAATATAATTTTAATAGGATTTGTTTTTAGACGATTTGATGTTATTCAAATATCGATATAAATGTATGTAATAAATTTTAAAGTATATGATCATCTCTTTATGTCAAGGATTTTGACAGCCTTGTAGGTGTTATGGAGTGAGTATTTAATTTGCTAATAGACATCCCGGCACCATTAACTTCATTTATTTTTTGAGACGCAGTTGTCCGGGTATTTCAGACACGATACTGAAAAAGCATGCTGTTGCAAATTTGCTCTTCAGAAGATGTTAACCCGGCCATATTCTATCAAAACACTGAAGTACTAAATGAAATGTTGAGCAAAGGGACTGATTCATTTATAAATGTAATGGTATACTTGTTTACTCCACAAACATGAGTGTAGTGTCTTTACCAAAATACCTCTTATCAAGGACAGGTGAGAGAAGTCTACGAACCTCTCATCACCTCACATTTACAATAACTGCTCACAAAACTAAATTCTTTGGTAATTCTTTTTCGGTGCAAAGCAGCAGTTCAGTTGTGGAACGATCTTCCTCTTGTAGTGAGGGAAGCACAATCGCTCGTGATATTTAAAAGAAAAGTTACCAATTATTATCTTTCACTTTGTAATTCAAGTGACGACAATTAATATATTTATTCCCATATTTTAAATATTGTATATATTTAAGTATGTATGTATTTATTTATGTATGTAGGTACGCATATATTTGTGTATTTTCTTATGTATATTATAATTATTTGTATAGTATTTATTGTATACTACCTACCATATCTAGCATTTGTAATTTCTGTTCGCCCAAAGGTTGCCTGGAAGAAATCGCTAGGTAGCGATAATGTACTCCATTGTGTAATATATGTACACGTGTTGTTGTTAAATTTTGGTGTACAATAAATAGTAATCTATCTAACCTCAATTCTTGACTGCCGAAGTGGAGATCTCGAAATTCTGTTGTCACTCCAACATAGGCCTTATACATAGTCTCAAAAATGTCCGGCCTTAGCACTAGTAAAAAGTCCTCCTTACAGTAACATTGTTTTACAACAAAATTGTTCTAAGTCCATTTCAGGCTCGATTTTCTTGAGAAGTCCCCTCGTTCACCATCCATTATGTCTTTATGACTACTATTCTAAGTCTAACAACAAAACATACTTTGCAAAAGGGTGTTAACTATGAAGGAGTTTTCTTGCTAGGAACTTTCATCCACATGAGAGGTGATTGTGTGACATGACAATCTAACTTTTTATAAGTAATTGTCACTGTTTCATAATAATGTGTAATACAAATGTTTATGTATAAACGATAAAAATGATTCATTTTGTTGAATGGGTTACGCAGCGAACCTAGTTTTATTCTCTTTAAAGTAACTTAACCTCAAACTCTTCTTGGTTTATCATCATAACATACATTAAAATTCCTTAACCAATTCTTATCATAGTAAAAAGGCAAGGTAAGTAGCAGTCCGTTAACGTCCCACTGCGGGGCAAAGGTGCTACATACTCATAAGAGAGGGGGTTTTTAGAGTATTGACCCACCACCCTGCTCTACTGCGGGTTCGCAAGCATAGTGCACAAGTGCCTATTCATTCATTCTCATAGTTCGATTTGACAGCAATCCGACACAATCAGGCGCAGGACCGACGGTTTAACGTGCTTTCCCAGGCACGGTGGCGGAGCACGCCACCAACGGCCCGACTTCGGCTAAAAATTGAGAGCATCTTATTAGACTCTCAATTTTTAATTCGCCTCGACTCGGGACTTGACTCATGTTTGTAGTGAAACAAGCTATCCACTACACCAATGAGGCAGTTATTTCATCGTAATACAATATTTAGACTCTAGCAATGTGTATGAAAGCCAGATATAATATTTGTTTTAAATACATTATCACCATAAGATATTTCTTTTCATTCACAAGTCACATATCGTCATCAAAATGAACAAATTTATCAATATTTTGTATAATCTATATGTATAAAGCACAAACTGTTTCAACCTATGACCGTTATGAACTGAAACCCTCCCACCGATGTGCCCCGAACCGGATATATTAGAAAGATAATATGCGAAGGTGGATTTAGATCACTAAACTGGTCACTCACATCACAAGATCTTCAAATCTATTTGAGATTTGACTTCAAATTTGATGGAATTTCAAAAGCGACGGTCACTAAGCATGAATTTCCTCATATACCCATTGTATCGATATCTACTCACGTAACACAGCGGGGAACAGCTAGTATTTAGTTAACTTTCACACTAATAAAAGAGCCGTCATTCACTCACAGGATAACGGGTTACATAAAATATGAATATGTAGGTTTCCTCGCGCTCTCCTTCACCAAAAACCGACAACAACTGTGAAATTTTCAGCACAATTAAGCTTATAGAAATACTTATAGAAATTCGAAACCACAGCATTTTATAACAAGCATTAGGCCCTAATCATTTAGTATCTAGTGATACATAGATAGATAAACACTTTAATATACTTTTAAATTACAAAGGTAAGGTAATAACAATTAAAATTAATTAACAGTAAAAAAATATACAAAAGCATACAACGGGTCGCCTTATTACTATTCATTGATATCTTCCAGGCAACCCCACTGAAAGATCCTGACAGTGATTCATGTTAAAATTCTCTGAATAACTTATGAGGATGAGGAAGAGTCGTTCGGTTAGAGAGTTGATGAATATTTCTATATCATATCAGAAGAGAAAGCACATCTTGTAGTACACCAGCACTGAGAGGACATGGAAGTAATAATCGATCCTCACATCGAATTATTTGTTGCCTTCCATATAAATAACTATGAAACCAGGAAACGACATATGATAAATAAAATATACTGTTAAACCTGAATCAGAGCTCTAGAATAATATCAATCCAATAACTTAGGTGTGCATTTCGTCCTTTAAATTTTACGATGAGGTCATAAATATTCTGACAACCAAGTCGTACATATGTAGATTATTGGGTTTTAATTTATGGGCAACATAATTTATTCAAACGATGAACAATATGAATGAAAACTGTGTTACTATAGGTAATCTACCTATTTTTTGTTTTATATATACAGCGTAGGTGTCAAAGTTTTAGCGCATGATCTAATATATTGATGTGTTTTTACTAATCTTCATCACGGTTCTCGGGTATGTTTAAGACGATAGGAATTAACGTCGTCAGATATTGTGAGCAAGTTCGTCATATATCGATATGGTCTATTTTCCGCGTATCATTATATCTCATGTTAATTCATAAGCTTGACGCTCCCATGAATCAGTACTTTATAACGGGCATTTCCCGTCGTGATTGTTTATTTAAACGTCATTGTATATTCCAAAATGCTTAAATGTCAACGACTTCACGTCTCGGCTCTCCATTAATCGTCACTTCCCCCGCACTTAAATAACTTCACATTTAAAATCAAGATATTCTTTATCCAAGTAAGCCTAACAAGCTCTATGCTTAGTCGCCTCCTTTTGCGTTGGTGATGAAATTACCATCGGTACGGAAGGCATGAATCTTCCGTAGCGGGACGATGTTAGCAAGAAACTTAATTATCATCATTGAGCGCCTTCTTCAAAATGAAACTCGGCGGTCAGTCGGTGGATAATTCTTCTATTCAAGATAGATTCATTCTTAATTGCGCGTATATATGACCAGTCTACTTCCGTATGTTATCCATGCCACGGTATACCAGGTGGTCTTTTTCCGGACAACATGCGTTCTAGGATCAACCGTAGATACTTTTAATATGGATTCACTTTGAAGATATCCGAAAAAAGCCGCCTTCATCCGCACGATCGTCGTCATAAGCAATTTGCGCACGTTTGAGGACTTCGGCATTTGATTCGAACTGGTTCCAAGAAATCTTAAACATTATCCTGAAAGCCCTCATCTCAAATACTAGGAGCTGCTTACTGTTTTGCCATTTAAGTACCCAAGTCTCAAAGCTATATAAACAAGGAGAACCAGAATCTCGCCATGGTCGTTTTTGATATTAAGGAAATCTCGCCCAGGGATCATCACCCTTGTTTGCCGGGCATTGAGGTTATTCTCAGTTTTCACACTCATACTGATTTACTTGGGAATAATAATCTGGTAGTTTTCACAACGCCCAATTGTGGCCATATAGTGCGGTAGCTTATGAACAGACGATGCCACAGAGGCACCCTAGTAATCAATAGTTACTCTTTTAACATCAAAGTTTACAAAAGTTTTACTTTAAATAAGGTACTAGATTCACATCCAAATATTTCTGTCATTTAAATATTATGTAAAGTGTATACGTATACACTTTCCGTGTCAGAGTGTATTTACATATTAAACTTATATGTCCAGTATTGATCGTACTTTATACAACCATATGCTCAGCCCGACAAAAGAGTGCTGGAAGTTAAAAAGTCACCAGTTTAGTTTGTGAACTTTAACCTGCTAAAGTATTAATAAAAAGTTTTAGTTTTATATTAGTTGCACTACCTCACAGCAGTGTCATACGGCACGACGCTTTAAAAACAATCGAAAACTTTATAAGCTGTGTCTGTATCTGCTAATTTTTCTAGGTGTTTATGGACGGAACATGCTTGTTTTAAACTTTTCTAAGGTAGGTATTATGAATTAACCGTTATAAATTAGGATGTAAGTCTACGTGCCTCTGGTTGTTCACAAACAGTGGGCGAATTGCGACCTTAGTTCAGGTTTCAGTTTGCATTCGGATGACGTCAGATATTTCTCTGATATTACCTTGATCCATTAGTAAAACCAGTAACAGCTGCTAGCCGCGAGCAATTAACGTACTCAATAAAGTTGTATATGTTATTATATTAGACAGATAAGTTTTTGTTTCCGTATTTTGTAATGGATAAAAAAGTTGATTGTTCTTGTTATTAACGTTTAAAATACATTAGACAAATATTTTATAATGTTTCAGTGTTAAATCACGTCTCATTGTACAATACTGACTAAAATGATTGTAATTACATTTAACATTAACCTGTAATGAATTTTTATTTAATAGATTTACAACCTACCTTACTTTACCTTATTTTATTTGTTTCTTCGAAAAAAAAAAAAAATTAAAAGCTTACTTACTGAAGAAATGGACTAAAACACCAGCAGATAAATCATATTTTCTTTTAACACAATACACATAAATAATGTGTGTTTTAAACAGAGATCTGAAAAATAAAAGATTTCATACTACTGTTTGAAAGTAAATAAACAGACAGATGATCTTCAGTCTCAGTGTCCAATTTATAAAATAACGCTATATCCGTGTTAAAATATCTAAACGATTTAACAAATACATCAAAGAAATGCATCTTCTTTTCTTCCGAAAGTATAGAAACATTAGATTGAGAAATTCAAAGATATTGCATTGAATGTTTTACAAGTGATCAGCTGTTCCCGATGTAACCTGTGTAGTTCCCGATCTATTGGGAATATGGGGAAAACCGATCTTAGTGAGTGTCTACATTACGAAAGAAACTGATCCCTCGATAAACTTGCAATTTGTTAAACTGACTACTTTGTCAAATTGCAAGTTAATCGTGGGAATAATTCTAAAAATCTTGTATTCGTTTTAAACTTCTTTAAGACAGAATAATTCTAGAGCTTCGCATGTAACACATGTCTGCTTTGGAGGAGGAGGATACAAGAGACCTGTTTGAATTGAACACTAAATCAACCAAAGGCAATAAAATTATGTAGGGCAACAACGTTATATTTCCGCTATATACCGCTTTCAATGAGAGATTTTAACACAAGAAAAGAGATTTTTCTTGAATCTACTATCTTTAACTAAAATTTGGGATCGTGAGTCATATTCATTCATCTAAAGCCTGGTTTCCTAATCTGGGGTAATTACCCTCGCGGGGGTAAAGCTAGTATTTCGCGGGGAAGATGAGCTAAATGTTTGCCTCAATTAAATTTTTAACTAACGATTGTGAAGTTACTCCTTCGTTATTTTATTTCTAGTTATTATACATTCAATGAGTTAGGCCTAGCTTATAAATGTATTTTAGAGTAAAAATATCTCAATTTCTCATGTGCAATTGTTCTTATATGTAAAAAAGTCTACGTATTTGTGTTAAGACGTACCTATTACTTGAATTCATCGTTGATAGGAGAGGCAACATCAGTCGCCCTAGTTAGGTCATAAGGGTAACGGACCTAAAAAGTTAAGAAGCACAGATCTAAAGCATCTGTATACGTTTAAAAATACGTGCCAATTATAAGGAGTACATTAGTTGTGAATAAAAACCACGACAAAGACTCTTAAAGAGAACGCAAGCGCAGTCACCATTTCGTTTTCGCCCCCGCGTTCACGTTCACGTCACTTACAACAATAAAATACTTATCTGTTCCAAACGAAGGTCATAACAAAAATGTGTTGCTTATAATATACCTACAATAAGGTATTACCCATATAATGTTTTACACATTGAATAATTCTGACATTTGTCTGAATAACCAAACAATAATTGGTCTCAGAAAAGTCGTTGAAATTCAAAATTCACATCTTATGAGAAATATGGATGGTAACAGCAGCTTTGGGCGTGGAAAAATAATAAAGGGACAGAGATAGTAATTTTAACATTATTATATTGTATATCATTTAAAGGAAAGCAATGGTCGCTTAGTGGTGGGATGCGTGGATTCTCGTTTCGAGATATCACAAATTCGAATCCACAAAAGGCACCATTAAGTTGATCTTTATAAAAATGAAATTTAGTGCTCGATTGTTAATTTTATTCCATCATTGTGCTTTTCGGTGAAGGAAAACCTCGTGAAGAAACCTATATACCCCGGGAGTAATTCTGGGGTATGTGAAAGCTACCAAACCGCAGTAGAGCAGGTTGTGTGGGGGGGGGGGGACTATGCTCTAAAACAGGGGTGACCAACTTTTGTGCACATAAGATCTACTTTATATTTCTTAGCTAAGAAGAGGGACGTTTATGCAATGTGCTTTTATACCTCCGTGCATTCTTGCGAGTTCAGAACATACATTAATATTTATTTAATGGGTTATAATAATATAAATAATAAAATAAAGCTCAAATTTACATTAATCATTGAATGCGTCCCCTCATGAAACTTGCATGCGATCGACCAAAATTGGTCCCGCGATCGACTTGTTAGCCACTCCTGCTCTAAAACACCTTCTTTAATGTATGAGTAGTAACCTTACCCCACTTGACGGGTTTCACTTTTACTTGTTGAATGCAATAAATAAATAATAGACTTTTCATTGATTGATTCTCCTCTACAATATACATATATACTAGTTATTATTATAAGTTGTATTTATACTAAAAATATTTGTATGACTGCATTGGTAAGGTGCAGGTTGTGTAAAGGCGACCGAATTTACAAGATTATCACGTTACTTCACTCCTGTCATTCAATATGTCTGTGGCAACTGTCTGTTATTACAGGCTACTAATAAATAGTAATATTCATTTATAAACAAGTTTCACGCACATTGAAAAGGTATTTTTCTAATAAACAATATGAGGCACCTAAATGATTTCTTTCAAAAGTTTAAAGAAGCAGTTTAAGAGTTTAAGAACTTTTAATGATGTCCGAAACCTCCCCCAAAACAAGGACAAACTAGAACACCGAATTTTCTAAATTTGATCTGCCGTGTATCAAGTTTAGGACTTCAAAATTACATTGTCTAAATATTCTGTCAAAATTACACGTTTACATTTATGTTAATCAAAATGTGGATATAATAAATATAGCCTTATTTGAAATTATCTTTTACTTCAATCATTTTTATTCTACGTTCACTAAGAGTTCATTTTAGGAAGGGAGTAGCGTTGTGTGTAAGCCTCATTAGTAGAAAAGTGAGAGGCCTGTGCCCAGCCGTGGGATATCTTTGAGCTGTTATATAATATAAAGCGTTTTATTCGGATTATTTCATTTACAACACGAACATAATAGCAGAGAGCTCCCTAAATACCTATTACTTGCTAACCTTGACAACGTGACATCTAACAATAGCTTTCAAATCCCATCGAAGATAAGTCTGCCTCCATCCATTTTCCTCATCTTTACTATTATGGTAACATATACAAGCATACTGCTACTGATCTTTAAAAAAGTACGTAGCAGCCTATTAACAGAAAAGCATAAAAATGGATTAAAATGAACAATTAGGCACGTAAATTTCTTTTACATAAAGAGAAACTTGATGGCGCCTGCTCAGGATTGGATCCCACGATTTCTCTGAACAAGATTCCACGCGTCTCACGACTAGGCCATCATGGCTTATGGCTTTACTGATCTTTCAATTACTTAATTCCAGGTGACGGAAGGAGGCGTAACGCGAAGAGTAGCTCGAGCTATGGAAGTATTACACGCAAGTGCGCCGGGTGCACGGGTTCGTGTTATGCGAGCTGCCTATCATTCTTCCGCTGGACCAGGTGCACCAGCTTCGTCATATTTGATGCACTCATCCAGACAGGTATACCTTTAGAGCACACTCTCGTATTTCCCGGTAGGACAGATTTAGGAAATTTTATATCCTAATTTGTTTAATCTGCCATCTGCCATAGACAAGGTGCCATTCAACCAGCGACACGTAAGGCCAAGCAAAAATTGATGTTTCGCTTATGATGCCATTCAAACGTAAAAAACGTCTTCTTGTAGGCCTTAATAAATATGCTTTTCTTTTAGGTCATATCATCAGGATATAATTTTTTATCACCTCCGCCGATACCGTCAAAGCCATTGGAAATATCCTCTACACCATTGGAGTCGTCGCCAGAAAGCGAAGTAGCAGGCGATAATTACAAAGTAACAGAACCCGATGATTATGACATATCTGAACCATCAAAATGGAGGGGTTCATCTGGGAAGAATTCAATTCGTATGCCGAGTGAAGAATCATCTTCAGCAGACAACGCAAGTGTTATAGATCTCGAGTCAAGAGCTGGAAGTTTAACTAGCTATAAGAGGACATCACAATCTAGATACAGCGACGACAATGATAGAAGTCACATTATAAATACTAGGGTATCACCATTACTCGACTCACCTGTGGCTTTAAGCACATTAAAATATACATCTATTTTAAATAGTAGCGACGAATGGAACAGTAGAAGGAAAAGCTACAGTTTTGAGGATACATCACCTCTTCAACAAAATATATTACCTCAAAATAACGTATCCAATATGGACTCATCAACTGATAGTGGAATATGTAAATCTACGGAAATAGTTGATGATCAGATAAATAGTCCTATTAGCGTGAAACATATTATCAATACCGAAAAAATTGATGAAAACGAGTCTTTTAAAGACTGGCTCTCGAGAAATAGGTCTACGGCCTATCGAGAAAGTACTGTAACTCCTCCAAGAAGTTTTCGTTCGTCAGATTCTCAAGAAAATGAAAGTAAAATTGTTTTACAGTCTACAGGCAAAGTCTCGATAACTTTGCCTACTAAAATCCAAAAGCACTCCTCGTCCGAAAAATCTGTATTTATAGACGAAACTGATCGTAAAACAAAAAAGGTAGAATTCTGTAAAACAGAACTGCATTTTGCAGCAGACAGTGGAACCGTCAACATAATAGCTACGGATGAAAAACCACCACCATCAACTGACTTTCGAAGAAGACGAAGCGCCTTTGTTCCTCTAAATAATAAAATCGATAGACCAATAACACTTTTTGGCGAAAAATCTGAATTATCAGATCTAAAAAGCAATATTTTTTCAAATAACGAATTTGTAGAATCGGAAGAGAATACAGCAGCTACAAAAAGTATTCTCAAAAATAAAATTCCAAAGCCCAAACCATATCTTCTTGGAGAGAACATGGCATTTGGGCCTTTGAGTACTAATAGTGATAATTTAAATAATAACTTAACAACGAAAAGTGCAGTTTCCATAATAAATAGTCAACTACAAAATCAGGGAAGATCCAGTAATGAAACAATTGCTAGTGAAGTAAGTGACATGGAATCAACTTCAACCTCTAATAAAGTTTATAGGACAGGAAGTAAAGGTATTCTATTTTTTCCCTTTTATGTCAATTATATTCTAAATCTAATATCACATATAACAATTATGGACAGGCGAGGTTTTATAGTCATATCATTTCAGGTCCACAATCAACGATCGATAGCGATCATTTGAAGACAAGTTATAAAGGCGCTGTTGATTTATTAGAAAATTCACATATTAAGAAAGTAAGTACAGCAGTTACAACAAAAGTCAATAGAACCAAAGTTAGGGAACTAAAAGGAAGTGATTTAGCGTACTTTGGAATCGAAAATAATGAAAATATTAAATATATACCAAACGAAGATAACTTACAAGAAGAAATATTTCATTCTGTTAAATTGGTGCAACAAGTCTCTAATAGCGTTTGTAACAGTGAAGCGGAATCTGATGACGCCCCTGAATACCAAAATATATCGGCTGGTTTCAATTTCAACAATCCAATCCCACATCCACGATCGAAGTATGACCAAGATGTTAGAATATTAAAGCCTATAAAGGAACAAGACGTTGAACCTATATTTGCTATAAGTGATGGTAATAATAGTTTGAAAAAACAAAAGAAATCATTAAAATACTCAACTAAAAATGAATCATCCAAAACTGTCAAAGATAAGAATTCCAATCAAATTGATTCCAGAAATAATCTAAAAATTGTAACTGTTTCCTCTGGGTAAGTATTATTATAGACATCATGTAACACTAAAATTGTTATTTTTTATCAATAACTTAAACAGCTTATTATAAAAATATATGGACGTTTAATAACATTTGATTCCTTTCAGAACATTGGACAGTAGTTCACTAAAAAGAGTAAAAAGCAATAAAGAAAGTGCTAATATCACACGTGATACAATTCGTTATAAAGTAAAATCAGAGAGTCCACTTTATATGAATATAAACACAAAGGAGGGTAAAGTAAAAGAAAAACCAACTCTAGAAATTTCTTCTACTACCATACAAACTTCTAGCAATAAAAACAGAAAAACTGCCAAACAAGAAACTAGTCCAAAAAGAGCATCACCCGTTAAAAGAGAGAAGAGTTTCGATATAATGAAAGACAGTCATCAACGATCACAACAAAAACCTAAACGGACTGAAAAGCTGGTAACACCAGAAAACTTATACAGGAACGATGTAAAACCAGACAAAATTTCTTCTCCTGATTTAAAAACAGTTTCAAAACATAAATCAACAAGTTCCACGACAGTAAAAAGAAGTGAAAACCTTAATAACAAAGTAGCTGTCAATGATAAGGAAGAAAGGTGCCCTAAAACTGCTACAATGGTTTCAAGTAAGAATGGTACACGCGACCATAAGCTTCATTTAAAAGTAAACACACACGCCGTTATTTCACAAAGTTCCTTAGCACATCCCATTAAGCCTGACAAAATAGTTGACCCAAAGGGGGACAAGTTAACAAACTCCAAGCGCAATAAATACGTAATAAACTACGACGACAAAAATGGAACAGTATCATCAATTTGCAAAATAAAAAAGGGGCCTGGTACGTATAAAAGAAAAACGATAACAATTGAAAATAAAATCCCACAAGAAACTAACACGAAAAACAAAAGTCTAAACAAAATTGCTTTGCGTAAGTAGTTATGTGCATGCTATATAAAAGTATTAAGAGAATGATAAATAAGTTATACGTGAACACATTTCAGTACAGCTTCCGGACCGAAATTGGATTACATACAATCAGGAAACAAAAAATAGGAAACGGAAATCAATTTTACATGTAGAAAGATCTTGCCAGCTATTGTAGCTTAAAGCTATATTTACTTGCAATAAGATGAAAAAAATGGTAGATAACTTATTTGATATGGTAGTGTAGAAAAAGCTTATGTTGTTAATATTAATTAATTTTATATTTGATCTCACAACGAACTATTTGGAATAATGTATTATACTTGTGCTTTAAACTGCTATTTAGTAACCTCTAATAATAAATGAAACGTAATTAAAACTCAAGGTATTTTATTTTCTTATAGAGTAAACAATGGGTCTTTGTCATATTCACTCACTAAAACTTGTGCCTGATTTTCAAGTAGTTGTTGTAAATTTAATGAGAATCCTTGAAGAAATCCTCTTTCTGAATCAGAATGATTTGTTAAAATTACAGATATTTCTCTTTCAGTGGCATCAAGGATGTCGTGATGAAGCATTTCACCTAAAACATTGAAGGTTCCTTTATTTCAAATCATTTATTTTATATGAATAAAATGCATTTGGAAACACATATTTTATTGCTGGCAAGTTAGCGTACATCTGTAATCACACCTGATAGTAAGTGATGTAACAGTCTAAGACATATTATGAAGTTTAACTGTCATAAAATAATTCAAATATTAGCTCATTATTTTTTTAATACCATCAGAATTTTATAATCAATTACAATTGTATATGCATGCTGTAATAAGTTCTAAGTGTACATTGACCATCACTTGGTTTATGTAATTTATGATTTCTACACAACAGCAATTTTTTTTCGCATTGCTGACAGGAAATCGCATTTAGTATTTTGTATAAGACTGGACTGATGGGAGGCTTCGGCTGTGGCTAGTTACCATCATACCAGAAAAGACACCACCAAGCAAAGAGATTTGTGTTCCGGTACGATGCTGTGTAGAAACTATAAGAGGTGAAGTTGCGTCTTAACAGTTTAGCGTGCTTCCATCTTAGATTTTACCGTCACTTACTATCAAGTGTGATCACAGTCTAACATTAACCTGTCAGCAATAAAAAAATGTACCAGACTAGATGCTTTTTCATCAGATTTCAGCTATTCGGCCCTAAGTATAAAAAAATTACTTATGCTCCGAACGGAGGTAACAAAGAACCCCAGCTCATTTGAATGGAAATCGGAAACAGACTCATGGCAAGTTCAAGTCCCCCGCTTCGGGGCAGTTAGGTTAATTTGGTTAACATTGATACCGCAGTCGTTTAATGAAAACGCAAATAAGTTTTGCGGTTGCACTTACAATAAATTGCTTTTGATCGATAAAATCTAAAATAAAAATCGTCTTGAAATGGCTAATGGATGTTTCTAAAACAGTATTTTATTACCTGTTAGAAAAAGGTCAGCACCATCAGCCTTTTTCAGCACTGATCCTCCAGAACCGGCACAAAGGGCCACAATGCGAACATTATTACTAAGAGTTTTATTCTTTCCAATAGCTAAGCGAACATGTTCAAGCCCAGTAAGTTTCTTTATATTTGTAACAGCGTCATATATACTGAAGTTTTCGTTTATGTGTATTAACCTAAAAGTGGGCAAACATTCATAAATTTTCAGACTACAATTTTCACTAGAATGCCCTTCATACACAATCGAACTCATAAAGATATAATATGTTATACAAAAGTGTGACACGTGGAAGAAATTAAACTTCTTTGCCTAAAATTTAATGTATTAAATTGTATGATATAAATTTATTTTACCTGTTTTGTCTGTTTTTTAATCTAAAACTTTTTTAGGCGTATGAGGGTAAAATTTTTACGGATGAAACGCGTGATTAGCGTCACGAAGATGTGCAGCGTTTTTTATGCTACTTCGTTTGAAGGTTAGGTAGTTTTAATATTTACAAATAATATTTGGCATTTTAATTTTCCACCCGTCATTTAATAATTAAATATAGTATTTTTCATACAAAATAAAAATATTTCATAAATTCGCTTTTCTAAATTTTAAATTCAAAAACTAAATTTAATTAATAATTTCTAATATTGACAAAAAACACGTGGTATTTTACTTACAACTCGTCATTTGGGATGTCAATAAAGTATTAATTTTTGACTTTTAATATTTTAATGACAATTAAAGCTCTAACATATCTTCTTTTTTCCCCTCCGCCTAAGTCTCGGAAATCTAAAGTTTTAGATTTGTATAAATATAAACAAGACAAACAAGACTAGTTTGCCAAAGAAGTTTCACTTCTGACATGTGTACTCTGTACACAGGCACTTTTAATTTTTTTTATTAATTGTGATTATGGTGCCTCGTGAACAACGCTAAAAATTATATAAAATCTTGTAAAGGACATTTATTCCCAAAAAAAAATAGTTAAGCTTAATGTTTAGAAATCTTTATGATTATAAGTTAACAACTCATGCCCATTTAGACTTAAATATATTTTGAGAAAACATAAAATTTCTGTATAGTTTGTGGTGTACAATAAAGTGCAGTCTCTCTCTGTCTATTAAACTCCTTCAAAAACGCTTTTTATGAAATTTTTGTGTATATTTGATAGGTCTGAGAATAATAAGTTCAGTTATGTTACAATATTTTAGAGTTATAATAAGTGGGGATATAACCTTGTTTTACATAATGTTTTATAGTTATTGTTGACCTCACCTGCCAGCTCCTGTATCTGAATCTTCACCAGCTATTACAGGTACTGAACTTTTAAATGGAAAAGCTGAAGCAAGCCAATCATTTACTCCACCTTTAATAGCATCCCAACTTGTATGAGGAGAGTATAAAGCTATTCTTGTTTCAAGTAGAAGTGATATGATTCTCTCCTTCCATGTTCTGAAATTTTTCAATATAACTTGCATATACTATTTTTTTATGAATTTTTACTACATACATTATAGTTTATTCACTTTAATTCCAATTTATTTTATTCAGATAAGTCTTTACACTACTTTTGAATGTCCAAATAGTCTTTTTCCAATATATTATTAATGACAAAATTTACCAATGGTTTCAGATCTAATGTTCCTAGGATTTCTTCTACACCCTGTTCTGTGAAGAACCCACAAGGTACCAACATTAGAATGTAATTGAAAATTGTAATGTGAATCTGGATACATGTATGTATAGTTGTGCAAATAATTAAATAATCAAAAATGTTTTATAAAGACATGCTTAAATAAAAGTCAAAGTCTAATAGCTTAGAAAGAAATGGTCGTACTGAGACAAAAAAAAACAAACATGATTTTAATTTTACTCTGATACTACCATTTAAAAAAAATACAGCCTTTAATTTTCTCTAATAGTGTAGAATACACACATACCTTTGGGTGATAGACTTTAAAGGTGCAAAGATGGGTGGATGATATGAAATAATCATTTCACAATTTTTCCCTTTAGCTTCAAAAGCCACATCTTCAGTTAGATCATTCGTCAATAATATTTTTGTAATGTTCCTGCAAAAAACGTTTTCTTACCAAATTTTTAATCTTTACCTTGTGAAACTGGTAGATATTTAGATCTCATATGTTTCACTGGTACATCAATTTATACTAATACATAAAAGTGGTCTCTGTTCATATTTCCAATTACCACTTTTTATTAAATATATATGAAAGAATTATATCATACTGAAACTTTTTTTAAAGTATATCTGTCTGTCTGTTTGTATTGACTCATCTCTGAAACAGCTGGATTGATTATAACAGGACTGGTAGCTTGCTGATTTCATAACAAGTGACTCACATTACTTTTATTTTAGAAAAAATAAGTATTCAGAAATTTAGCAAGTAACAGTCTAATATATAAATAGGTTGTAAAGCATTGTTCACCTTCATACTCACACTACCTATTATTTATTTGCAACTGCTCTTGATGATTTTTTTGTGTACTTAGATGAATTTACTAACCGTTTACATTGGTCACTCTATCCATATTTCCACAGGAATAAGAAATAGGCGGGTGGCACCGCTAGGCAAAGCTATTTATTATATAATATATATACCTCGGAGTGAATGGCTCCACCAACAATCCTGTATTATCCCAAGATTCAGAGAGATGCTTAGGGGCAAATTTTTCTAATGCTGCCACTACATCCCCTAATTTTACACCAGTGTGTGTACTATGAAACATGTTTGACGTCATTTTAGTATATTTTCTCACCAAATTGCTCTGCTCAAAAAGCCTTATTCCACCTTTAAAGAACATCAGACAACTTCAGTGCTGTAAAAAAATTATATCGAGAATATAAAGTCATGATTGCTTTGAATGAAAAACAACATAAAATTTTACTTAATCTTTGAAGTATACAATTCTGATAATTTAGGTGAGTCAAAAAAAAAACCTTAGGGTCACAATCGCACAAACCAAAATTTTAGAAAATTTTTATGAAGCAGAATCTAGAAGTCTATATTTTCTTGCGTTAAGAACTTATATTAAAAGCAACAAAATAAATGGTATGCACTACTAATGCCATAATTTTTTTTAGTTAATTTAACTTTGAAAGAGCCCACATGTAATTACTTTTTTAAATTGTTACGTCATACTATTCCTTCAAAACGGCTATATGTAACAAGTACAAGTTAAAAAACATATCTATCAGAACTAGATGATCACAAATATCTGAATTATTGGCGTAGATGGATATTTTCTAAATTTCAAATTGTATATACTTATAAATAGATATAAGCACATTTAATCAGAAGCCTACAAATACAAAAAAATAATACAATACTATTAAGGTTGTTAGAGCATAAACCCACCACACTCCTCCATTGTAGGTTGGCAGGCTGCACTTTTTGCAGAATTGCTCCAGCGATATGCAGATCTCCTCACTATGTTTTCTTTCACTAAATAGCACAATGATGAATTTTTAAGCAGAAAAGGATTTCAATCCTGGGTAAGCACCAAACTTACCCAGGAAACAATAAAGCATACCTATTAATTGGGCTAATGCAGCTTTTATATTTTATATACATTATAGAAGTAAAACGTTACTTGGTAAATCCAATTATATTTATTTAAATTAAAATGAAGTAAAAATTTCAATGTAACTGTATAAACATTAACAAAAATATTTGTTTCAAATATTGTTCTACAAGTGTACATAGTCCATTAGTCCAACTATTCTGTGAACTTCCATATTTTTATTTCGCCATTATCACTGCAGGAGAGCAGCTCTTGGTTTCCAGTTGGGTTCCATTGAACACAATTAACATCCTGAGAATGGGCATTAAGCTTAGTACATATTAGATCAAAAGTGGGTGCATTAGGATCTGTATCATCAGCTTCTTTAAATATTCTTATAATATCATCACCACATGCTGTAGCTATTAGTCCTGTTGTATAACACCAAGAAATATCATAGATGCATCTTGTGTGGTATCCTGAGAGTGTACAAATGCATTTCCAAATTGAATCTCTGTCTTCAGTCTCAACCCCTTCTTGATTATCAGGGCCATATTCTTGCCAAATTTTAACAGTCCTGTCATCGCTGCAAGTTGCCAATCTTTTACCAGATTTATCAAATGTCAAACTCCAAACAGTTGATGTATGAGACTGCAATGTTGATATACAGGTCCAATCACTCTCTAATTGATCTTCCTTATACATTTTCACTGTATTATCATAAGAAGCAGAAGCTAGAATATCTGAAGATGGATGCCATGCAACCTATAAAAAAAGTATTTTTAATTTGGTATGTTCATACATTTGCACTGTATGGATTTACAATAAAATAATGACACACACTTTTTTTACATCTTGATTATGTGCATTTAAAACAGCCTCACAAACATATTCATCATCTCCAGCCACTTCCCAAACCCATACTGACTTATCTCTGCCACAAGTTGCTAAGAGTTGTCCAGATGGTGACCAAGCTACACTTTTAACTTCATTCTCATGTCCTTCTAAGGTAGCATTGCACTCAAATTGACCTGACAAGATAAAATGACAATTTCTTATTCAGATGCACAACATTGCCCATTGCCAGTTATATAATGGATTAAATACACACCACTTTTTTTATCCCATACAGCTGTAGTACCATCAAAACTTGCTGATGCCAAGAAATTACCACAAGGTGACCATGAAACTTCTCTAATTGTCCGCTGATGTCCATCCACTAATACAGTTTTCATGGTCCAATTATCCCCTTCCTTATTCCAAAGTTTAATAATTTTGTCTTCACCACATGATGCAAATATTTTACCCAAAGGGTGCCACGATACATTCCATACTATGCCTTTGTGACCGCATAAAGATTGCAATAATTCCATTTTTGCCATAATTTTAATATTTCTAGAAACTAAATATTTTCTTATAATTAATAACCATTCCAAGAAAGGTAAATAAATCTTACGTTTCTATTGTTATGAAGGGAACAACTGATAATATATAAAATAATAATGTTTATATAAATATACAATTAGACTCTCATATATGTACAGTATAAGCTCAGCAACTACTGAAACAATTTTATAAATACTTTCACAAATAAGTTCTGTTATCCGCAAGCAAATTAGGCAAATTTTTTAGTAAAACTTCCATAAAAATAAGAAAGTTAGAAGATATTTTTTGCCGTTTTGGGTGTTGCACAGCATTTGAAGAACTTGCTGCCGTTTAAATGCTGTGCAATGAATCAATTTATTTAATAAATAAATTATTGTTTAAGTCTATTTGTATAATAGGGCTCTTTATAAAGTTTTCTTTCTTTTTATTTTGAAGTTTTTACGGGTTCAAACTCTGAGGTGCGTAAACAATATTATACAGCTGCAGTGCAACGTGACTGATTTCAGCTAATACTTACATAAAATTAGATAGGGCTCTGACTGTATTGTAAATGATTGATCACGGTATCCCCTACGCCAGGTAAGTATATTGTAAATGATATTTCTACGATTACAATTTACGGACTACTTAAATCTAGCAGTTGATTATTTTTCCTTAAAATAAGTGATTAATCAGCTCATACAATAAAATATCTTATATTCCTTACTTTTTGTTTTAATTATCACAGCATTAATATTTCCAATATTATAAATAATATATTCTGTAATTAATAATTTATACACTTTAAAACTTATAGCATAGATAATACCTATATACTGGTTACTTATAGGTTAGAAAACTGCACAGAGTAAAATGCAGATTGATGTCTATTTTTTTTTTTTAAATCTTATAGATTCTTTTGACCGGAATGGTCAGTTTGGGTTATACAGTCTCAACTTTAGATCGACTCGATCTATAACGTTTGGTCAGTCTGTCATATATTTTGTGTATTTTTATACACTTTCTGATATTCATACCTATGTAGTCTATGGAAAAATAACTATTCAGTAACAAATAACTTAATGAAATATCAGTTAAAAATAAAAAAAAAACCTTTATTGTTGACCTTAGCTTCTGGAGTATCATCATCAGATGTACATTAGAATTAGAGTGTGGAAAAGAAAAGGAAAAAAAAATTGACGATTCAAAAGTGCTGTAACATGCCTACTTGAATAAAGATATTTTGATTTGATTTGCTTAAATTTATAATATTGTGCCTATACCTATTCAAGTTATCTATTAACTATTTTTCTAGTTATAATACTACATATTTATTAAATCTATATATATAATTAGTCGGCAATCGGTTTTTAGTCAACTTTGTCTTCCGGCAAAGGCCTCCTCTAAAGGTGTTCATGTTGGGCCTCCTATTTTTCTGATGTAATCTTCCCATCTCTTAGCCTGTCTAGCTGTTTTCCTTTTACTGTCCAGTGGATACCATTCTGTTATTTCTGATATTCTTCTTAGTTCATTTATGCTTTTGATATACTTTCTTTTAACTATGAATCTGACTCCATATAATCCCGGTGTCTCCCCTTTATAATGTAGTATTGTTAGAAATATCACACCGATTTGTAGAGGGCCACCCCAGTTTGTAGCTGACAACACTGGTTGCTAGCGGGCCACAGTGGGGCAGTCGCAGAGACGCCGCGCACGCGAACAGTCACCTAAGTCACGTTCGACATTTCATACGTCATTGTCATGCCTATTTTAAATATTGCCGCCATTTTGAGTTATGGATAAATAAACGTATTAAGTACCTAGTCTTCTTTTAATTTATAAGAGTATATATTTTCCATGATCTTCTATATGTTCTCCAAATCTTCTGGTTTCACGGACTCGTATGATATCCCATTTTATTTCTTCGAATGGTATTTATATATTTTTTTTTTTTTTTTTTCGATGTGTGTAGTTGCTGTTAGCCCTACTGGCTTTTACAGCGTAACCGAGAGGGGTGGCGAGCGCAGAAGCTCTGCCGAGGGGTGGGCCCGTAGAAGGGCCCTGCTGCGTCGGGGGAAAACGTTGCTCTAAGGGCGCCTCCTGCGAGGCTCGGACCTAGGCTTATAGCAACGTTTGCTGCTGCTGAAAAGGACAATCGGACAGGTAATGAAAGTGAACTAACTAAAAGGATTTATGAGTCAAGAGTGAATGGGAAAGTTGGAAGGAGAAGACCAAGGCGAACCTTCCTGGACCAACTCCAGGACATTTTAAATAAGGGCCAGGTCAAGAGTACTTTAAACCGACGAACTTATATGAAAGATTTCATGAGAATGAAAGAAGCGAAGAAGATATGCAAGGATCG